>LOEQ01000296.1:458872-475708 GCA_001685075.1 Bramus lutescens
GCAGGCTTGGGTAACAGAGTTCCCAAGTTCAATCCTGCCACCAGAGTCCCTGCAGAAACTAGCGCAGGAACTGGTTGGAGCCCAAGGACCTGGGTTCACATCTCAGCTCTAGCACTACCTGTGCAGCCTCGGGTAAGAGGTCCGACCTCTCTGGGCCCAGAGAAAGTGAGGTGGGGATAGTTAGACCACAGCCTGGTCTAGAGGGAGTTTCCAGAAGGCTCTGCTGCAGTGCCCATGGTCATGAACTCCCACCTCCTTCTTCTTTAGGTTTCCCAGATAGTGTCTGCCTGATCCCACCTTGGTGACAGAGAAACAGTCCCTGAAGGGAAGATAAAGGTGAGGAGCACCCAGGGAGCCAGCGTCAGGGCACTTTGGCACTTCACTGGGAAGGACAGTCATGCTCCGGGCAGCCTTAGTCCAGGGGACTGATTACACAGCCAGCCTTCTCCCTGTCCTGTGCTCCCATTACTGTCGATGGCTTCTGCATGCCTCTCCCCTCATGTCTTGGTCTGTAAAGGCCAAACACTCCCACCTCACTGGCCAGCAGAACGGCAACTTGCCAGTTCATGCGGGAGAGCTCATGGGTCGTCTCGGCTTCAGGAACTGTGGGATCCAGGGCTCCAAGGGCAGCGTCCTCCGAATTCATCTCCACTGCTTCCTGCAGACCGACCCCTGCCCGAGACGGCCTCTGCCACTGTTTTTCCCATGTCTGTGGCCTAGTTCTCGGTGAGTTCAAGCCCACATGCGCTGCCACTGAAGCAAACCTTGAAATGATTTTGGCGGGTAGAATGGAAGGCGAGGGCTTGTGGCTTCTCCCAGCCTCAGCCTCCGTCGGGTGACTTTCCTTTGTCCACGGGAGAAGCACAGTGGTTATCAGATGAGGAATCTCATAAGGGCCCTGGAATCAGGGCAGTACCTTTGACAGCAATGCCAATGGCAACCTCTGTGTATGTGGTGTACATGTGAGCGTACGTGCACAGATGTGTGCATGCGTGTGGAGGGCAGGGGACAGCCTTTGGCACTGATCCTCAGGTGCCTCTCACCTTTATTTTTTATCATTACTATTAGAAAGATTTATTTATTTATTTATGTATTTTTTGTGTGTGGGTGTTTTGTCTGCATATCCTGCGTATCCTAAGAGGGCACTGTATCCTGGGACTACAGTCGTGAGCCACCATGAGTGCTGGGAACTGAACTCAGGACTTCTGGAAGAGTAGTGCTTTTAACCCCTGAGTCATCTCTTCAGCGTTATTATAATCACTATTTTTTAAAGATGGTCTCTCCCTAGCCTGAAGGCTGGCTGGCTGGCTGGTGAGTCTCAGGCATCCTTAGTCTACTGTAAAAGCTGAGGATTGAATTTCCTTCCTTACGCTTTTCCTGTAGGCTCTTCACCCAGTCATCTCCCCAACCCTTTGGCGTGTTCACCTGCCTCTCGGCCCCTGCTGTGGGACCTGCACACAGTAGGAACTCCCTGCTGTGGGACCTGCACACAGTAGGAACTCCCTGCTGTGGGACCTGCATGCAGTAGGAACTCCATGCTGTGGGACCTGCACGCAGTAGGAACTCAGAACCTCGATGGCAATGGCAAGTTCTGTTCCTATTTGGTGCTTCTGTCTCCTCCAGGAAGAGGTACTGGTGGGACCTTCTCTCCTCTGGAAGGGTGTGGTGAGGTCTCAGCGCTCAGAGCTTCACTGACCTGTTCTGAGTCACCACACGTCCCAGCTGGAGGCTGATGTCTAACTAGTAGGAGGGAGCTGGGTCCAGATAAGATGCGTGGGGAGGATTGGGAAGCCTCAGGGGCTAACCCTCACTTCTGAGCATGATGGTTAGACTTCAGTGCCTGCCAGGGATGTGGTCTCTGACCTAAAGTCAAGGTAGTGACCTGATTTCAAGGCGAGTGGTCCAGACGCGTGATTCAGACGAGCACAAGCTGCAGTGGCCAGACCTGCTCTGAGAATCTGGGGCTAGTCAAATCCTCAAGGACCAGGAACAGAAATAACAGATTGTGGTGGCACCTGGCACTGTGGTATCCGGAAGAGCCCACGTTCAAGGCCAAGGCCGAGCTATGCCTGTGGGGACAGCATGATGGTCTGAGTTTTGTCCCAGGGCCCATGCGGTGGAAGGAGGGAACGGACTTCCTTAAGTTGTCTGCCACGTGCACCTCTGACCTCTACACAGAGGTAAACATGCACCCACACTAAAACAAATAAAATCCAAAACAAGTAAAAATATTAAGTTCCTGGTTTAAAAACAAAATGAGGAAGCAGGGCGTGGTGGCACGCACATTTATTCTCAGCGCCTGGGAGGCAAAAGCACGCGGATGGCTGTGACATGAAGCCAGCCTGGGCTACACAGTGAGTCCTAGCCCAGTGAGGACTCCAGAAAAGAGGAGAAACAGAGGGGCAGAGAAGAGGGCCGTGAGTCTGCTAGCCTACCCCTGGCTACACCCTGGCTGCCAGCTCCCAGCCTGGAGCCTGCAGGAACAGAACACAGTGCAAAAGGGCCCAAGGGCACACACAGGGAGGGCACAGTGCAAATGCCTAGGAAGGACAGAAAACAGGCCCTCTCCACGCTAGAGAGAGGTGCTACATGTCTAGGATCTGGCTCACTGGGAAGGGGGGTTTTAGAGAGAGCAATGGGGACCCCAGAGTCTGTTTCCAAGTATGATCCACACACCACCAGCTTCAGGAACTCCAACAGGGCTGTCAGGGCTGATCCGTACATGTTTCTGGGACCATGTTTGCACTGCTCCCCTCAAGGGATTCTGAAGCACCCACTGTCTTTGTCAGTTTGGGTGTGTAGCTGACATCCCAAATAAAAGGCCTGGACTCAGAGAAGCCTGGTTTCAAGTCTCAGCTCTGCTGTTTTCTTGCTGTGTGACTTTAGGCCAGTTTCTGTACCTCTCTGAGTCACATTTTCTCCTCCTTTGAAATGCAGACAGTCTTGGTGTTTGTCCCATAATCCTGTTCTAAGAAATGTTGGGGGTGACATTTGGAAAGCGCTCAACATCAATCCCAGGCCCTCAGGTGACTGTAGTGGGGAAGAAGAAGACAGAGGCACGGAGGCCGGAGATGAAGAAGCCACAGAACACAGAGGCAAGGCCTGTGTAGCTGCTGCGGAGTCCTGTGTCCCCTGGCTGCTCTGAGGTGGCAGATCTACCTTAATGCCCACTCTGCCACCATGATCAGCCACGTGACAGCCCATGTCTTCTGCCCTCCCATAGCTTTCCCCCATGACGGGGAGCTGGATAATGCCTTGTGGACTTCTCTTAACGGAAACAACTGACCACATCCCCAGATGGGGTCCACCATTTGCAGCAGGTGAAGTCAGCCATTGTTCAGAACACTACTGTGTTCTCATGGCACAAGGGAGCAGCTGGGAGCCCAGAGACCCCCAACTGCATGTTCACTGTCACCCAGCGATAGAGCTGTAAGATTGAAGCCAGATGTTGATGTCAGCTATGAAGTCCCTGTGATGTCAGACCCCCTGTCTGTGTGGCATGTACTAGGGGACACTGTCTGGTCCCAAGAGATGGCTGTCAAGGTGAGTGCTGAGGAGATGTAGACTCACTGAGGGCTGCTTTGGGTGATGGAGATCATGGAGCCAAAGGCACACAACACAGGTAGTCAGGCCTTCCTCAGGGCTATCACTCATTACTCCCTGACTGGTGCCATCAAGAGGATGGGATGCTGAGGGAGGTCAGGCAGGACCAAGATGGAGAAGCTGGCTGAAGGCTCTCTGTCAGGACAACCCCGTCCCCACCAGGACACCCCACCACCAGGACAACACCCCCACCCAAACACACCACCAGGACAACACCCCCACCCGAACATCCCCCCACCAGGACAACCCTCCCACCCAAACACACCACCAGGNCAGTGGCCACCGCAGGTCATTCCAAACACAGCTGCCCTGAGTCCATCCCCACCCCCACCTTTCTAGGAACTGCAAACCAAAGTGTTTACAGAGGATTCTCTTTTCCTGCCTGTGTGGGCAGCTAGAGGCTTAGAGACAAGAGACAGGATTGGGGTGGGGAAAGGCCCAAGGTCAAAGGTCAGTGGAAAGAGCTCCCAACTCCCAGAATAGTCTGCTCCCTCTCTTGGTACCCAGTGCCATCAGAGTAGCCCCACTGTCACTGCAGTCAGACCCTGGCAGAGGAGTGGAATCCAAAGTATGTTTTGGTTTCCTTAAAGATACTTGGGTATAAAATTATATGTTTCTCCAGTTTGGATTTTTTTTGTCTTTAAGCAGGGGAGTTGAGAGAAGGCTGTCCTCCTAGACCCTAAAATATGTTGTTTCTACAGGTCCCGAGGTCTGAGAATGTGGATGTGATGGGGACAACCCCACTTCTGCCCCCATGTGCCCTCCCGCCTTAGCCAGAGCAGAGTCCACCAGCTCTGCTCTCCTGGACAGAGTGGCCGCTCTTCTAAGTAAGTCCTGCTGCTCCCAGGTGATGGATGCAGAGGATATACCCTCTGGCTACCATTTCCGGCCACCTCTGACCTCTAGACTCTGATGGCCCCAGAGGCAGCAGATCTCAGTGGACGGCTACAGGAAGTAGAGTCTGCCAAGGAAGTAAAAGGGGGCTGAGGAGGATGGGTGAGTGGGTAAACGTGTTTGCCCTTTGAACGTGAGTTTAGACCCAGAAGCCATGTAAAAGCTGGACAGAGTCAGGTAAAAACCTGACCCATGGGAATCTCCCAGGAGTCTACACGGAGGACCCCAGCAGTATCAGACACATAGCCTGAACTGGCCACCTCCTGGGACCAGACTGGTGCCTAGCCCAGTTGTCATCAGAGAGGCGTCATCCATCAACTAATTGATGGAGATAGGTGCAGACCCACAGTCAAACACTGGGGGTAGGTGGCTCAGAGAATCCTGCTGATGAGGAAGAGAGGGGATTGTGGGAACCAGAGGGCTCAAGGACACAACAGGAAAGCCCCTAGAGTCAACTAGCCTTGGCTCATGGGGGCTGACAGAGACCGAGCCTGCGGCCTAGGAGCCTACATGGGACTGACCTAGGTTCTCTGCATGTATGTTACAGTTGTGTGGTTTGATTCTCTTGTAGGACTCCTGGCAGTGGGAACAGGGGCTGTCTCCGACTCTTCTGTAGGCTTTTGAGACCCCACCCCTCATGCTGGGTCACCTTGCCCAGCCTTGATGCATGGGTGGGGTGGGGGGGTGAGTGCTTAGTCTTGCTGCAGCTTGATATGTAATGCTTTGTTGATGTTCATGGGAGACCTGTCTTTTCTTAAGCAGAAATGGAGGAGTGGATTGGTCTGTGGGGACAGAGGAGGGAGGGGGGCAATGGCAGGGAGGGGGAAGCTGCAGCAGGAATGTAAAACAATAAAATAAATAAATAAATAACTGTATTTTTAAAAAGAACTGGGTGTGGCAGCACACATGTATAACACCGGGAAGGGGAGGAAGGGCCTGCCTGGGGCTCACTGGCCAGCTGGGCTAGTCAATACTGCAAGCCTGGATGACTAACAGACCCTATCTCATACATAGAAGGTGGAGAGTAAGAAAGACATGCACATCAGCCTCTGGACTCTGCATGTGTCACATGCGTGCACCTACACACACGCACACACACACACACACACCACACACACTCACTCAAAAATGTCAGTGAAGCTACTAAGAACAGAAACCCAGCAACCTCACTTTATAAATAGTGGGGAAACTGTATAAATAAGGTCCCCAGCACAGTGATGTGATCCACGGCATACTGCTACTGATGGAGCCTTTAACCCCAGAAATGACTCAGGGTCTTGCTATGTAGCCCAGGTTGGCTTAGACCCCATAATCCCTACATCAGCCTCCCAACTGCAGGAATGGTAGGTGTGCTCCCCCTGGCCAGCCTCCATCTTTCTTACAAAGGACTTGGCAGGCTGGCTGTATGCTGAGGCTCTCCCCTCTTGTCACAGGACCCTCTCTGCAAAGAAACAAGGCAGTGGCCTTCCACGGGCTCCCCCTGACACCCAAGTACAATGGAGCCTGTACAGAGCCTGTGAGTTGCCCAAGACTCTCTTGTCCTGCCAACAATGGGAATTTTCCTCCCCAGCGAGTCACCTAGTCTCCCCACCACAGAAAAGTCTGAGTCTCTCGTAGAGAGAATCCAGGGATCTCACTTACAGGAAGAGGCAGAGCAGTGACCATAACAGAACTAAACATCATCATCATTTATGCCCTGACAACGCTCAAGCATGCATGTGCATCCGTTTATGGCTGTTCTCCAGCTGTTCCTATCCTGGACCACCCTAGATGCTTGTGTTACTGTCATACCCAAGGTTCCACAGTCTTCCTTTGTGCTGTCTATCCAGCATTTTTTTGGGCCTTCCCCTTCGCTTTGTCCCGTGCACCCCTCCAAGCAGTGCTATCCTCAGGTATCTGCCGTCATCCATTTTCATAATGTGGCTGAAGTATCTCAAGCGCCATTGCTGTATCCTGTAGTTCACTTCCTTCTGTAGATGGAGATGTCTCTTAATGTCATCATTGCGCAGCCTATCTCTTCATGTGACCCCTAGAATCCTCCTGAGACATGCCATCTCAAACACATTCAGCTGCTGTTCTGAGGAGCGTCTCATTGTCCAGGTTTTGGAGTTGTAAAGAAGGCAGCTCAAGACAAGTGTCTCATATACCTGTGATTTTGTTGTTGTCATTATGTCTCTTGCTGACCAGACCTTTCCTAGTGCCTGGAATGCAGCCCTTGCCATCCCTGTCTGCCTCTTGACGTCTGAAATAGTTCCCTCCTTTGAACTGAGTTTCCTCCCAGATAGACAGATTTGATTGCTTGCTTGAGGTTCTGATTCTTTATGACAATGTTAAAACCCTTGCGTGCCCTTCCCATGTGTTGTATCTCAGTCTTCTCGATGTTTACTTTCATACCAAGGTTTTCACTGACTTCCATCACTCTTTACTATGACCTGCAGCTTGTTTGGACTTTCAGCAAGCGGTGCTGTATCATTGGCAAAACGCAAGTTATTGATTCGCACACCACCGATCTGCATGCCTATGTCCTCATCCTCCAGGGCTGTTGTTATTATTAACTCCAGAAATAGATTAAAGAGCAGCGGTGAGAGGACACATACCTGCAAAACTCCTGTGATTGTCTTAAACTCATCACTTAGTTCTCCACAGACTTTGACTGATGCAAAGGTATCTTTCTAGGCATTTTCTAATATTCTTATGATTTTCTCTGGGTACCTGTAGAACCTCACTGTTTCCCAAAGCACTTCCCTCCAAATGCTATTGAATGCCTTCCTGAAGTCGATGTAACAGACATATAAGTCTTTTCCAAATTCTTCGCATTTTTCTGCCAGTTGCCTCAAAGTGAAGATCTGAGCAGCTGTGCTCTTGTTAGGTCTAACCCCGCACCCGGCCTCTGCTAGGATGTTCTCTTTTCTGCCCTTGCTCCTTTGCAGGATACTGGAGGAGAAGATCTTACTGCTATGGCACAACAAACTGATGCCCTCATATGGATAACTGCCAGACATGCTTCTCAGATTTGGGTGATTAAAGATGGGCAAGGTCATTTATTAACAGGATCGGGGGAAGGAAAGGAAAGATGGAGACAATACTTTGATACCCTGTACAGTGACCCTAATGCTGCCAACATAGACTATAACAAGAAACACTTCAGCAGCCACTCAAACCCCAGAGACGATGAGGAACTATTAAATATTGACAAGGGCGCGTTAGAGGGAGCTATCAAGAGAGCTAAATGCAGGACAGCCCCATGAATGGATGAATCATGGTAGAGAAGTTGGAGGCGGCTACAATAGGCTCAGGGGCCAAGGCGCTTCTCAGACTCTTCAGAGAGATATGGGAACACAAAGTGATTCCCACGGAATGGAAGCACTCAGTCATAATTCCCACACACAAGAATAAGGACGAGCTGGACTGCTCAAGTTGCAACAGAACTCATGATGGGTACATATTGATACCCACAGCCTGCCAGGCCTGTGGGGGGCTGGGAGCTCCTGGCCTCAGTGCAACCTCCATACCATCTATGGAATGGATGTTGTTTACTCTCTGGCAAATGAGGAGACTTGGGCCTCTGGAGCCAAATGGTGAAGCCCCCCACTTAGGCCATAGCAAGGAGACGGTTGCTAGAGGTGGGTCTGTGCATCTGAGCTCTATGCACCACCATACAGTTGGTGAACCTGGCAAGGGACTGGAGATTGAAACACACAAAGACTCACAGACAGAGAGAGAGACATGGGTTATCCTTGAAACAGGAATGCCCCAAGAATGCCCTCTTTATTGTGTTCAGGGGCAGCTTATATAGAGATAGCCATGCCCCAGCCAAACACACCAAAAACCATTCCCCTGCCATCAGGAACTCCTGAGGGTCTCATGCTCGGAACAGCTGTAGGCACTCAGATCAGGGGAAAACAAGTTGTTTACAAGATATTCAGGATCTGGGGGTTCACAGCTCCCAACAGGTCTGACCAGGCAGTCTGCCTCTTGGGCTTTGGGACGCCTCTGAAACATCATTGCCATTTGTCCAGACCCACCTTCCAAGGTCACCTTGTCCCAGGCAGGCTAGACTCCATCCCACTACCTGGTCACCTGCTCTGATCTGAAAAGACTCCCTTCCTTGGGACCCTTGGGCTCTAGGGTTCCAAGAGGGAGGGAAAGTGGGGTGACATGGGTCACTCCGAGACTAGGGTGGTGAAGTTAGTTTTCTCCAGACTCAGTTTATCAGAATTAGGCTCTGGCCATGCATCCATCTATTTCTCCTCTGCCATCCATCCACCCATCCATCCATCCATCCATCCATCAACCATCCACCCAACCATCCAACCATCCATCCATCCATCCACCCATCCATCAATACATCCATCATCCATCCACCCAACCATCCAACCATCCATCCATCCATCCATCCATCCATCCATCCACCCATCCATCCATCACCCATCCACCCAACCATCCATCCATCCACACATCCATCCAACCATCTATCCATCCATCCATCCATCCATCCATCCATCCATCCATCCATCCATCATCCATCCATCTGTCCATCTCATCATCCATCCATCCATCTATCCATCCATCCATCCATCTATCCATTCATATACCCACTCATTCATCTTCCCACCCAGCCACACAACCATCCACTGTCTCCTCTATCCTTCATCCGTTCATTTCCCCTCTATCTATCTATAATCCATCCACTCACGTATCTACCATCTACTCATCTGCTCATCTACCAATCTACCATTTATTCATGCATCTCACAATCTAGGTCCATCTATCTGTCCATTCTCTCATCCATTCTTCCAATCACCATCAACCTATCTTGTTGCGGGAGCTCCTTCCGCTCCTTCAGCCAATAGCCGCTGAGATACNTATCCATCCACTTGCCCATCTGTCTATCCTCACATCCATATGTCTACCTACCCACCCAAACATCCATCCGTCTGTCCACCTATCCCTCTATATAGTTATTCTCCCACATTCAGCGAACAGACATTTATTGCAGGCTTACAATGTGCCTACACTGCACAGGCAGGGGACAGAGTGGGGACTGTGTGGGCCTGTCTGAGTCCTACTCATTCTGCAACTGGGGCTTCAGGACAAAGAGTTCCAACATGCCATGTCTGATGACACCCCTTGGTTACAGACATCTTGGAGAAGCAACAGGAAGGAAATTTAATCAGAATGGAAATTCTAGAATGTCTTAGGGTTTCTATTGCTGTGAAGAGACACCATGACCATGGCAACTCTTATAAAAAAAATTAAAAAGTCATTTAATTGGCGCTTGCTTACAACTTCAGAGGTTTAGTCCATTATCATCATGGTGGACATGGCAACATACAAGCAAATGTGGTTCTGGAGAAGGAGCTGAGAGTTCTACATCTTGATCCACAGGCAACAGGAAGTGAACTGTATCACTGGGTGTAGCTTGAGCATAGGCAACCTCAAAGCCCACCCCCCACGGTGACACATTTCCTCCAACAAGGCCACACCCACCCCAACAAAACCACATCTCCTAATAGTGACAATTTCTTTCTTTTTTTATTTAAAGATTTATTTATTTATTATGTATACAGCATTATGTCTGCATGGATGTCTACAGGTCAGAAGAGGGCACCAGATATCATTACAGATGGTTGTGAGCCACCATGTGGCTTCTGGGAATTGAATTCAGGACCTTTGGAAGAGCAACCAGTGCTCTTAACCTCTGAGCCATCTCTCCAGCCCCATAGTGCCACTTTCTATGGTAGCCATTTTCTTTCAAATCACCACACAGAAGCTGGAAAGTAGGAGCCTTGCCCATCTCCCAGGTACTGAGTGGGCTTTCCTTTAAATAGAGAGAGAATAGGGGTGGCAGGGGCACTGAGCTAAGCAGACTTAATTACACAGGTTTCAATTGATCTCTGGTTCTGAATGATCCCCCAGAGAAGTTCCTGTCACCTGAGGGGAAAAGGCACTCCCCATCAGATTGTTGCTCCTGCTTGGAGGGCATCTCTTCCTGGGATTATCTGTCTGTCAGCCTTCACATTCTTGGAACCAGATGTGACCACAGGTTTAAGACAAGAGTGGAGACCCCAAATGTCTCTCAGGTCTGGAGAAGGACACAAAACCTGACTATAGGGAGCCTTGGAGATGTTTATCTTTGCCCCTTTGACCTCAAAGGGGATGAGAGAGGTCAGTAGTTTTTAGACAAACAGTCCACTGTGACTCACAGTTCTTCAGAAATGTGTCTGGGCAGAGAGGCAACAGTACGCAGATAGGCAAGAGCCCGGCTTTATCCTGTTCTTAATTCCCTTGGGGCCCAGGTGGGCATCTTCCAGCTCCTCTGGGGCTGATGCTTCCTCCACTGCTTGGAAGAACCTCTCCTGAGGGCAGGGCTGGCTGTGGGGGGGGGATTAGGATTCAGGAGCGTCTGTCTACTAGGGTCTATCTAGGAAAAGTGGGAATCTGGGGCTGCAGCTGAGGTTGGGGCCAAGCTGAAGCCAAGCTGAGGTCAAGCTGGTCTGGGCTGTTTGGAAGTGCTGTGGGTTCAACTTCCCTCTGGGAGGTTCTTGCCGGTGCTGTGTCTGTCTTGGGGCTGGAGTAGGTGCAAGTGATGGTGGGGCCTGTGTGTGTAGGGGGTGGGGAGGTTTACAGAGGACTTCCTGGAAGAGAGAAAGCACCACTGTCTGGGTCCTGGCCTGAAGCCTATGACTCCCCAGGGCTGGGCTCCAGGCCCTGCTATCTCCATGCCTCCTCCCACACTCAACAGGTATCCCAGTTTACTGCAGTCAGCCAGAGGACAGAGGATTTCATCAGCCAGAATCCTCTGCTGCCATGAGAAATAGTTACCACCAACAACATAACCACGTGGACATAGGAGGGGCCACATCAGCTCCAGCCTCAACCTGGTGGCTTCCCTGTTTCCAGCCCTATCTCATCTCACCCTGTCCTGTCTGCTCCTTGTCAGTCAGCCCAGGTTTTATGCACATTCTGTAAGGGTCACTCAGCTCTGGGAGCCACCACACCAGAGCTTTGTCTTTCTGTTCAGGGGCCATGGACTAGCCAGAGCCAGTACTCAAGAAATCAGGGCCAAAAAGCCAGGGGCAGCTTGGGTCAGATGCAGACCCCGCCCAGGATGTGNAGATGCAGACCCCGCCCAGGATGTGTGCCCCCACCCCCACCCCCAACCACCACATGTTCTTGCTGAGCCTCTGCTTGTCACCTGAGTAGTGACCAGTCCAGGCTTGTCACTGGGTCCCATGTGTACTTGACATTCAAGGGAGCAGGATATGGTGGTACACCATATTTGGAAGGGTGAGACAAGAGGATTTTTTTGAGTTCAGAGCCAGCATGGATAACATAGCAAGACCCTATCTCAGAAAAAAAGGAAGAAGAAGGAGGAGGAGGAGGAGGAAAAAAAGGAAGGAATGTGCCGGGTATGGTGGCACACGCCTTTAATCCCAACAGAGCAGAGGCAGACAGATCTCTGTGAGTTCGGGGACAGCCTGATCCACATATCAGGTTCCAGGATGGCCAGGGCTACATGACTGAGTCTCAAAAATAACAAAAAAGAAATTAATAGTAACAAGATGAAAGAGTTAGAGAAAGAAAGGAAGAAAAAAGATATAAGAGAAGATGGCGTGATGGGTGGGACCTGGTGACCCAAGTTCAATCCCCAGATCCCACGTGGTAGTGTGAGAAAACCAGCTCTCGAGGACTGTCCTCTGAGTGACGGCCACATGTGAAATGTGTGGTGTGCCCACACACAGGGGTTGCAGTCCCAGGGAACAAAAGAGGAAGAGAAAGGAAAAGGGTCTCCATGGGAGGGAACCTCAGAGTCCAGAGCTGAAAACTTAGTTCGTAAGAGTCCAGGCAGGAGCCAGCAATGACCACAGAAACTGGGCAGAGACTTGGCAGAGGCTCCCCAGGCCTGGTCACCCACAAGGCCAGCTCTTTCAATTTCTCAGAAGCCAGGAATCTTGAGCTTCCAGCTTTCTTTAATTCTGAGTGTTGACAATCAACTTAGGAGATGTAAATACATCTGTTAGAAGGATGAAGCTGTCAGCTGTTCATTTGAGCCCCCCCCCCAACCTATGCACTCCGGGCAGAGGGAGATAGTGGTCCAGAGATGGGGAGCCACCAGCCCCAGGCCATGGAACACAGGAAGGGAGGAGACATGGTGACCTCTCTTCTTGGGCCACAGACAACCGCCCAGGCTTGGAATGGCTATCTTTAGCCTTCAAGGCCTCAGCCTCACCCTCCAGGCCTGGCAGCTGGTGCTAAGGGCCATGTGATCCTGACCAGGGTGCTGCAACCTCTTCCTTTCTGACCTGCCCTGCCTTGTCAGATGCCAAGTGTTGTGGGATATCCACCAGAGAGGATGACTTGGACACTGGTGTAAGCCAATAGAAAGTCTTTATTAGCGGGCCAGCAACTACACTGAGGGTTTGGAGCCCAATGTAGCCCCGAGCCTTTCTCGGGGTGAGCCTTAAGCACAAACACCACATTCTGTGTTGATATACTTCACTTTCCCATAAGCATGGACTTTTATGGATTAGGCCTTTGTTTTAGTTTTGGCAGGTGGTGCTGTCTACAGGCTGTGTTTTGCAACCTGAATGGCATTTCCACCATGGAGTCAGTTGTGCTAAGTCTCGGGTCTGGTACGCCAAGATCAAAAGAATGGCTTCAGGAAGGAACCTCCCTAGGAGGCAAGTCCCAGGGAGTGGTAGTGAGGAAGGGCTCACTCCTTCTGTGTTTTGGTGACATGGAAACCACTTTGGCAAGCTTGGGCAGAGCTGGGGAGGTGGGGAGTGGGCAATTAAAGTCCAGAAACACGGGGTCAGGGAAATGGTACAAATGGGTGAAGTATACGCCATACAAACACGAGGACCTGATTCCCAGCAGCACATAAAAGCCAGGTACTGCGGCGTGCACCTGCACTCTCGGGACTGAGGGGCAGAGGCAGGAGGGTCCCTGAAGCTCACTGGCCTTGCTGCCATCAGAACAGCAAGCTCCAGGCTTAGTAAGAGATTCTATCTCAAAAAGTAAAGAAAGGGGAATATGAAAAGGCTGTATCTGGCATCAACCTCTTTCCTTTCTTTTCTTTTCCTCTCTTCTTTTTTTGTTTATTTTTTTGTTTTTGTTTTGTTTTTTTCAAGACAGGGTTTCTCTGTAGCTTTGGAACCTGTCCTGGAACTCGCTCTTGTAGACCAAGCTGGCCTCGAACTCACAGAGATCTGCCTGTTTTTGCTGCCTGAGTGCTGGGATTAAAGGCGTGCACCACTACCTACTGGCTTATTTTTGGTATTTTTGAGTCAGGGTTTCTCTGGCTGTCCTGGAACTCACTTTGTAGACCAGGCTGGCCTCAAACTGACTGAGATCTGCATGCCTCTGCCTCCCAAGTGCTTGGGATTAAAGGCGTGCACCACCACCACCAGGCCAAACTTTTTCTTATACACATGCACACACACACACACTGTTTTCTGGCTAACCTCACACTCCCCTTGCCTTCTCTGCCCAGCCTTCATGCTGCCTGTACTTAGGCTGCACCAGATACGCTCCCACCATCCAGCCTGATTCCCTCCCCTCATTAAATACATAACTTGTGGCTCATAGTCTCACCTCTTCTGAGCCTCTGCTTCAGGGCTGCCTTGTCAGTCAGGCCCTGGGGGACTCTGCGCTGGGGTGTTCCCTTCCCATTGCTTGCATTAACCAATCATCACAGACTTGGTAGCAGAAGGTAACATGGAGTTATTTTCTCACAGTTTTGAAGATCAGAAGAGCAACTGGATCTCAAGAGGCGGAAAGCAAGGTGAGAGCAGGGCAGGGCCCCTTTGGAGCTGTCTCCCTGCCTTTCCCAGCTTCTAGAAGCTGTTGCCCCTTGACTGTAGTCCCCCAAGTCAGCACGTGTCTCTCCAGTCCTGTGTGGTGTCCTTCTTGTCCTGCCTCTGACTCCTGTGCTTCCTGTTATGACTCTGGAGTCCCCCTCAGCCTAAGGCACAGCCACCTAAATTCCACCTGTAACTTTTGCCTTTTTTCCTGTAGCCAACCAGAGTCAGAGGTCCATCGCTCTTGATGGACCCTGGAGAACGTGACATCATTCTGCGAATACACAAGAGTGAACACACACATGAGAACACCTGTGACCCAAGTGGCATACTCAGGAAGATGTGCTGGTTCTACTTGGTGCCTGGCACGGTTGGTGGCTTTGTGGCTTAGCTCAAGGGTGACAGAGAGGAATGTGGTGACTGAAAGAGGTGGGGCAGGAAAAATTACTCAGACACATCAGGCATCTCATCAAACCAAAGAAGAAGCATGGAGGCTGGCAGGGACCTCCATGCCACAGGCCACGACCGGTACCAACAGCTTCTTTCTTCATTATGCAGGATATACCTTGTGGGGCTGGGAATCCCAGGGAGCAGGGCAGCCTTGGGTCAGATGGTAGGTAGCCCTTAGCCCAGCCCCAGGCGCAGGGCAAGGTTGGTTTATGGCAGCCAGCGTGAGGCTGCTCCCTCCTTCCCTGCATGTCTTCCCAGCTTTGGCATCACAGCAGACAGGCTCCAACCCAGGTTTCCTCACGGCTGAAAAATGTTCTGGCTGGGAGGATATGAGCAGGAGGGCTCGGAAAGGAAACAGAACTAAAGGGCTTTTGGCCTCAGAGCAGGCGCTGGCCCTCAGAGGTCAGGGAACAGGAGGGCTCCAGACAACATTCGAGAGCACTGTGGCATATGGGCAGAGCCAAGGCCTGGGTACCAAGGATGAAGGAGAAAACAAAATGAGAGATCAAGAAACAGGGCCAGCGAGATGGTACAGCACTAAAGGAGATGCTGCCAAGCCTGATGACCTGAGGTCAGGGTCTGGGGCTCACAGGGTAGAAGAAGAGAACCAGTTCCTATGAGCTATTCTCTGACCTCCACATGCTCATAAACACACACACAGAGGCACACATAGTGCACACACACTCACACACAGAACACAGACACATACAGCACACACACAGAACACAGACACACATAGTACACACACTCACACAGAACACAGACACACATAGTACACACACTCACACACAGAACACAGACACATGCAGCACACACACACTCAACACACAGAACACAGACACATATAGCACACACACACAGAACACAGACACACATGGTACACACACTCACATACAGACACACAGCATACAAACACACACACTCAGAGGCATGTGGAACACAGGCACATACATACACACACAGACACACAAAACACACACACATATACAAAGAACACAGACACACATGCATACTTACACACACAGACACAGATACACACACACACACACACACACACACAGCTTCCTGATGAAATTGATACCCATGTACAAGGCTCTGTTTCTGGAAAACGTCATCTGGATTTCTTTTTGTTGCAATGTGGAAGTCAAAGCCAGGGCCTTGCGCATGTCTGATAAGTGCTCTATCACAGAACCTCCCTGCTCTCCCCACCTCTCCTGGTCCTTCAATGTGTCCCCTCTCTCCCAGCCTCCTTGCTCTGCCCTCATTACCCTCCCAGCCACACAGCTGGGTCTGAAGTTACAATCAGATCCACCCTTAGCCTGCTCTGAGGCAAGCAGAGATGGAGCGAGAGGGGCACCTAAGGTACTGGTCTCAAACGGATCCCCTTTGGAGGTCTTGTCCCTCCCAGCCCTCTCCCTGGCCAGGGCCTGGGGTTCTGTCCCCTCAGTGGCCACCTTGGCCTTCCAGAAATTTCCAGAGTCTGGAGTAAGCCTTGAGACCCCCAGCTCCACCCAGACCTCAATTCCATCTGCCAAGCCAGAGTCCCCAGGTCACCTCTGAACCTCTCCCAGCCTGCTCCACTGCTCCTCCGCACACCTCCTACATGGCCATGATTCACCTCCACACTTGGAATGAGCTTTTCCTTCCAGCCTATTCTCATAGCTTTTGGCTGCCTTGGTGCCCAGAGCCTGTATGTCACCTGGGACCGGTCCCTAGCTTGGAGCCCACATCCGTTACAGCCTCTCTGCTTGCCTCATACCCAGTGCCATGGGCCTAGAACAGGTCTGGTGCTTACAGCAAAGACTCAAGCCCTCTCCGGGCAGGAAAGGCCACTTAGGACAGATGAGTAAGCGGTGCTGTGGTTTGAAAGCGTAATTGCCACCATGTGCCCATGTATGGAACACTTGGCACAGACCTGGGAGGGTAGGGAACTATGGGAAACCATAACCTGACTGGCAGGCGCTGAAGGTCAGAACCCTGTCCTGCTTCCAGTCCTGATCCAACAACATGTGAGCACCCACACCACAGGCACCACCAGCACAGACCCAGCTGCCCTGAAGCCACACCTTCTGCCAAGATGGGTTGT
>LOEQ01000297.1:4059-19463 GCA_001685075.1 Bramus lutescens
GAGAGTTAGCCAAGAAGAGGCTAGATATAATGGGCCAGGCAGTGCTTAACTGAAAAAAAAATACAATTTGGTGCTATCATTTGTATTTTGATCTTGATGCCAACCTTGTTCTTCAACATTTGCTCAAATGCAGTGGTTACCAAGGGTGGTAGACTGCTTCCAAGAAATTTTGTAGATTTTTAGTCCACAGTATAACTGAGTTCCCTATTTCTGACTAATAAAAGTTTTAATGATATATGCATCCAACAGATGGGCAGAGGGCTGTCTTGGAAGCAGGCAGTTTCAATCAGCCTCCTGTTGTTTATATGAGGTTCTTACTCCAGTCAATAAAAGGTCATTTTCACACACAATTTAGTTCAGCATATAACAGGCTGTAAGGAGTAGCTACTTTGTGTCTAATAAGCATAAGGATAAAACGTGTACTTTGATGTCAAATTTAATGTGACAGCTTAGCCAAGAGAAATACAAAAGTGAGCCACAAACTGTGGACAAAGGTGAGGGTTCAGAAGCAGAGCGAAGGGTGGAGCTGAAGTTACTAACAACATCTGTAGCAGAAATGTAGATTTAAAAAAATTCCCCATGTCTGTCTGGTCTGTGTCTGTTTGTCTCTTGCTGGTTTTCATTCCTAGCCACCGTCTCGTTGACGTGAGAAATTGTACCCATTTTATAACATAATTTGTTTGCTCATGTTTCATCTTAGTACTTTGTCTTCAAAGGTCATAAACTAAAATATCCACAAAATGGCTACTACGGGCACATTTTTTAAAATGCCAGAAATAGCTGGGTTATATAGTTCTTTCTGGCCTTTAGAGTCGGGTACCCAGGTAAAGTCCTGAGATATAGAAGAGAGACGCCCTTCATTCCCCTTGATCACAGAGCAGGGCACTGTGTGCAGTGCTGATGAGGTGGAAAGGGGCCTCAGAAGTAACATAAGAATAGAACAGGCTCTTGAGAAAAGGTAGGAGCAGAAGCCAGCAGGAGTTTACACTTCCCTGCACTCACTAAATGAACTATTGATGATTTACATATAGTCACATACACACATTTGGAGATTTGCACACACAACGAGCTAGCAGCATTTTGACATGCAATATTGTGTGTGATGCTGGGGACTCTGAACAGGGTTGGACTGGATACATAGCAAGGTTCAATCTCAGATTCTTTTTACTGTTACATTCCCAAGGCAAGAGCTGCTACTCCATGCACTACGAATGTGTAACAAATTCTGCTGTGGGACATTGGTCTTTTGTCCTGTCACTTGTATTATTTTTAATAAAACGCTGATTGACCAGTAGCCAGGCAGGAAAAATAGGCAGGGCGACCAGGCAGGAAGTAGAGGCAGAGTTATGAGAACAGGAGAATTCTGGGAAGAGGAAAGGTCAGTTTGCAGTCATCACCAAAACAGAGAGGAAGCAAGATGAGACTGCCTCGCTGATGAAAGGTACCAAGCCACATGGCTAACATAGTCAGGAACACTGGGCTAATTTTAGATGTAAGAATTAGTTAATAAGAAGCCTGAGCTAATAGGCCAGCCAGATTATAATTAATGTAGACCTCTGTGTGTTTCTTTGGGACTGAATGGCTGTGGGACCGGGCAGGACAGAAATTCTCTGTCGACAAAATTCAGAGTAAGATTACAATGAATGGAACTGCAAATGTTTTGCTGGGCTTCTCCGTTGTGACATTTTCGACCAAATAATTCTTTGCACATGGAGCTCACTGCAGCAAGCAGCGTTCCTAACCTCTATCAACTAGATCTGAGTAGCAATTCCCCTCTCATGTCACCACCTCAAGTTCAAGTAGTGACTCAGATAGCTCCACCAGCATCCTCAGAAACACATGAAATCATTAGGACAGCATCAGAGGCAACTAGGCCCTTAAGTACTAACATGAACAAGATGCTTGCCACATAGAGTCCTCTCGGTGACTGCGCAGAGCAAAGAGATGGGTGGCCTTGGAAGTGGTGGCAGTTAGGTAACCCAAGTGGGGTAATTGCACGGCCCTATGTCACAGGCTGAGATAGGACCCGCTGGAAAGACACAACCATTGGTCTTAGAGAGGAGCAACTGCTAAATCTTGAGGAGTGGAAACTTGGTTTCTTTGAAGTACCTTGACTTTTGCTCTCTCTGAGAACCTGTAAACAGACATTCCAGAGATACCGTTCCCTGCACAGTCCAGCTATGCCCAAAAGGGGTCGTGTGCTTTGTCACTGCCCTTCAGGTCCCCTGGGCTCCCCCCTCCCCCCATTCCAGATGCAGACAAGCTTTACAGGGAATAGTAGGAACTGTCTAGTTGTGTGTGTCTTCTTCGGCTTCAATGATGCTTTCACACCCCAGTGTATAGAGGGCCATTTCTCAGTAGCATTCCTTTCTCAGAAACAGAAGTTCCACAGAAGTCTGCACAGGTAGGAAGCTCTCTTGTTTATGTTCTTGTCCAACCTTAATTTCTTTTTGTCCATCTTGGTTTTAAGTAATGTCTCACATAGTAGCCAGATTGGACTGGAATCATTCTATGACTAAATTGGCCTGGAACTCACTGTGTAGCCCAAACTGACTTTGAACTCACAGTCATTCTCCTGTCTCTGCCTTCCAAATTCTAAAACCACCTTGCCCCTCCTCCCTACCAGGAAGACAAATTCATGCTCCTAGGAGGGAGTGCTAGAGGAATCCACAGTCACTAACTTCACTAGCCCAGTCTTTAAAAAGAAAGGTATCTTGTTGTTGGAGGGGGTGGTCTTGTTCGTCCTATACTTCAGCATATGTGAACTGAAGTCCTGGGTGGAAAGCCTCATGTTTGTTAAGGATTCTGTAAGGGTGACTGATTAGAGCTGTGATTGTGGCGAGCTAGAGTGTTATAGGTTGGGAGTCAAGCTATCTGGGGCTGTCTATCCTTAGCTCCCATAACAGTCACCTATTGTCAATGTTTGTATTGCATCTGACGCCCTTGAGACAACTGGGTAAGGTCCTTTAAAATGTGTAAACAGACTCCCAGCTTCCATCAGTCCAAAGTCTAAGAATGTCGTCAGATGATGTCAGAGGCCTGTAACAGAATTCCCAGTTTTCTTGTCACCTGCCCACCTGATCTTCCCACCGATGTATTTTAAACCGATCCTGGCTTACGAGTTTCCGTACTCTGTTGCTATAAAAACCTTATATGTTGGAACATGGATTTGAAAGCAACCTTGATTTGTGTTCCAGGACCATGTTCATTCATCTTTGGCCATGCAGAAACTCTCTTAGCCCGCATGAGACAAGTCTGTTTTTGTATCAACTCTTACAAAGCAAGAGGTTTCATTGTGGCATATGCCTTGTTCTTGTTCTTCCCCTCCCCCATGGACCTCCCCCTTCCTTTGCACCTGTCCATTTCTGACTCTTCTAAAAAAAAGTTCTCCCTTCCCTCCCGTTTTCCTCCTCCCCTTCTCTTCCCTTCCCCTCTCCTCCCTTCCATGTAGCGTGTACCCTGTTACCTTCTCCCACTCCACCAACCCTAGAGTTTTCTAGGTCTTTCCTTTGGTTGTTACTTCTGAATACTTACCATTCCTTTTTGATGGTGCTGTAAAGCTGGAATTCAGACTTCTCTTTGGAATAACTTATTCCCTTGACTTCTCCCAGGCACATATAAAATGTGCACATCTGTAAACTTCAATTTTCCTTGTTTATGTCTTGTCCAAATTGTCTGTCTCAACAAAGACGATGTAAGATTAGTCTTTCTTCCAGGTTTAATTTAATTTAATTGCTCTAATATTTTTGATTAAGGACTGACTTTGTCTTTCTAAATTCCACAGTTACTCACACAGACCAGGAATTTTTATATATCTATGACCCAGACCATGCTCTGTCAGCTGCTCAAACACTGTTCTCAAGTTCAGTCAGTGAAATCCTTCATTACTTGAATGTCAGATACATTGTTGTTGTTGTTTTGCTTCCATAGAGAAGCAATTCACAGATTCAATTCACTCTCCATCAAAACTCTAACACAGTTCTTCATAGATCTTGAAAGGGCCATCTTCAGCTTCATATGGAAACACACACACAGAGGATTGCTAAAGCAATAGTTATTATTAAATAGCATTATTATCCTGAATAAGAATAAAAGAACTGTTGGGAGATCACTATCCCTAATTCCAAATTTCTCTGCAGAACTATGGTAATAAAAACAGTATGGTATTGCCTCAAAAAATGACACATAAATTGATAGGATTGGATTGAAGACTGAGACATAAATTCACACACTATGGACATCCAAGTTTTGATTAAAAAAAAAAAACCAGAAAAGCACAGTGGAGAAAAGAAAAAAACATTGATGGGAGACTTTGAGTCAGAACCAAATGGCTGACATATGATGACCGGGTACCTGAAAGGAAGCAATGCTATATTCTTTTAACTACTTTTGGCAGAGTGCCTCTTTTGTGATTCTATATAAATATGACTTTCATGTCTGTGGCTTGGCCTAAGCCCCTGCCTTACCAGCCCGCCTATGTGTGCCTGAATGTAGGTTTGTGTGCCTACCTCCTTGCTGACTGTGCCAGTCTGCAGATGGGCTTGTGCCTGCCTGCTGGTGATCCTTGTGTGCCTAGGTGCTTTGGGGCAGCTGTCTACCTAGCAGTCTCTGTGTACAGCAGCGCATCTCAACCTATGGGTCTTGGCTCCTTTGAGGTCACATATCAGATATCCTGCATTTCAGATATTTCTATTACAATTCATAACAATAGCAAAATTACAGGTAGGAAGTAGCAACAAAACAATTTTGTGGTTGGGGTCACCACTGCATGAGGAAGGTATAGGGTCACAGCATTAGGAAGGGTGAGAGCCACTGGTCCAGAGTGAATGAAGCATGTCTTCTATCTGCTTGCAACCCCTTGAGATTGCCTCAGTTTCCTATAACTCCCCTCCTTTCCTGGTAGTTGAGCAGGAAGCTCACACTAAACCTCTTCCAGGTTGCATAGGTCTCCCTACTGGTTCATTTACATACATGAGCGCATACATACATGGTGTCTGATTCAAATCTTGGCTTCCTTGACCAATCATGTAACCACTGGCAGCTATTTTTCTATAAGGACAATTTATGGAGCAGTTATAGAAACCAAGTTAAACAATGCATTTTTAACCAAGCCAAACATAGAATAATTCCTTGATCAAACACCAACAGCCTTCCACTGACATAGCCAAGTAATCAGGTACTATCTTGAACTATAAAAAGAAAGCGAAGTTGACTTTTGTAGATGTGGAGTGTCATTTACCTACCTAGGAACCTATTTTGTTCCTCTTGGTATTATACATACCAAGGTGTGCTAATTCGGATTCATTTCTCACAACAAAGCTACTTGATGTACTTATGTAACTCAAGAGTAAGCAGGCTTCCTCTATCCTAGGACCATCCCATCTGCCATGACATAGCAAAAAGGAAAAAGTCGCATTCACCTAGATAAACTAGCATTGGCACTTCTATCATACAGAATCAATTTTAAATTGTGACTCCTTTGTCTTAAAACACAAAGTACATTCACTTAGCTAAGAGGTTTCCAAAACAAAATTAAAAATAATGATCTCTTTAAAAAAAGGAGAAATGCTTAAAGATCGACCTTTGTATTCATTCCATTCAAATTTAACATCTATAAAGCTTTGTGTTGATGTAATAATTTCATTAGTTCCTCCTCTCCCTACTCTTTTCTCTTTTGATCTTTTCACTTATTCATTTCCCATTAATTATAAAACTGAGATGAAAAGGAAGTGAATTTTCTAGTCACTTCCCATGTTAATTTCTTCTAAGTGCACTATGGTGATATTTAATTTGTATCTAGGGCTAACACCCTGTCACATTTGCTTACGCCTCCAGATAGAAGCAATTAGCTAGGGCAGACAAACCCTCCACCTGGCCTCCATCAGTACATGCAAGAGCACGGGAGGAAACAGGAAACTGGGTATTCTTTGAGGTCTGTTTGGGATTCAAAGCCTCTGCTTTCCCCAGTAGGGTAGTGAGAAGGTACTTAAACCCCATTACCTCTGATTCTAGCAGACAAGGACGTTTTGATGTTTGACTAGCAAGCAGATACCTTTCAATGTAAAAGCCTTTACACCAACAAACAAGCACTCTAAAGTGGCATCGATTGGAACCGGAACTCGAAGCTTTGTTAAGTAATATAAGAGAATAAATGTCTTCATTCTTCAAAAAAAAAATAATACAAGAGAAAAGTCTAGAAAGAAACCGAATTAATCTTGAAGCAAGCCAACTTGTACTGTGGATAGTCACTACATTTTGGAAAATGAGCTGTATGAACAGCAAAACTTCCTGTGGGAATGGTTAACAGTGCTGGCTTGAAGTATTTACACTCTTGATCCCTGAGGCCAAAGCCCTCAAGGCTGTGAACTCAAATAGCTTCATTGACATAAACATGAACTTCACACATGCCAAGCTGAGAATTATTGGGAATGATGTTCTAAGACCTGAGCTCCCTTACTAATGATTTCTACTCTTAGCATTGGGATTCCAAAGACACTGCACATTTCAAATTATTATTATTTCTTTTTATTCCAGTGAAGAAATGAACTTATAACCATGGTTCTCAACCTGGGGATCACGACTCCTTTGGGGACCACATAACAGATATCCTATATATCAAATATTTACATTATGATTCATAACTAGCAAAATTGCAGGAATGAAATAGCAACAAAATAATTGTATGTTTGGGAGTCATCACAACATGAGAAACTGTATTAAAGGCACAGCATCAGGAAGGTTGAGAAGCACTAACTTAGAAGAATAAGAAGATACAGGAGGCATAGGAACCTCTTGGAGGGAGAACAAGGTCCCTTACGAGTCAGAGAAATGGAGTGTCCAATAGCCATTCTTTCTGGCACACATGTTCTTCCTAAGAAATGCACCACTAGGCCAGGCATTTGGTGGTGCACACCTTTAATCCCAGTCCTTGGAAGACAGAGGCAGGTGGATCTCTGTGAGTTCGAGGCCAGTCTAGTCTCAAAACTAGTTCCAGGCCAGCCAGGGCAACACAGAGAAACCCTATCTCAAAAAAGAAAGGAAAGGACAAAGGAAAAGGAAAGCCCTGCTGCTGAGTCACGAGACGTCCCACCATTTGGGCACAGTCTGAATAGCCTTGGTCATTTCAACACTGACCTGTCCCATGTAGTTGTTAATTCATTAAATTTCATCTAACAGAGCATAACATTGTCCCTACCTGATTTCTAATCAGTGCCCCCAAACCTTTCGTAAGAGGCTAAAATGTATTCTCCTCATTGTCTCTTTCCTCCTTTCTTGTATATGTGAGATCAGATTTTAATAAACCCAGAAGTGTATGCATTTGATAATCCCTGGGCTAAAAGTCTTTACAGGCCAGTTTCTCATCAATGCTTGCACAAAAAAGTTTATTGGTTTACTTTAATTTTGGTGTGTGTGTGTGTGTGTGTCTCTCTCTCTCTCTCTCTCTCTCTCTCTCAGAGAGAGAGGAGAGGAGAGAGAGATCATGCGTGTTGTGCACATGTGATGTGAGAGGAAGACTTTTGGGAGCCAGCTTTTTCCTTCCACAAGTGTCCCAGGAATCAGGTTCCCATACTTGTAGAGCAAGAGCTTTTACCTATGGAACCATTTCACTGGTCCCCAAGTTAATTTTTAATGCCATTATTCTTGGTTGGATTAATGACTATTTTTAAGACTCTGCATATCTTCTTTGATTCCTTCACTTGGTATATGAGTTCAAAGCTTGGAGAAGAGTTTCTGAAGAAAATGGAATCCTGATTCCTTTAAACTGTGCAGAACTTCAGTGACATGATAGTCACATGGAAAGTAGCTTTCCTCTTTCTGATCTAAGTGGATGTTTACAAGGTATAGCTTGATGACCATGTGCTCAGCTGTCCCACACTTCAGGGATGGAGATCAAAAACTTTTCCCTTATCCTATTCTGGGCATTTAGCAATTGTGAGCCCATGTTGATTAATCCAAAATATTATAATGTATGAAAGTCAATAAACAGTAAAACTTCAAGGAACCCCTATGACCTCCAAACTTTTACTCATCCTCCAAGGAATCCATCCATCAGGAAAGATGGCTCCACACATATTTGTTGGCCTTATTATGATGTATTTCCTTTAAGTGATTTGCACACAATAACTGACCAAAAAAACTCAGCTTAACAGGCTCCCAGCGCAATTCATTAGTTACTAAGGACACTGTGATTGTAATTGGAGCTGCAGTTCAGTGCAGATGGCCACAAAAGTGAGTTGATTTATCAAAGTAAATTATCTTGGCAGTTTCCACTCTGGAAAACACAATTAGGGTCTGGTATTGTGCATGCAGAAAGAGCAAAGCAATGTTGGCTCATTTTCCCAGGATCAGTATGGAGTTGCACCATGGATGGATAGAAAATCCAAGAAATAGCCAGCATTAAAATAGCCACACATTTAAATTATCAGTAAGTGTACTAAGACATTTCATGCTTTCTCTGTCTCCTTTGTAAAATAATTCGTCCAATGCTTCTTAAACCTGAACCTTCTCCTTAATTACAAAACGCAGTCCAGTCTCAGTAGTAAAATAGTGCATGTAGCATGTCAAGCAAACGAAGTTAAGGCTAACTTTGTAAAATGCCCCCATCAGTAAAACAGAGCATGGCTCCGAGGCTGCACAGAATTGCACACTGGGAAAACCCTCCATAGATCCAGGTATGTCATCCTTATTTATATATAACCATCAATCATAGCCCTGTCCACAAGCATAAACTCAAAACCTCTATGTTGGTTTAACCAGCACTTTTGCCTTAGGAACCATGGCTTGTATCCTTTGGCTTAGTAGCTACCTCTATGCATATGCCTGCCAGATACACAGATTACAGCAATAAGTGGCCATCTGTGCTCTGCAGCCATTCAAACCAGCTCCAAATCTTCCTGGCCTCCCTTTCCAAACTCTCAGCAGGCTATTTATCCTCAGGTGCTGGGAGGGAGTCAAAGATGCCAAGAAGTCCAGGTCACACACAAAGATGCAGAGATTGCTGACTCCATGAAAGCAGCCTGTGTAGAAGGGCGATTTGTTTGTTTTCTTCAGTGCAGAAAGGAACCACAAAACTTCAGACTCATTTTCACAGCACCTGCCTTGTTTTGCTTAGGAGGGACCCAGTTCCTGGGCCAGTGCTGTTTGCTGCTATCATTCTACTCTTAAAGTCCAGAGCAGAATTTTGCTTTCCTTTGCCAAGAATGCTCAGCTGAACATATTAGCTGTTTCCAACATTTCCTCATTCTGGAAATTTTATGGTCCGCCTGTAGCACTGTGGGTGCCAGGTCTGTCCTCCAGGGACCAAGTAGGGGCCATAGTAGAAAGTCAATGAACTCTATCACATGCTAGGAACAACATGGTCTCAGGGTTATGGGAAGCCCCAAGCCCCACAGTGAAAAACATCTTGGTTTAGATGCTAAACACAACAATTGGGGGACTGTGCTTAACTTGTGCTTAGAAGACGACAGTGTGACTGAAAAATATTTTGAAGGTGGGAATCAATTCAGAAGCTTGGGGTCAGCCCTGGAACTCTAGTTCGATGAACTCTACAGAGCAGCCAAATTTTTATGATCGGCGTGTTCACGAAGAGGGAAAAGGTAACTGGATCAGATAGAAAACTGACGACGAGCTGTGTACACTGTCATTCACTATGAACGTGCTCGGTAGCTATTACAGCCTCTCCCATGTTCAGAAGGAAGAACTGAATAGAGGGACCAAGCCGGGCTTGATATCATGGCTGGGCCCCAGAGATAATCTAGGTTTCAAGCCTTCGCCTTGCCCATGTGCTTCTGTGGGAGGTAGGACTGGTGATTACTGAACAATAACGAGCTCCCTTGGAGTCCTTCAGACTGGGCGCTTAGGAACTTCCAGCATCCAGCATCAGCCCCACGGTCTCTTTCAGTCCACGAGCCATTCTCGGTTAATAGAGTCCTCTACCCAAGACTCCCACCCAATTACCTTGCCCTCGGGGGTGTTTTCTCCTTGCTTATTCTCATCAGTAATGCCCTTTGGAGAATGGCCAGGATGACAGACACACATGACTTAGGATGAAAGAATGCTGAGCTTGGAGCAAAATGCCTGGTGCACCTGCATGTTCCTGGAGTCATTTAGCTTTGCTCGGTACAGTGCTTCTCTGGAAAGTGAGAGGAGTCAGTCCTTTGACAACGAGATCACATTTGTGACATTCAGAAAAATCAAACAATGTCTGACACCCATGTTAGGACTCCATTAGTCTTTGTAAACATAAAGGTTACTATATTATCATCAGCACGATATAAATATAAACAACATGATAACAGTGAATATCTAAGGCTCTGTGGGGAAAACTTACAGTGATCTTGAAAGTGGTGTTTAATCTTTCTGCGGATTAGCATCCAAACTGCAAAAGCAGCAAGGCATGGTGGCTTATGCCTTTGGGAGGCAGAGGGCAGAGGCAGGAAGATCTCTGAGTTCCAGGTCAGCCAGGACCGTATGAGACCCTGTCTCAAACAAACTCTGCAAAGTAGCTATGGCAGGTGTTGCTCCCTTTCTACACCTGGGGGCTGTGATGAGGAAAAGAGATTTTACAACATTTTGTCAACCCCCAGGCCTCCAGATTCATCTTAGTTCACCTGCTCAGGCTTAAAGGCCAGCATAAGACCTTCAAATGCTCTTCCTATTGAAAAATGGCAGACTTTCACCCCTACGAAGTTAAGGTTCACAGGAAAGCTGGTATTTGTAGGGTGGCTATAAGATTTACCAGTGTAGAGAGCAAGGGCTTTTTACTGTGGTTGAGACAAGATGATGAATACACTGTGTGTGTGCCCTTTCAGCTGCTGACTAACCTATTCAGGTATTTTAAAGGTTTTTAAATTAATCAATCAACTAATTATTTTTGTACTTACTTGCTCTTTGGTACATGCTTATTGATTACTCTCACCCATAGCCTGTCTTAACTTTTTCCCTGCCTATCTCAATTCCTACTTTACTACAAATACCATTTTCACATTCCTAGCTCTATGTGTATTGTTTTGTGACTCAGTTTAACCAGGGTCATCAGTTTAACCAGGGTTTGCTGCTATCTCCTGGCACTTGGTGAGTTCAGCAGGAGATACACACCTGAAGACAATGACTCTCCCTTTCCCATAATCTATCAAAAGCCAGTACTTCAGGACTAAGGAGTAGGGCCCTTCTTCCAATTTGTAACTAATTGTTGACAGGGCTGGTTCATGCAAGCCCTGTGCCAAAGCCACAGCCTCTGTGATCTCAAGATTGCAATTCTTGTGTCATGTCTTGAAGATGGCAATGCACAGCCTTTCTGCCTATTCCAGCTCTTACCTTCTGCATTCCCACCAACAGTATGTAAGACTCCCTTTCTGCGCCAACATTTGTTGTCATTTGTAGGTTTGTTGTTATGTATGTTCTTGATGAGGGCCATTCTGGCTCGGGTAAGGTGACATTTTAAAGTAGTTTTAATCTGTATTTCCCTGATAGATAAAGATGTTGAACACTTTTTAAAAGCATTTTGGTGATTACTTTAATATGAAAAATATTTCCTGAGTTTTGTTTAATAAGTGTTATTCTGAAAGACACTTAATTTGAAAACATAAAGATTAAAATAATATCAAAATTAGAAGATGTGCATCCAAATGCCTTTCTATAACTCCTAAGGTGTAAAGTGAGGCACAATAGATTCATAGCATTGCCTAATTCTTAGTTAAAGCAGCACACAGGGAGCGATAAAACCAGAGACCTACCTATGCTATTGCTTTCCATCATTCTCTTGTACCCAAACTTGTCCTTGTGAGGATCATTGGATACAGATGTTAGGATGTTCTCACGCGGGCCTTGTTAACATTATCTAGATGGATGACTCTGAACAGCAAATACCCCTTATTTCAAAGAGCAGTATTGGGCCTACACAGCGGTTGGGGATTAGATTTTGTGAAAACAGATACATCATGAAGATCTTTGGACAGGTTGAATACAATCATTCAGTAAAATTCTGATGCCATACATCCTAGAAGTAGAAAAGCAACTGTAACTTTAGCACAAAAGTATAAAATACTCTGGATAGGATAAGCACACCTCACATGAGGTCAGTGCTTCGGGGACATGTAACATGTACAGCCTACAACTGGAACTAAGCAGCTTGTCAGGAAAATGAATCTGAGTTGAGTTCCAATTGAAAGTGCATGCAATTAAGTATTTAGGGATTTTAGGCAGGTACCAAAAATGCACCTCGGCTTACACATGACCGCTTCCTCAAATTATGCTGGGAAACCTGGTTATCCACATGTACAGAAAGAAATTTGATTCCACTTGGATTGTTGGAGCATTCCTTTCGTCCCAGAACTCTTGAGGCAGGGACACAGGAAGAGGCAGAGGAAGAGGCAGAAGCAAAGGCAGAGGAAGACAGGTCTCTTGGAGTTCAAGGTTAACCTTGTCTGCCCAGTGAGTTCCAGGACATGCAGGGCTATGGAGAGACACCCTGTCTCAAGAAACTAAAAGAAGTTAATAAATCTATTAATTATATTTTCTGTGTGTCACCCTCTAGATAGTCAGAGCCAAATGCTGCAGAGGCCACAGTGTAATAAACTCTGAAACTAATAGACCACAGAGTAGCATGAACAGTTGAAAGTTTGAACATTTCTTAAAGAGCTTACTGGCCATTTGTATTTCTTCCCTTGAGAATTCTGCTTACTTCCAAAATCCATTTTTAAATTGGCTTGTTTGTTTTCTTGATATTTGAGTTTTCTGAGTTCTTTGTATATACCAGGTATTAATCCTCTGTTACAAATATTACTGGAAAAGGAAATTTTTTCCCCTGTTCTGTGAGCTCAGTATAACTCCATTTGTGTTTTGCTGTGCTGTACAAAACCTATTTAGGTTCATGAAATCTCATTTGTACAATGTCTTAATTAGCATTTTATTGCTCTGAGGAGACACCATGACTACAACAACTCTTATAAAGGAAAACATTTAATCGGGGCTGGCTTACAGTTCAGAGGTCCAGTCCACTTTTGTATGGCAAAAGGCAGGGCAATGTGCAGGCAGACGCAGCGCTGGAGAGCTACATCTTTATATGCAGGCAACAGGAAGAGACTGAGGCACACTAGGCCTACCTTGAGTTTCTGAGATCTCAAAGCCACCCCCAAGTGACGCCCCCCTCTAACAATTCCACACCTACTCCAACAAGGTCACATCTCCCAGCAGTGCCAGACTCCATGAGCCTATGGGGTCATTTCAATCCAAGCTCCCATATACACTGTTGCTGCTACTCCTCGTAATCCAGGGTCTAGTCACAAACTCTCTGACTGTGCCTCAGTGTTGGTATAAAGGTCTAAGTCTTCAGAAATAAAGACTTACATTGAAGTCTTTTTAGAGTTGGGTTTTAAAGATTAAAAAAAGCATATATTTCATTCTTCTACATATTGATATCAAGGTTTGTCAACACTATCAAAGATAAGGCTCTTTTTCCAATGTTTAATTGTGTCATCGTTTTTCAAAGTCAGATACCGTAGCGATATAGACTTATACTTCATTTGCTATTTCGTTTTCATTCAGTTCCGGGAAAATTTATTTTCTTCTTAATTTCTTTTATGACTCATTAACTGTTTAACACTATGTTGGTTAATCTGCAGAACTTTCTCTTGCTGTTGATATCTGGCACTATTCCATTGTGGTCAGGTCAAATAGAGGATTGCTCTCAGTTTTCTTGTAGTCTTGAGTTTTTCCTTGCATCATAACATGTGGTCTATTTTGAAGAAAGTTCTATGAGCTGCTAAGAAGAATTGAATTCTTTAGTGTTTGAATTAAATGTTCTGTAAAGGTCTGCTAAACGAAACTGACATATTATTTAACTCCAACATTTTTCCAGATGACCTGTCTATTATGAGTATGGAGTATGGCAATCACCCACGGATGCTATGCTGAGTTCAACCTATGGCTTCAACTCTAGCTTTATTTGTTTGTGAAGTTAGGTGTAATACATTTGAAATTGTAATATTCTCTTCTTTTTCACTGAAATAGTATTAATCGATCTTCTATATTATCTTCTGATAAGTTTGGGGTTTAAGTAAATCTTTTATGGGTATTAGAATAACTATACCAATGCCTTCTTAGAATTTCCTTTTCTGTCCTTTTATCCTGAGATGGTATCTCTCTTTGCGGTGTGTTCCTTGGAGGTAGAAGATGTAACAATCCTATTTTCTAATCCTATCTGTAGTCTATGTGTTTTTATCGGGAACTAACACCACTAATAACTAAAATTGTTGCTGAAATAATGTATTAAGTCCTGTTTTGTTGTTTTGTGGTATTTTCTTAGATATCTTTTCTTAAATATTATTTTATTGTGTATTTATTCCCAACAGCCTCTTGGTTGCATTTATTCTTCTTTTTAGTTTGAAATATTTCTTCCAATATTCTTTGTATATATGTCTTAGTGGTTGTATCTTCTTTTAGTCTATCTTTTATAATGGGTAGTTTTTATTTCTCTTTTAGATTTAATGGATAGTTTTGCTGGGTGTAACTGTCTGTGTCAGTTTTGATATTTAAAAACTTGAAATTCATATTTCTAGGCCTTTTGGCTTTAAAGAGTTTTTTTTTCAAATAATCAAATATTATTCTGACTAGTCTGCCTTTATATTAACTTCACTCTTCTCACAGTTTTCAATATTTCTTCTTGAGTCTGTGTTTATTGTTTTAGCTATTTCAAGAGGAGGTTTTTTTTTTCTCACATGTTGTCTATTTGGTATTCTTTATGACTCTTGTTCTTAAGTAAGCATTTCTTTTTCTAGATCTGGTAAAGTTTCTCCTATGCTTATATTGATAAGATGTTGTCTTTGACCAGAAATTCTTCTTCATCTTCTCAGCCCACAGTTTATAGATTTGGTGCTTTCACTGTGTCCCTCTGTTAATGAGTTTTAAATGTTTTTATTTTCTTTTATTGACCACCCAGTTTCTCTGCCTTGTATTCAAGCCCTAACATTCTGTCATCTGTGTGATACATTCTGTAGTGAGGGGTTCCACTGAGCATTTTTATTAGACTTATTGAGTTTTTCATTTCATGATACATTTGTTTGGCTTTTCTTCAGTACTTTAATCTCTTCATTGAATTTGGTTCTCATTTCCTGAATTGCCCTTATTGGTTTAGTCTCCTTTGTATTTCCTTGGAATCCATCTGTCTATTCCTCACCTCTCTACATTCATTCACGTGTTTGTGTCCTCTTTGAATCATTTGAACTTGTTTGTCATGCTTATCAGACTAGGGTCCCAAAAAGCCAGCACATGCAGTAGAAACAGGTCTCAGTGCTATTATCGATAGCTTCTCAGTCCGCCCCCATTGGCAGCCACATTCAGAGAGTCCGGTTTGAGCACAGGCTCGTTCAGTCACGGACGAGCTGGATTTGGTGAGCTCCCATTAG
>LOEQ01000297.1:22313-50453 GCA_001685075.1 Bramus lutescens
CTAGCTCCATCCATTTGCCTGCAAATTTCAAGATGTTGTTATTTTTTCTGCTGTGTAGTACTCCATTGTGTAACTGTACCACATTTTCCTTATCCATTCTTCAGTTGAGGGGCATTTAGGTTGTTTCTAGGTTCCAGCTATGACAAAGAACATTGCTATGAATATAGTTGAGCACATGCCCTTGTGGTACAATTGAGTACCCTTTGGATATATACCTAAAAGTGGTATTGCTGGGTCTTGAGGAAGGTTGGCCTCCTGAGTAAATTGATAGCATGGGGACCATGGGAGGGAGTTGAAAGGGAGGGCAGAGGAAGGGAGCAGAGTGGAGAAAAATGTGTAGCTCAATAAAATCAATAAAAATGAAAATTAAAAAGAGTAAATGACTGATGCAAGTCTGAAATAGTCACATGTACTATTCTTCCAAACAAGTATGTTCTCTAACCTTTAAATCAGAAAATCAATTTTGGCATGACTGTCATCTAGTCAAGTTTCAAGTCTGATCAATTGTCTCAATAACATCTTTTATAGAAAGGGATCATTGATAAAATTATACATGACATGTGGTTATGTTTCTTTGTCTCCTTTAGTTAGTCTTCTACAGCTTCTATGTTGAAATTCAATGCTGTTGGAAGTGATACCATTGGATTGTACTAGGCAGCAAGTGGGGTCGAGTTGTTCCATTGTGGTCACCACAGTGGCGATTCACTTGATATCTGTCAAGGTTTTCCACTGTCAAGTTGCTCCTTATCCCATTGTAATTAGAAAGGATTTATAAAAGGTCCCCATTCTTTATTAAATTTTACCCAGCTAGCTATAGTAACAATTAACGCTTCATGGTTGGGTCTGTAATATTTATGCCAGTCAATTTGTGATTCTTTAATTGTTTCATCCCATCTACATTACTCACTAGCAATGGTACATTACAAGGAAAAGTTTTCTATATACTTATATACTCACTTATTAATTTTAATAGCAGAAAGTCATAAGTTCCCACTTGATCCAATAGATGTAGCCTCTGTTCCAATTATTTATTTCAGTGCTCACTTGTCCATCATTTGGCTAGACATCTCCTTATATGAGTGAAATGCTCCCACAGTTTTTGAGTACTTTTATTTCCCAAATGTGTTCTAAGTTGCTGTTATGTTTTCCCTCCCTCAGCCTTGGCAGCACCCTTGTCCCAAGAAATGTTTCCCTTTTTAGTGAAGACCATTTATGGTACTGGAATTTTTAGGGTAAACACTTGACCTCCAGAAGACTCTAGTTGACTGTTCTTTCCTCCATTATGCCCATTAAAAAGACAAATAACAGTGAGAAAGGGGATTTATTTAATATGGCCATGTTAGAAAGAACAAATAAAGGTCGAGTGATGCCCAGGTCTATCCTGGGTACTGATATAAGGTTTAGGCTTAAGAAAAGGACAAAATGTATACATAATGAAAGAGTCCTGGTCAGATGGGCACCCCACCCATAACCGTCTCCGCTACTATCTATCTTGTCTGTCCTACAACATGATTCCACAAATTCTCAAGATGTCATGAAGACTCCTCCTGGGAGGCAAATTCCTCCTCTGGCTTGAACCAGGGTTTAGCCTTTCCCCTTCCTCCATCATGGGATTCCTGGGGGAAACTCATTTTGTGGGGATCTGTTTCCTTTTCTAATTCTGTAATAGGACATCATGGCCAAGACAACTTATAGAAGAAAGATTTTATTGAGGGCTTATGGTTTCAGAAGGCTGGGGTCTATGACCACAGTGGTGGGGAGCCCAGCAGCAGCAGGCAGCAGGCCTGCTCCCAATGGCACACCTTCTCCAACAAGTCCATATGGCCCAATCTTTCCCAAACAGTCTCAACAACTGGGAATCAAATATTCAAATATATGAGTCTTCGGTGTCAATTCTCTTTCAAACACTGCAGGGTCTGTTGTTTCAGTAATCAGATAAGCCCAAGGAAAGGATACAGTAGTCTCTCTTTAGAGTAGCTCCTCTCTTGCTAGGGCAGTTACAAAATATTACAAAATATTGAGAGTCAAGTCTTGGATCTAGAACTGCTATTGCTCCTAGGCCTACCTAACCATTTGTCCATCTGTCTATCCATCCATTTATTTATCCATCTATCATTTATTTTCTACATATTTACTATCTGTTTCTATATTTATTTTAAAATCTGCCTGTATTGACACCCATGGATTTCACTGATGACTCCAATTCCAACATCCTTCTGTTTGCCACTCATTTCTCCAGCAGTGGGGAACCTGGCTCCCAGCAGGCTGGCTGCACCATCAATCTTAGCTTTGCATATCCCGGAAGCTGTCATTGATGCTATGGATTTTACTCCTTAGCCTTGAAGAGCCACACATGTTATTCAGCCTCACCTAAAGACTTTCAAACTGAAAGAGGTAAGTCCGTTTTAAAATTGCTTTGATGACAAAATTTTATTTCCTTAAATCTCTCTTTCCTTGATACTGCATTTCTAATTCTTTCCTCTCCATCTTGAACTATTTAAAGCTTTCATATCTGTTAATATATTTCTTTTGCTCTACTTTGCTGGCGATCCTGTTAGATGACCTAGTCACTCTGCTTCAGCGTGACTCATTTCTACACAGTGCTTAGAATTTTTTACTGAGTAATTTTTCAGTGAGGCTTGTTTACCATGGTCGAGCCAGTATCCTGGGTTTGGAATTGTCCCTGTGGAGTCATTCCTAGGGAATGACTTTGTATTGGCCTTTTCCAAGGATTTTTGAGCTTTACTGATTTAGACAAACGAGTCCACTAATATCTCGTGTTAAAATTTCCACACCCAAAGAAAATACCTTTATGTCCCTGAGTGACAGGGACCTTGAATGTTAACCTTTGGTACAAATTATTTTATTTCCAATCTTTACCTTATGTTCACAGCCAGCTACCTTGCATATTCCCGTGCTGACCAACACAGCTCATAGATTAGAATGAAAACCCCTCTGTGTAGATCTTTAATGAACTCAGTTTATTTCTGACTTTCCTGGATGTGACATGTACCCATCTCCTAACTTCTTACCTTTAAGCATCCAACCCTTAGTCTATGTTGATTCTAATAGGTCTGTTAAAAGGAAGATCTTTTAATTCATATTCTCAAGACTTTTAGGTTTCCTTATTTTTCTGGAACCTGAGAATTTCCCTGATTAGTTTTGCATTTGGCTATAAATTTATTAATTTTTTATTTTTAAATTATATTTCCTTAAACAATTTAGTTTTAATAAGGGAAATTTATATTGCTTCCCATGATAAAAATGTAGGTAACTTAAATGTTTTTATACTTGAATGTTGAGATAAATTGAAAAATAGCTAACATGAAATAATTTGTAACTGTCATATCGTGTGGCTAAAATATATTAAATAAGATGGCTGGAATATAATAAAGAAGAATGAGACATACTGATAATAGAATATTAGGTTTGAAAGCATGAAGCCTAATTATAGGATGCTGTGGAAAAAATCAAAAATGTATACAGAAGTGTGAGACTGTGCTAGATATTAAGAATTCTTCACTTTGATTTGTAGATTTTTTATTGAGTTGATTTACGTTCTATAGAGATATAAGAAAATGAACATTCCTGTATCATAGACATCCTCAAATAATAATAGTGCCAATGGGGGTTTATAACTCCAGGAACTGAGGAAACCCAATCAATTAAAATTGTGGTTTGAGAATACCCAGCTTTTGACTTTTAACTTTTATATTTGTTTCCTAATACTAACTGAAATAAATACATACTGGTCAAGTACTAGACAACTCCATATGCTCCCACCTTGGCTAGACTCCAATAGTAAAACCAGTTTCTATGAGACTGAATTGGGAAGGGCTCCTCTGTTCATAAGAATGAATCAAATATTCTAGTAAAAGAGTAATTTGACTTCAAACCGGTTACAAGCAACCTCAAAGGGATTTTAACAACTGAATTTTAATATTAATTAGAAATTAAGTCAAAATCAAAATTTTGAGAACACTTAGGCAGGTTTTTGGCTTTTTGATGCTTTTCTGTTTTTATTTTTAATTTTATTATTTTTTGCCTTGTTTTGTATTGTTGAGAAAGAGTCTCTCTACATAGCCCTTACTGTCCTAGAGCTCACTATGTAGACCAGGCTGGCATCAAACTCACAGAGATCTGCTTGCCTCTGCCCTCCTGAGTGCTGGGATTAAGGGCGTGTACTGACATGCCCTATGTTAAATTTTTATTCTTATTGTAATGCAAAAGCTATCAGTACCTGAATTAATGTGTGTGTGCAACCAATTAAAAAAAAGAAAACCTTTACATTCTGTTTGTATGTTGTACACCAGACTGCTGCATGTCTGTATCCCAGCTGTTCTGGAGGTTGAGACAAGGGGAGCGCAAGTTGAAGGCCTCCCTGGGCTTGATGTCAAGTTAAAGGCTAGCCTAGGCATTTTAGGGAGACTTTGATTGAGCGGAAAAGGCGGTGAGGCTGGCATAGAACTGGTGGAACAGTTTCCTAGCTTTATGAGACCTAGGTTCAATCCCTAACCCCCCAGAGTAAATAAGTCTGTATAACTGAAAGCTAAAGAACTGTGTTTAATCTGAGAGAACACTGAGGGATGAGGGGAGGACAATTCTGAGAGGTACCCTTTATGAAAAGAAACAAATCAAGGCGCACGCACATGCGCGTGCATGTGTGTGTGTGTGTGGTGTGCAGTTATGTGTGATGCACTCTCAGATGTGTGTGCAAGTAAGCATCCATGCACACCAGCACAGAGCCAAAGGAGGACTCTGGTTTGCACCTTTACCGCTCTCTGCCTCCTTATTCCTAACTGAACTTGGAGCTAGACTGGCTGCCTGCAAGCCCTGCTGATCCTCTGCCTTGAGCCCCCACAGCACTGGGGCTAAAGCACGTGCTTGGTTGCACCTGGCTTCTGTGTGCATTCTAAGGTCTGATCAGGCATCCTCATGCTTGGGTGGCAAGAGTTCTTACCATTGAGCATCTGCCTGGTGCCAGCTACTTTCTTGTGCATGAATCCAGAAGCAGATTTTATAAGCCACTCAAACTCCTAGCGCTACATGGTCACTTGAGCACCTCGTCGGTTTGCTAGCCTATTTAACCATTAAGCCTGCTATCTTCCTGGAAAGTGTTCACGACTACAACTGATGCTTCCAATATTGAGTTCTTCTAAATTGACTGCATTTCTCAAAAAATTTGCAACAGCAAATGCAATGATTTCCTGCTCCTTTCAAGTTATGCATGCTTACACTCTTTGTCTATCTTCATTATGGTTTATTTTCAAACCTTTTGTCTTATGTTTTACAAGGAGAAAATATTAAATTTACAGGGGAGGTAATGAGACACAGAAGGGGATGGATCCGGAGGGGAGGGGAGGGGAGGAGGAATTGGAGGAGCCCCAGGTGTGCTGTCCAGATTGCAGCCTCTCTTTTTACACAACCTTTGGTTGGCACAGCATGCCCAAGGAGACCCTGGAATTATTCTCTTTTGTCTTTCATTAGATTTGACAGTAGGATCACATTTCCATAGGCTTTGGTGACTTTTGCACTTTCTAAAACTTTAGTTGACCAGTATATTAAATTTGTAAAATTGTTTAAACAGTCAAATTCTCAGATTTGTTACAGCTCTCAAAACCAGGTCTAACCTTGTTATTCTGCTTGGCTCTTACAGCATCTGCATGAACAAGTGTGGCTTTTCTGAGTCACTGGGGGGGCCATGGGTGGAAGATTCCCTTGGGTGATTAGAAGAAAAATGTTGCCACGTGAATCTTGAGATCTTCAAGGGTTCTTCTTTTTTGCTTTTGTTTTATTGAAGATAGATTTTTTTTCTCTCACATATATATCCTTATTGTGGTTTTCCCTCCCTCTGCTCCCATAATTCTTTTGCCCCGCCCCATCTGGATCAACCCCCTTTCTGTGTCTTATTAGAACACTAACAAACTTCTAAGAGATAATAATAAAATATAAAATAATAATATAAAACAGAAGCCAACACTTTGAAATTAAACAAAACAAGCAAACAGAAGGAAAAAAGTCCAAGAGATGGCATAAGAAACAGAGACCCACTTAGAAGTCCCATAAAAACACTAAACTGGAAGCCATAATATACACACAAAGGACTGTAGGGTTAAAACATAGAAAAAATAAAAATAGTAAAAGAAATTGATATGATTTTTAAAAAGAAAAGAAAAGAAAAACCTGATAAAACAAAGAACCTCAAAATAAGTTGCTGAGTTCATGTTCTGGTGGTGGTCTGCTGCTGGTGTGCAGCCTACCCTTACAAGGAGTTTGTTTCTCCAGTGGGACTTCTTGGAGAGGCCTAAACTTTCATTTGCAAATGGTTATCAACTGGAGATTGCTTCTGGGTTGAGAATGGTGTGTGTGCCCACTGTTCCTGTCATCTCTAGGGTCCCATCTGGTGCAGAACCCTGCAGGCCCCATGCATGCTGCCTCAGTCTCTGTGAGTTCAAATATGCGTCAATCCTGTGGGTTTAGAAGGCCTTGTTGACCTGTTGTCCTCCGTCCCCTCTGCTTTTCACACTCTTTCTGCCTCCATTTCAGAAGGGTTCCCTGAGCCCTGAGGGAAAGGTTTTGACAAACACATGCCTTTTAGGGCTTAGTGTTCCAAGCTCTCTCAGTTCTTTTGATCATCCAGTTGCGGGTCTTTGTATTAGTTCCCATCTCCTGTAGGAAGAAGCTTCTCTGATGATGGCTGAGCAACACACTGATCTATGGTATAGCAGAATGTCATTTGGAGTCATTATTCCTTTTTTTTTTTTTTGAGCATTAGTGTTGGTTTTGCCCTAGGTCCCTGGGCTATCTAGTATCAGTTTTATTCAAGCAGTATTAGGTATGGAGTCATCTCACAGAGTGGGCCTTAAGTCAAATCAGATATTTATATGAAGTTGAAGATGGCCCTTTCAAGATCTATAAAGAATTGTGTTGGAATTTTGATGGGGAGAGCACTGAATTGGTAGATTGCTTTTGGTAGGATGTCCGTTTTTAGTACATTAATCTCACCGACCCATGCACATGGGGGATCTTTCTATCTTCTGATATCATCTTCAGTTTCTTCCTTCAATATCTTAAAATTTTTATTATACTTTCTTGATTCGAGTTACTTGAGGTTATTTTATATTGATTGAGGCTATTGTGGAAGGTTTTGTCTCCATTTCTTTCTCAGTCTGTACTATGTCATTTGTACATAGGAGAGCTACTGATATTTGTGAGTTAATTTTCTAGCCAGCTACTTTACTGATAGTGTTTATCGGCTGTAGGAGTTCCCTGGTGGAATTTTAGAGTAATTTATGTATACTACCATATTATCTGCAAATAAAGATCCTTTAACTTCTTCCTTTTTGATTTGTATCCCCTTGAACTCTTCAGTCATCTTATTGCTCTAGCTAAGACTTCAAATGCTATATTGAATAGATGTGGATAGAGTGGACAGCCTTGTCTTGTTTCTGACTTGTGTGTAATTGTTTTGAGTGTCTCTCCGTTTAAATAGATGATGGTTATGGGCTTGTTGTAAACTGTCTTTACTATGTTTAGTTATCTCCTCGTATCCCTAAACTCTCCAGGACTTTTATCATGAAGGGGTGCAGGGTTGAAGCCTCCTTGATCATTTTAGAATGATCTTTGATGTGTTTTTGGATTCAGTTTGCAAGTATTTTACAGAGAATGTTTACACCTATATTAATAAGGGAAATTGTTCTGTAATTCTCTTTGCTGGGTCTTTAAGTGGTTTTGATATCGGGAAAACTGTGGCCTCATAAAAATGAATTGGGGATGAGGAAATGAATGGGATGGAGATGTGAAAGACACAAAGAATAAGTAAAGAGAAAGTTAAAAATAAATCGGGGAGTTCCTTTAATTCCTATGTTGTGGAATAACTTGAGAAGTACTGGCATTAATTCTTTGAAAGTCTAGTAGAATTCTGGGTTAAGTCCATCTGGCCTTGACTTTTTTTTTAATTTAGTTATTTTTATTTCCCTAGGGATGGAGGTCTATTTAAATTGCTTGTGTGATTTTGATCTAGTTTTGGTAAATAGAATGTATAAAGAAAATTACCCATTTTTTAAAAAGGTTTTCCACTTTGGTGGGGTACAAGTTTTTAACATATGCTCTTACTGTTCTCTGGATTCCTTCGGTTTCTGTTGTTATTCCCCCATTTACATCCACAATTCTGTTAATTTGGATATTTTCTTCACCTTTTAGTTAATTTTGCTAAGGGTTTGTCCAACTTTTTGTTTTTATCAAAGAACCAACTCCTCTAATTTATTCTTTGTAAATGCCTTTTGGTTTCTATTTTATTGATTTCAGTCTTATGTTTGATTGTTTCTTGCTGTCTGCTCCTTTTGGGTGTGATGTCTTCTTTTTGTTCTTGAGCTTTCAGGTGTGCTGTTCAGTTGCTAGTATGAGCTCACTCCAATTATTATGTAGACTCTTGGTACTATGAACTTGTCCCTTACACCTGCCTTCATTGTGTCCCTTAAGTTTGAGTATGTTGTATATTCATTTTCATAGAAGGATTCTTTTTAAAATACTTATAAGCATGCACATACACTAAAAGTTGATTTGTTGCCAAGTAGTGGTGGTGCATGCCTTTGGTGGATCTCTGCAAGTTCAAGGCCAGCCTGGTCTACAGAATGAGTTCCAGGACAGCCAGGACTGTTACACAGAGAAACGCTGTCTGGGAAAAAAAAAGAGTTGATTTGTATGCTTATGTTTCTCTTTTCATTTCCTCTCCCCACCCATTTTCCTTTTCTTTTATTATTGGTTCATATTTTTTAAAGAAATTTAAAGATTTTTTAAAAGTTATCACTTACTTTGTGATATTTTCCCTGCTGGGGTTGTTTTTAGTAAAGAGGGAAGTGGATCTACAAACAGCTCCCAGGAGAACATAGTTTCAAAACTGTTGCTTTGAGCAGATGTTACTGTCCAGTCTGGAATTGTGTGAAAGGTAAAAATGCCCTTCAAGGGGAGGGGAGAAACGAATGCTTGCCAGGGATGCTTTGTGCTTTACTATAGATATTAGTTACTGATATTCTTATGTAATGTGAGATAAATTACATTCAGATAACTGTTTCCATTTCTGTTTTCATTGCTAAGGAACCACAGATGGAACTGATGACCGTGTATAACCGTAAGCTCTAGTTTACTAATTCAATGGCCTCTTTCTTTCATTTTTCAGTTTTTCTATATTTTTCTGAATGTTTCAGCCTATCTGCCTTTGTATTATATGTCCCTTCAAGACTTTTTTTTTCTATTTACCCCTTCAAGACTTTTATATGACCAAATAAACTTGAATAAATAAAAAGAGAATTGGGACAGGTGGTCTCAAAGGTACCTTTGAATAAAGAAAAGTCTAATATTTAATAGTAAGAGTATCAAAAGTTACCAGTCAGTCATTCAAGATTTTTTCCTCTCCCAGTTTTCAGAGTGTGACTGGTGGCTTATGTTTTTTATCAAGATACTCACCAAATTTGCATTCCTGTCAGACTTCACTTTCGGCTATAAAACACCTGTTAGTGTTTAGAAAGTTAGTCTTCTCATGTGTGAATATTCACATATCTAAACAGCTGGCCCCCAGACAGTGGCACTGTTTTTATAGGGTATCAGACTGCTAGGAAATGGGCCTTAGTCAATGGAAGGTGAGTTGTTGTGGATGGGCCTCTGGACCTGACTGGATCTCTCCTTAAAAGGCCTGGTCTTGCTGCTGGTGCAGGCTTTCCCATAGACCTTTCTCCACCATACTGGACTGTACTTCAAGCTGTGAGCCAAAACAAATCCTTCTCTTAAGTTATTTGCCTAGATTCTGTCCACAGTGGTGAGAAAAACAGTTAACACTACATTTAACTGAAGCTTATGACTCTTAACATTTCACTGAATAAAAATATAATAATTCATAACAAAGTATGTTAAATTTAATTTGATAAAAATGGAAAATCATAGAAAAGATAATAACTCTTAGGATGCCTTTGCTCCATCCCAAACCTTTTGTGAAAATCGTAGTCATGAAAGAATATCTTGGTAAAAGATCTCTTTTTTTAAGTAAAATCAAGAAATTATGGCTAGGCAATGGTGGTGCATGACTTTCATACCAGCACTAGGGAGGCAGAAACAGGCAGATCTCTGTGAGTTCAAGGTCAACCTGGTCTACGAAGAGAGTTCCAGGACAGCCAGGGCTGTTACACAGAGAAACTGTCTGGAAAAGAAAAAGAAACAAATCATATCATTTTAGAGAGCCTAACACACCACGAGAGACTCCTAAGAGTAGTCTGAAGTGCTTAAACTTTGAAAGATGCAACTGCAAATCTGGAAGTTTCCATTTGCTGGCTGTTCCGCCTCAGGCAACTTGGTCATTGTTGGTCCATAACAGGGAGCTCGTGATATTGAAGTAGCTGGAGTTCTAACTCACTGCCTGGTAGTTGGTCAGCTGGATAGTTACTGCTCACCACTGTATCAGAAGAGCCTGGAGTTCAGTTCTTGCTGCTGTGGGACCTCAAGACTCACTTCAAAAATCCCGTCCATAATTCTTTGCCTTCCCTGTCTAGAGAGAATGCTGTGAGCTGAGTTCAGGTTGAGAATCATTGTTTGATTTTTATTTTTTTTGGTAACCATCCCATGTAATAGCTAAGAACACCAGGGATAAATCCTGCTGTCCATAGTTTAATCTGAACCTAACACGCCCTAGTCAGGGACTCATAGCTGAAGATAATAGCTGCATCTCTCTTGTGTTCCATCTGTAGGCAATATTTAAGTAGGGAGTGTGAGGCCTGATGAGCCCCTCCCCAATCCATGATTGTCTGGTGACAGGCCAAGTCTTGTTCAAGGCCATGGCAGGCTGCTGCAGCTGCTGTGAGATTATGCTTGCACTGACGGTGTCTTGTGCACAAGATAGTATTTCACAGCCCTTCCTTCCACGGCCCTTCCTTCCTCCCACCCAGCCATCACTAACTGTCAGGGCTTTGAAAAGCTGTGTGTCTCTGCCTTCATAAGCATTCATTGCGGAGATGGCTCTCTGATTAAGGCTGAGATAGCATTTGTCTATGAGTGTGAACACAAATCTTTAGATGGCATCATATCAGTTTAGCTAAACAACTGCAGTGAGCTCCCCCTAGGATCTCCTCAACCGTCGAGTTTTGACCAGGTTTACAATATCAGGCACAAACTCTTTGGGAAGCAGGTCTCAAATCCAATCCAAGGGTGGTTGGTAAACCACGTAACAGTTTTTCCACAGCTGCACCATTGAGCAATTATAATTTGCACAGCTGGTGGATAAGACCATTGATGCTTTTCATCCCCAACAGCCTGCATAGCAGCATCATCTGGTACTGAAAGGCAGCCAGCAGGTCTGAAGGGGCTAACTCAGCTCCCACCTGATCTCTATCTTACATTCAAGGTGTGTGGTGTCTTTGGCAATAGGACCTTATCAGCTAGTTCCGGGGAGAAACCAAGAGGAATGACAGGAATCTGGGGTGTTAAGGCCGCCTCTGGGGCCTCCCTGACCAACAACTCATAAGGAGAAACCCAGTGCTGGCCCTGGGATTTTTGTTTAATAACTCATGGATTTTAGAAACTGTATTGTATAGTCCTGCAGAACGTTTCATTCCTAACCTTTTTTTTTTTTTTAAAAAAAAAAACAGTTCTCTTTTTTTGTAAGTACAGCATTTGTATTGTATTAAGGTGATAGCCTTCTGTTGGAACTCATTATAACCAACTTCATTTACAGTGATCCTATTTCCAAATAAGGTAATTTTGAGGTACTAGAAGTTGGGATTTTGACATATTTCTTCAGACACAATTCACTCATAAGATTCACCAACCTTATAGATTTACTAAGGTATCTAAACCACATTGCCACATATATATGGTCCTTTACATATCAAGTAACTGCTGGAATGAACTTGAGAGAGTAGAGAACATCCCTTGTTCAGGCACGGTTCTGTAACATGAATTCTTACTGGTCGTAATAAATAAAGCCCAGAGTCAGATATTAGGGGGCGAAAACTTAGTGCTGCCAGCCACCAGAGAGACCTTTTTCCTCTAGCAACACTCCGTCCGAAGGGGTGATCCTATCCTCAGACTGTCTCCTCAGACTGCAGCTGTCCTGACCAAACCTCAGACTGCAACGAGTTCCTGGCTCCTCCTGCCTTCTATTCCTCTCTCCCCCCAGCCACATCCCTCCTGTCTGCACCTCTCTAGGGCTGGGATTAAAGGCGTACACCACCACTCCCTGACCTCTAGTGGTTTAGCTCTGCACTCTGATCTTTGGGTAAGCTTTATTTGTTTGTTTGTTGTTTTCTGTTTTGTTTTGTTTTTCAAGACAGGGTTTCTCTGTCTTGCTTTGGAGCCTGTCCTGGAACTAGCCTTGCAGACCAGGCCAGCCTCGAACTCACAGAGATCCACTTGCCTCTGCCTCCTGAGTGCTGGGATTAAAGGCCTGTGCCACCATCACAAGGCCTTTATTTGTTAAAACACAAACAACATATCATTACAGGGTTCTCTATCTTTGCCATCATAATTTGGAAATGTTCATTTCCCCTGATGGTTATAATTCCTCTCCTCAAGGCTAGGGACTGTGTGTATTTTTTTGAATGTTTTTGTTTTGTTTTTGGTTTTTACCTTGACCAATAAAACAGTTCTAGAATGCATGGAAGGAGACTTCAGTAGATAAGGAAAAGAGAAAAGGAGTAAGAAAGGAATGAAGGAAGGAAAGTCATTTAAAGTTGTACTGGTTCAATGGCTTCCACACATAAGTGACCTTAGGATTGTGGCTCTTCTTTCCATTTGTTTATAAAAATTTTCTTGCTTCCTTTTTCAGTTCTATTTGTTTATGATTTTCACATTTTGCAGCCTTGTTGTTTGGTTCATATACATTTAAGATTGCTACATTTATTGATGGATCAACTTATAGCGTATCATTCTCCATTGATGTGGGATGTTCTTCTGTATATGTGTTGCTTTTATTAGTTGACAAATAAAGCTGTTTTGATCAATGGCTTAGCAGAGTAAAGCCAGGCAGGAAATCCAAGCAGAGATAAAGCAGAGATAAAGAGGGAGTAGGCAGAGTCAAAGAGACACCATGTAGCCGCCGAAGGAGAAAGATGCCAGAACATTGCCAGTAAGCAACGGCATTGTGACAATATATAGATTAATAGAAATGGGTCAATTTAAAATGTAAAAGCTAGTTAGTAATATGCCTGAGCCATTGGCCAAACAGTGTTATAATTAATATAGTTTCTGTGTGATTATTTGGGTCTGAGAGACTGGAAAACCAAAGGGTAGTCTCGGTCTACACTCCATCATTGGTAATTTTGTTTTCTGTAAATTCTATCATATGATACTAACATACTCACTCTTACTATTTATAAATATTCATATGATGTATTACTTTCCTGTCCTTTTACTTTCAACTTACCCCTGCCAGATTTGAAATTATAATATTTTCCACAAAGACAAAACAAACCAAGGACATTGTATACAATATTTCCAGACTGATTTTCCAAACAGCTTCATTTCTAATACCTTATCACTGGACAGATTCTTTCTCTATTAGCAATTGGCTGAGGGCTCCTTTGCTGACTTCAAGAATTTTGGCTTGATGAATGTAGAAATATAATATGAAAATACACAATGTTAAGTAGATCTTTTGGAAGCAGTAAATTTTATAAGAAATAATAGGATCTTCAGACAGCTGTAGTGCATGCCTTTAATCCCAGTAGTCTACAAAGTGAGTTCCAAGACAGCCAGGCCCACAGAAACCTTATCCCAAAAAACCAAAATTATGATGATGATAATAATAATAATAATAATAATAATATCAATGTAGTTATTCCCTACTTTATGCAGGTTTCTTTTAATCTATGGCATTCATTAAATACTATATTTGCAATTCAATTCAGCACTGCCATGTGCTGCCACCACTATTACAAAGATACAGTCAACTGACTTATTATATTCTTTATAACTAGGGAACATAATGACTTTTTCTGTTATCTATAATCATATTCAAATTATTTGTTTTCAAAAATCTTGATTGTTTAATCTTAAAAGGGGGAAAGGTTGCATATTTCATTTAGTGAGTATAAAAATTTGAGTTTTCATTTGCATTTAAACCTACAGGGAGTTATTTCCCTGTAAAGTATTTTTTTTCTCTGATTCCCAGGCCTCCATTAACTCTGGATGACTCTGCCTGCTTGAGGGACTGTGTGTCTCCAGAATTAAAAATAGATACCATGGACTCAGGCCTGTTTCCCTTTTTATAGCACTGTATTGAAAGCCATGTTCTAGTCTTTGATGAGATTTGAGGGAAGCTTCTATTCTAATAGAAATTCCTGCCCCACCCTTTCACTAAGTCCCATTATTCTGCTTATGAACCCTGCAACACTGCATGGGGATGAGCAGCTCTGTGTGAACCCTGCAACCCTGCATGGGGATAAGCAGCTCTGTGTGAACCCTGCAACACTGCATGGGGATGAGCAGCTCTGTATGAAACCTGCAACACTGCATGGGGATGAGCAGCTCTGTGTGAACTTTGCAACACTGCATGGGGATGAGCAGCTCTGTATGAACCCTGCAACATTGCATGGGGATGAGCAGTTTTCCTGTACAAATCCTCTAACACTGCGTGGTATTAATGATGGACAGCCTCTGTCACAGCTTGTTTAAAAGAGAGAGCATTTCAGTGCCCTGCTGTGAGGAACGCACAATGATGGCAGGTCTCTGCTTATAAACACACATGTAAGAGCCCAGGTCCCCTCCCCCACCCTCACATCTTTACATCAAACAATTTGTGTGTTCAACATCATTAACAGAAAAGGAGGAGCCTCTAGCATGCTAACAGTCGTTAAAAATAAAATGTTCTTAAAGCATATCAAAAACCATGATTGTTCTATTCCTTTGAAAATGAAGTAACATTGTTGATAAGACAAAAAAGTAATTTGTAACTTATCCTGTAGTTGTTCAACAGGCTGGACTCCCCCAGTTCTGGCTAAACAGATCTTACTCCTAATTTAGGAAACTGTAAACATACTTGTTCTTTCAACAGATTCAAAATTTTTCTACTTGTCAATTTGGGCCAGAAAATTAAATAAATGTGCATTATATTTATGTAACAAAGTATGCAAAGCCTATCAGCAAAGTGAGCTAACTTGATAAACTGTAATCTACTTGTGACTCTGACAACCATATAGTTAGTTGATACTTTTGATACTGAAACTCACGCACTAGTTCTTCCATAAGAAGGCATTACAGCTTCAGAATGGCTGTTACAACTGCAAAGATGTTCGATGAGATGTATACATTTGGGGTGTTGCTAATCTCATGTGCATGATGTTTTTATTTGCACGTTTTTTACAGTAATATTTTAATTATTTTTTTAGAAAAGAAGTTACTAGATTCCAGTGGTTTTCTCATATACCAAGAATTTGATTCTCTATCCCTAACCTTCTCCTCTACTTCTCCCACTTTCTGCTTAACTCTTAACACTGCATTCCCCCCTCCCTACTTTCACACCACAGGTGTTTTAATATTCTCCTCTCCCTTGAGGTGTCTTTTCTCCCTCTCCAGCTAATAGTTCCCTGCTATCTTCCTGGTCTCTGATGTGGGATTCCCCTCTACATGCTGTGAATACCATATGTGAATAAAAAAAACTGCCTTGGCCTGTTGATTGAGCAACAATCCACTGAGCAGAGCTAGGCGGAGAAAACTAAACTGAATGCTGGGAGAAAGAAGGGTGGAGTCAGAGAGAAGCCATGTAGCCCTGCCCGAGACAGATCCTGAACTTTACCCAGTAAGCCACTGCCATGTGGCGATAAACAGATTAATGGAGATGGGTTAAATTAATATGTAAGAGCTAGCCAATAAGAGGCTAGAGCTAATGGGCCAAGCAGTGATTTAAATAATATAGTATCTGTATGATTATTTCGGGGCTGAGCAGCTGGGACGAACAAGTGGCCTCTTTACAACAGGTCTCCACAGGCACTTCAAGTTAAACACATAATTCTAAGAATTCATGGCTAGGATCTCTATATAAGAAACAATACATGTCATTGTCTTCCTGGATCTGGGTTGATCCTCCCAAATACTCTGAAATATTAACTGAAAAAATCCAGTTCCAAACATGGGATACCTTCTTACAAGTTGTTAGTTGGGGACACCACAGAAAACCACTCCCAAACAATATAGATTTTTGACGTTGTTCTTGGTGACCACCAGAGCTTAACAGTTAGACCCTATTTCTGAAGACACCAACCATACAGTTCAGATATAAAATGCCAAGAGATCAATCTGGAACTGAGATGCAAGCTTTTTCCTGTCAGCTAGCTTTGGGGATGCTAGAAAATGGGAGGCAGGCTGCTGAGGGAGAAGATCTATCGGCAGTCTTACCCAGCCACCTACCCTTCTAGCTACAGTACCAGCATGCCAGCCAAGATGTGCCTGCTCATGCAACACTGGCATGATTGCGGTAATCAACCACTTCCTAACTGGATTTGAGTCTCACTCCAGAAAGGGAACTCAGGCTTAGCACCATAAACATGGGCAAGAGCCTATGACTAGGGAAATCATAAGACCTAGATGGGAACCCACTACTCTTGTTTGGCTAAAGGACATGTTGTCAATCTGTCTTCTGATTATCTGGGTTACTGAGATTAGTATGGATTTCAACCTTCCTCAAAGATGACTCTTATTGCTGCAGGTGGTGATTAATGCAGAGACACACTGGTCATCAAGTGTCACATTCTTCAACTAAGAAACTACTCATGCTCCAGTAAATAACCTCCCACACCTGCTCAAGCAAGCATCCCTAATTAAACCCAATGAGTCACACAAACAAAAGGACACGGAAGTAAGAGGGACCCTAGCTGGGAGGAAGGGCCTCGGCAGAAGACGGAGGTAGGCAAAAGAGGGTAATGAGAGTAAACATGACTGAAATTCGTTACAAACATGTATGAAACTTTGAAAGAATAAATAAAGGAAGGAAATTATTGGATCCTGCTGGGTTGGGAGTCCTGCAATCTCAGCACTTCAGAGACTGAGGCAGAAGGATTGCTATGAGTCCAAGGACAACTGGAGCTACATAATGAGACTTTGTCTCAATAAATAAAGAAAATAAAAATGTCCTTCAGGAATTTCATATTTTAAATTTTTATTTTAGGGAATTTGTATTTCTAAAAAATTCTGCTGCCCTGGGAACCCATAGGCCCCAGCCAGGGGCAGGTAGGCTAACGGCAGATATTCACCTCTCCTTCATCTCCTCTAAATCCAATCCCCCAGCTCCGTAGCTGACTCTCTATTGTGGACTCTCCTTACACTCCGCCCCATTCACAGGGAGCTAAGCAGATCCTGCTGAAGCATCCTTCTTTCCTCCCTCCTGTGGACCCCCAGTCCCACCCCCACCACTGTAACCCACCCCCATTCCCAAGTGTCAGCTCTCAATACCTAGAAACACATTCTACCCAGAGCTCACAGTGGCCACACCTGGTAGGATCCCAGAAAAATTCCCTGACAGGCAACACACAACCACCACACCCTCCTAAGAACAAGAGAGGGCATCCAAAACCAAGGAACAAAACACCCATGCAAAAAAGAAAATACCAGCTACCAGCACCTAGAATTAGAGTCATTCCAAACCCAAGTGCCTAGACGCCAGTGTGGAAATGCAATGGCAGCCAGGAAAACATGTTTCCATTAGAACTGAGCAACCCTATCACAATAGGCCCCGAGTATTCCAACACTGCTGGAAAAAAATGACCTTAAAACAACCTTTATGAAAATGACAGAGGTCCCTAAAGAGGAAATTAATTTTTAAAAACCCTTAATGAAAGCAGAAACAGTGGATGGAAATGAATAAAATGGGTCAAGAACTGAAGGTGGAAATCAATAAAGAAAACCCAAACTGAGGGAAGTCTGGGTATGAGAGGTTTGGAAACTGGAACAGGAACCTCAGAGACAAGCCTCACCAATATAATATGAGAGTTGGAAGAGAGAATCTCGGGCATTGAAGACAGGATAGAAGAAATGAATACCCCAGTCAAAGAAAAAGTTAATTTAAAAAAATTCCTGGCACAAAACATCCAGGAAATCTGGAATACTATTAAAAGATTAAACCTAAGAATATTTGAAATAAAGGACAGAGAAGAAACCCAGATCAAAGAAGATATTTTCAATAAAATCATATAAGAAAATTTCCCTAATCTAAAGAAGCAGGTGCTCATCAAACTATAAAGAGCATAGAGAACACTAATAGCTTGGGCCAGGAAAGAAAATCACCATGACATACATACAATCAAAACACTAAACACACAGGGCAGAGTTGCAAGGGGGGAAAGACCATGTTACATACAAAGACAGACCTATTAGAATAACACCTGGCTTCTCAATGGAGACTCTAAAAGCCAGAAGAGCCTAGACAAATGTTCTACACTCTCTAAGAGACCTCAGAGGCCAGCACCAATTACTATACCCAGCAAAACTTTCAATTACCACAGGGGAATAAAATAAGACTTTCCATGATAAATCCAAAATTGAGCAACATTTACCTACAAATCCAGGTCTACAGAAGGCACTAGAAGGAAAACACCAACCTAAAGAGGTTAACTACATCCAAGAAAACACAAGGAATCACAGACCAACAAATCAAAAGAAACACACACACACACACACCATCATCATCAACAGCAACAAAATAACAGGAACCATCAAACACTGTTCATTGATCTCTGAACATCAGTGGTTTCAATTCCACAATAAAAAATACACACAAGCAGAACACATGTGCAAACATTATCCATTCTTCTGCAGCACTCAAGAAATACAACTTAACATCAAAGATAGACATCACCTCAGAGTCAGAGGACTGGAAAAGATATTTCAAGCAAATGGACCAAAGAAGCAAGCTGATGTAGTCATCTTCATATCTGACAAAAGAGACTACAAAACAAAACTGACCAGAAGAGATAGGAAAGGATACTACATACTCATCAAAGGTAAAATCCACCAAGATGATGATGTTTTTTTTCGGTTTTTCAAGACAGGGTTTCTTGTGAAACCATCTTGCAGTCCTGGCTGTCCTGGAACTCACTTTGTAGACCAGGCTGGCCTCAAACTCACTGAGATCCACCTGCCTCTGCCTCCCAAGTGCTGGAATTAAAGGCGTATACCACCACTGCCCAGCTTGATATTGTAATTCTCAACATCTGTGTTTCAAACACAAAAGCACCAAAGTTCATAAAAGAAATACTACTATACCTTAAATCACATATTACCCTCACACACTGATAGTGGGTAACTTTTCGATTGCTATGAAGAGACAACATGAGTACAGCAACTTTTATAAAGGAAAACATTTAATTTGGACTGGCTTACAATTTAGAAGTTTAGTCCATTACTTAATGGTGGCATACAGGCAGATGTAGTGCTGGAGAAGGAGCTGAGAATTCTACATCTTGATCTGCAGGCAAGAGGAAATGAACTGTGTTCCATAGTTGGCATAACTTGAGCATAGAGAGCTCAACACCCACCCCTATAGTGACACACTTCCTCTAACAAGGCCACACTTCCTCTAACAAAGCCACACCTCCTATTAGTGCCACTCCCATGGGTGCCTTCTTTTTTTCCAAACCACCATACCACTCTTGCCAAAAAACAGGTTTGTCATCCAGACAAACACTAAACAGAGGAATTACTGACGCTAACTGATTTCATAAGTCAAATGGATTTACAGAACATTTCACTCAAACACAAAAGAATATACCTTTTTCTCAACAATTCGAGGAACTTTCTCCAAAACCTCACACACTTGGACACAAGGCAAGACTCAACAGATACAAGAAAATTAAAATAACTCCCTGTATCCTATCTAACCACCACATATTAAAGCTAGATAGCAATAACAACAGAAATAACAGAAAGTTTACAAACTCATGGCGGCTGAACAAATCACTACTGAATGAAAAGTAGGTCAAGACAGAAATTGAGGAAGAAATTGAAGACTTCCTAAAAATTGAATGAAAATTAATACACAATATGCCCAAACTTAAGGGACATAGTGAAGGCAGTTCTAAGGGGCACGTTCATAGCACTGTGACTACATTAAAAAAAAAAACTAGATAGATCTCATACTGTTACCATCACATCTGAAAGCTCTAGAACAAAAAGAAGAAATCACAGCCAATCAGGGTAAATGATGGGAAATAATCAAAGTCGGTGCTGAAAACAACAAAATAGAGACAACAAAAACACTACAAAGAATCGATGAAGCAAAGAGTCTTTGCCCCCACATTCTAGCATCTTTGTTAGTGCTATTGAAGGAGAAATGTAAACACCAACCCAGCCCCAGACCCTTTGATCTACAAACTGCCTGCAGGATTTGCTAGAGCAATGGTGGTATAAAGCTTGTGTAAATTACCAACCAATATCCAATTTGACTATGGCCCACTCTACAAGAGAGGGAACTCATACCCGACACTGACTCGGTGACCAAGAACCCTAGACTAGATAGCCTAGGGACCTAAGGAAAACAAACGCACCCCTAATGACATTCTGCTGTACTTAAATGGCCTCATTCAACCATTATCAGAGAAGTTTCCTCCTTCAGCAGATGGGAACAAACTCAGAATCCCACAGTCAGAGAGATCTTGGACCACTCATCCCTAACAGTATGTCTCTATTAAATCCCTCCCCTCAATGTTCAGAGGATTCTGCTAAAGAGGAGGCAGAAAGAGCCGTAGGGGGTGGAGGACAATAAGAAAACAACACTTTCTAACCGCAACAGGAACAGTGCACATACGAACTTCCTGAGACTGAGATAGCAACATCCACAGGGCCTGCAGGGGTCTGTACTGATGGGGCCCTGCAGCTGAATGGAGAAGTGGACACATCCCCTATTCCTACTCCAGAAGCAGTCTCCAGCTGATAACTACTTGCAAATAGAAATTTAATTTTTTCCAAAGAGGTCTCACTGGGGAAACAAGCTACTCCTAAGGGTAGGCTGCATGCGCAGCAGTAAATGACCAACAGAAAATGAATTCAACAACATAATTTGGAGGGTTTTTGTTTGTTGGTTGGTTTGATTTGCTTTTGGTTTTGTCTCATAATGTTGTGTTAAGGCTCTCTCTCATTTTTACAGTTCTTTTACACACACACACACACACACACACACACACACACACACACACACGGCGCCCAGTTTTGTGTTTTTATGGGATTCCTGAGTATGTCAATGAGTGGGTCTCTGAGTTTAAACTTGTTTCTTGTGGATTTCTTGGGCTCTTTTACTTCTGTGTGTTTTGCCTTAGTATGATGTGTTTGTTTTGTTAATCTATGTGTATTGTGAAGGTCAGAGGGAAACTTCAGGGCAGTAATTCTCCCCTTCCACCCCGTGAGCAGACATTATGAGGCTCACAGAAAGTAAACTAGAATTTGCTGGGATGTACTCCAGGAAGCTCAGGCACAGATTTACAGAAAGGTAAGTCCAAGTAGACAAATATATGTTTTGAAGCATGTTGTTTTATGCCTACTAGCTCTCTGTTAGAAGTTTTTGTCAAAGCCAGAGCTAGAAAAATGGCAAAGTTATGAAAGGCCGAGCATTTATTTCTCAGTTTTCTTGAGTTATCCACGCTGGTGAATCTACTCTATAAATATGTTTGCAGAGAAAAAGAACTATCAAAGTCACTGTTGGTGATGCACTCATTCATTTTTATGCATGTGTGTGTGTATCAGGGTGTGATAAATTATTCCCACAACCTCTTTAGTTAGGAACCTGTAAGGGTGTTATTAATTAATTAGTTTCTTGAATTCAATATGAATATAATTTCTCCTGGGTACTTCAACAAAAATATTTATTTTTACTTCAATAACTTTAAACATTGGTGCTCTTTTGTGATAGCCCCTTACTTCGATGGATGGGTACCAGGTTTATGTACATGGGGAAAGTAGCGTACTACTATATAGCAAAGTGGGGTGACCCTGTGGAACAACAAGGCTCTGCATCTTTCAAAATATTTTTCACCATAAAGAAATAAAAAATGAGCAAACACATATGTTGATCCTGAATTAAATATCATATAATATACACATATGTTGAAATATGTAGCACAAATAATAAAAATCCAGAGACGGATATTGGGGTTAAAGCTAAAAATCAGAAAAGCAAAGCAGCCAACTACTAGAGAGACCTTTTACCTCTACCAAATCTTCAGACCAAAAGGGCAAGATCCTGTCTCCACGACTCCTCTGAGTTCCTGTCTCTTCCCCTTTATCTTCCTCTCGCCGCCCAGCCATATCACTCCTGTCTCCACCTCCCTAGGGCTGGGATTAAAAGTGTGACTCCCAAACACTGGAATTTAAGATGTGAACCACATCTACCTGGATCTGTTTCTGGATCGATCTGATCTTGTGTAGCCCAGGGCAGCCTTTCACTCAGAGATCCATTTGACTCTGTCTCCCAAATCCTGGGATTAAAGGTATGATCCACCACTCCCTGGACTGTATGGCTGACTAGTATGACTGCTTTGCCCTCTGATCTTCAGGCAAGCTTTATTTATTAAAATACAATAATAGACCACTGTAGAAACATATTATTCTATGATTATCTAAAATTTGATCTTTCATAAACCCATTAAAATAACTTAGTTCTTAAAAAAGATATTTGCTCCTTGACATATTTGTTATAACAAATACAAATGTCCTTCTGCCTTTTGGTTTTCAATTTCAAAATGTTCTTTCCTGGATGATTTGGGTCATTTCTGGAAGACATTTCTGCCTTTATGTTACATGATAGGAAGGCTACCCTCCAGTCTCTGCCTGGCTCACCAGGAGCTGGTTTTGGTTAACACAGTTGATTAGATTATGAATTTCTGCATGATGCTCCCATTCTTTGTTGGAAGCTGTAGCTGGAATTGGCTAATTGCAGACCCATTCTGGCTTTTCAGTATCACTGGTCCCAGAAAGATTTGACGTTTCTTCCTTAACATGAACAGAAACAGCTTTGGAACTGTCAGAAATAGCAGCATCTCCTGAAGGCTAACCATTGGCAGGCCGTGTATGGTGGCTTCTGTGTCCTGCATGAACTGTGTCATGAATTCTGTGTCCGTCAAGGAAGAATGTGCTAAAGCACCCGTGAGAGTTTCTATGCTGCTGTAAACAATTGCAATGTATGGTTTTCTACAGATTAGCGTGTTACTAGACAACACCGATTTTCTGTTTGCTCAAATTATTCCTTCATTCTTGGCATTACTACAAATTCTAGATTTAAAACACATTAAGAATTTCTAGAGTGAAGTTTTCATGACAAAAATCTAAAAAGGGTTGTGATGATGAGAAAGATATCAGTATTTTATTTCATTTCTTGTATCTTTTGTGAGTGTGGGTGTGTGCATGAGTGTGTAAGTAGGGAGGCCAGACTTGGGTGTCCAGATCTCACTCACCACCTCATTCTTGTGGGTCAGGGTCTCTCACTGAACCTAGTACTAGGCTGGCAGTCATCAAGCTCCAGGATCTCCTGTCTCTATCCCTCCTTCTTTTTACTGAGCTGGAAAGCAATAAGAAAAAAAGATCACGCAAGAAGTTGGAAGGGAAACTGGTTGGAGGTCGGGATAAGAGAGTAGCTGACGAGAAACAAATGGGGGCAGATTGGATCCAAACACATTATATGCATGTATGAATACTAAATAAAATATTTTTGAGCCCAACATGGCGGCACACGCCTTTAATCTCAGCACATAGGAAGCAGATGCAGCTCAATCTCTGAATTTAAGGCCAGCCTGGTCTACAAAGTGAGTTTCAGGACAGTTGGGGTTGCACAGAGAAACCCTGTCTCAAAAAAAAATGTAAAAATTAATAAAGTCTTTTACTTTCATGTATTTAAAAAGAATAGTTAGAGCGCAGCTGTTTGTATACACCAGTGATCCAGTGCATTTTATGATAATGTATTTCCCTGTTAAGTGAATTGGGTGTAGGGCACTTACACAATGGTGTTTGTGGTGGTTTGGACTGAGGCACACTACTGGGTATTCAGTGACCAGAGGAGTTGCCATTTCTGCTTGCTTGCTTGCTGCACATATATGTGCCCTTCAAGGAAGACAGACCCACAGAGGAACAACTGTGCTCCTGCCATCCTTCCATGTGGTCTATCTGAGTTTGTGCGTGGCTGTAACTATGAGATCTTACAGTTGATGCTGAGGAGAAATCACAACTCATTCCTCAAAGCAGTGCTGACTTTTGTGGCAAGGACAGAGCTGTGGGTCCTTCAGGAATGTGCTAAGACTTAGTCTCACAGAAGCCCCCAAGACTGTGCTAACATCACTCAGGAGTCTTGGTTTGTGGTTTGAGAGTGCCTTCTGCTCTGGATGCTTTTAGGGCTATGAATTTCTATAATTATTCTCAAACAGCTTAAATAATATTTTAAAAATAGTTACCATGCCAAAAGTAACAAACATCTTTCAAGAGGAAGCTCCCCAAGTTGTATTTGATTCTCCACGCTACCCAGAGTGTGGCCCACCCTGGAGGGTCAAACAGATTCTCTGGGAGTTTGTCAAGACACACAGACGCTTAGAATCCGACGCCCGCCCAACACATTGGGAACTGCAGTGTGCCATGGACTCCAGGCGAAATGATCCAAAGTTGTGAAGCTTTGGGGAAGGAATCTCCAGCAGTGGGGTGAGGGGTAAGGGTGGGGGCTCTATCAAGGGACCGGACTCTTGCCGCTGGGATTTGCCATTCAGCTGAGGGAATGAATGAGAGTTGTCATTGGGAAGAACTAAAGAAGACAAATGGTCCTGATGGGGCCCATGCCCCCCACCCTCCAACCCCCCATCCTGCCCAGCAGTTTACACATGAAATAAATTCCAGACTTCTTTCTAATCCCCTGAAAATCAGTCTTCCCTTTCTCCCCCTTTTCAGATCCCCAGGGTCCAATCTTTCTTTCCTTCTCATTTCCTTTTCCGGATTTTAAGGCTGACATTTGGTGTGATTTTTTTAAGAACCCTGGAATCCTCTGTTCCAAAGCTGCATTTCCTCTGGGATTGTGCCTCCAACATTACACTCCTGGTGCGGCTTTGTCCTTTGTTGAAGCACAGATCCCACCATGCAATCTGTAAGACAGGAGTTGAGGAAGACTGAAGCCAAGAACTTTTCCTTTCCCGAATGGTATAAAAGGAAACTCTGTGTGTGTGTGTGTGTGTGTGTGTGTGTGTACGCGCGCGTGTGTGTGCGTGTGCATGTGTGTGCGCGCGTGCGTGTGCGCGCGTGTGTGTCTCTGTGTGTGTGCATGCGCGTGTGTGTCTGTGTGTGTACGTGTGCGCGCGTGTGCACGTGTGTGTGTGTGCGTGTCTCTGTGTGTGTGCGTGTCTCTGTGTGTGCATGTGTGTGTGCGTGCCTCTGTGTGTGTGTGTGTGTGTGTGTGTGTGTGTGTGTATGTGTGTGTACATGCACAGATANGTGTGTGTGTGTGTGTCTGTGTGTGTGTGTGTGTGTGTGTGTGTGTGTGTGTAGGGAGAGAGACAGAAAGAAGAGAAAGTGTTTTGTGCATGTGGGCACACACAGGTGGCCATGCCTGTGCACTTGTGTGTAGATGCCACGGTACCTTGTTCTATCATCCTCCATTTTATTCCTTCGAGATGGAGGGGCGTATCTCTTAACAAGTTAGGAGCTCACAAGTTTTTGCATGTGTGTTTGTTGTTGCTTTGCTAGGCTGACAAGCTAGCAGGCCTCTGCAGTCCTTCTGTTTCTGTCTCTGCTCCCCAGGGCTGGAGTCCCAGGTGCATGCTGCCATATCCAGCTTTTACGTGGGTTTGAGGAATCTAAAGGCAGGTCCTCATGCCTGTACCACAAGTGCTCTTTTACCTACTGAGTCACCTCTCCAGGATACACAGGAAGCTTTATTACAGCCCTTCTGACAGAGTTGAAGTAGGACTTAATAACGGGCAGGAAAAGGTCATGTCACAAGAAGTTACATGGAACATAAGAGGTTTGCCCAGGGATACCATTTTGATCCAAGAAGAGAATTGGCAATGTGGGCCCGGGGGCTTCAGTGAGGAAGCCCTGGGAGACCTGCACATAGAGTTGACCATGAACATGCCACCAGCAACCATAGTGACTTCACAGTTGGGCCAGAAACACCGTCTGCTTGCTAGCATTCTCTCCTTGTCTTTTGCGTCTCAGTAATAAATGGTTTTATTTTTATAGAGTTCATTTGTTATTTTCTGGCTCCCCAGCAACTGAACATAGATTTTGTTTTGCAAGTATGCCAGAAGGTGGGGGGTGGAATTATTTCTGGGGTTCTCATCCATTCTCTGTCTCAGAGTCTCCATGATGGCAGTGGGGCCAGAGGCTGGTGTCAAGAAAGAAATACATATACAGGCATATGGTTTGCACAGAACCAGCATCCTTGGAAGACTTTTCATTGGGGAGAGGGGGTCCTCATCCTCATATCTTTTCTTCTCTGTTTTCAAGAGTGGTTTTGGATAAGTTGAATGTAAGATGACAGGCACACATCTCTAGATCCCACTGCCCTGCAGGCAGTTAGAAAATATATTAGGATGAAATGATGTTATTTAAATTTAGCAAATTACTATGGAATATGATCAATTTATAAAAATAAGCCAAATGATAGATGTATATGAAGGAACTGATAAATTGATATACGTGGGGGAGTAAGAAAGTAGTTCGGGTTAAACATCTACTGCATAAGTCCCTTAAGGGGATGCTCACACACAGCAGAGAACATTGGACATATAGAAAACATCAGATAGTCTCAGGCAAGAAAGACATCAGAAAGTGACATATCTGATTGGTAGGAAGACATGAGAATTGATGGAGGATAAATTCTGAATAAATCAAACCACATAGCTGCTCCTTTTATAAGAAATGTTTCTGCTTATCAGTACAGAAATATACTTTTTAATAACCACTGGATGGCCAGTGACAGTGCAAACAATGTCTCCATCCTAGTGTGGGGCAGGATTTCTCTAAGGACAGATACTGACAGTCTTGTTGGGAACAATAAATTCCCATCTGAAGGAATGGCTGACATTGAATAAGTAGCTAATGAGATAAACATCTAAACTGTTTCCTGTGAGAAACTAGATATTGGCTTTGTTTCCCCAAGGGAGATAGTAAGTAAGAGAGAGAGAGAGAGAGAGAGAGAGAGAGAGAGAGAAACAGAGACCGAGAGACAGAGACAGAGACAGAGAGAAAGGGAGGGAGGAAAGAAGGAAGGAAGGAAGGAAGGAAGGAAGGAAGGAAGGAAGGAGCCAGAGGAGAGAGTGGATGTGTAAGAAGAGGCCAAAATTTGATCTTGGGTGATGTATAGAAGAGAAACACCCAGAGGGAATAGAGGACTTTTTGAATCAGTACTGTCACCCTAATAACACAGAATGTCAATGTGCTGTGTCCCCCTCTTTAGACTGGAACGTTTTTGTGCCTGTATCACATCAGATGAAGCATTCTAAAGTATGTCTAGGATAGTAAAATGTCTGGTAAACTGAATTAGTGAGGGAAATGATTAGGAGTTTAAGAGACCACAGAAATGCAAAACTCTCTAGGATTCTGCAGAAATTTCTGGAGACTTGGTACTCTCTCTGGCAATGTGAGCTGATTTCATCTAAGGTTTCAATGGACTTAGACATTCCCTCTGGCACCAGAATGCCCTCATTAGTCTATGAAGTACACCATTGGCTAAGTATATATCTCATCCCCCTGTCACAACGCTCATTAAACTGGTGTCGTGTTCTTGGAATTTTATTTTGACAAGATCTTGGTCTATACCCCTGACTGGCCTGGGATGTACCATGTAGACCAAGCTGGTCTAGAATTTGCCTGCTTAGTGCTAGAACGAGAGGCATTTGCCACCAGACCTAGCTCTTGCTCTTGTCTTTTGTAGAAGAACATTGCAAAAGAACCATATCTGAATCAGACAATAAAACGGGAAATGTTTCTTTGAAATTGTTCACTGGGCCAGCGAAAAGGCTGAGTGCATAGACACTTGCAGCCCAAAGTAGAGCCTCTGACCCCACATGGTGGAAGGAGAGTACTGACTCCTTCAAATTGTCCTTGACCACAAGTCCAGCCTGTGCACACACACACACACACACACACGATGTAGGAGGGTCATCTGTCTATGTGTTACTTTCATTGGTTAATAAAGAAACT
>LOEQ01000297.1:54872-81065 GCA_001685075.1 Bramus lutescens
ATGGGCCAGGCAGTGCTTAAATGAATACAATTTGTGTATTGTTATTTCGGGGTTTAAGCTAGCCGTGCGGGAGCCAGGCGGGACGAAAAGCAGGCCCGCTCCCCTCATTACTACATCAGTGCACATTCTAGAGTGAACCTGCCCAGGTTCACGTTCCAGCACCAGCACTGGCAAGGGATGCTGCAGCCTTAGTTATGCAGGCCTCCTGAGCTTTTTTGTGTCCCGTTGGATAACAAAGGCACTGACATGACTGACTGTTGTGTGCAAGCACAGGAGCCAAGCATCCTCTACCAGTAAGAACTGCATGTTGGTTACAACAGTTTCACAGAGAGTTGGGGTTTAGTGTGTAATTTTCTCCATCCTCAACTGGCTGGAGAAAACAAAAAAGCAACCAGAAATCTGAAGGGTGGTACTACCTCCTGGAAATTCTCAAATGATGTCCTAAAATGGAAATTTTGAATAATAATAATAATAAAATTAATATAAAAAGATACCAGAAGAAAAAAAGATTTTGTCCAGTCTTTCATTATGTTGCCAGTATTCTTATTCTTTCTGTACAAGTTCCTGGAAATTCCCACATCTCCCTTGGAAGAAATAGCACTTCAAGTTCCCTTAGATTTTTTGTAATGGGGAGAACATTTTGCTTTGGTAGCATCTCCAGGCAAAATCCAGCAATCTGCTCTGACTGGGCAACACCGAGATCGCATATGCATGCCTCCTGAGGCAGGGAAAGAAGATGGACCAGTTTACTTAAGTTTGGTGGGGTGTGGGTGGGGAGACTATCCAGAGTCTATGCTCACTGGGTAATCTAATGTGATGCAAGAGATGGAGTCTTTGGGAGTTCAAGAAATAGCTACACAGGTAACATCAGTAGAAAGGTCTCTTTTCCCATCATCCGCTTAGTATCAGAGTGAAGGAGAATAGCAGCTGCTTGTCTGGAGAACTGACTGTTGACTCTGGGATAACAAACTGCTTTAGGTGAAGTCAACACTGCTTGGAAATGTCCCTGTAGTGTCCATCTGGGAGAAGGCCACCGTGAGAATAGGTCCACAATGATAGGTCCACACTGGGGCTTCTAGTATCACGTGCACAGTGCTGGCTAAGGCGTGGCACATCTTCCCGGGCACATGTGTCCGGGTATCTCTCTCCTCTCTAATGAACTGTGGCAGAGTTTCTTGCTGCAGGCTAATGATAGTCTGCTTTGATATCTGCTGCTCGGAGGCTGGAAGCCTATTGGCTTATTTCTGGAAAATTACCCTTTGGTAACTGTATGTACCCATATGACCCAACAGAACTTCAATGTTCTTGGAAAAGCATTTCTGTGAGCTCTCACCCAATTCACAAGCAGGTTTACGCAGAATCTCTATTTTTCTCATCCTGTTTAGTATTTTAAAGAAACTTTACAGACTTGGAAAGAAGCAAGAACTAGGCCCAGGGGAATAACTGACTCATTGACATGAGGATTCTTGAAACTAAGTCATTGTACTAAAGCCTCCTTTAAATAGTCTCACAGTTCACATCACTTATCATTTAAGTTTATATCTCACGCTTATAGATAAAAATTTCTTATCATGCTTATGAAGGGTAAATCTTAGGGTTTTTCAGCTCACAGAAATTTACCTATCCAAAGCTTTCTTCTGTGTGAGTGACATAATTAAATATTGTTAAACCCACACAAGCTCATTCTAAGTTATCAATTCTACCTCTTTCTGATCATGGAAATTCACTGTTTAACCTCACTATATGATTTCTCAAGCAGGGTGAGTTAATTTGATGAAGATATTTTCTATGGACTTGGGCCAGGTGAAATGTTTGCTCTTTCTATGGAACCAAGAGGACTAAAGGGCTATTGGGTCTGGTGGGGAGGCCTAACAGCACGAAGGCCATCTGTTTGGGCTGTCGGATGGCATGGTTGTTCATTTTCTGCCTTATGATTCTATGCTTCAAATTAGATTTATTATAGTCAATCTTTTGCCACTGTGCCACATCAGGAGACAGATTTTAGCTACAATAATATATAATAGCAGGCACTGTCAGATCCTCAGGCCCATGCAGTTCTTCCCTTTAACACACACACTCTTGTATGTCTGGGCCCCCACTATCCCACAGGCTGACAGAGGTGACTAACATAGGTTAGTCCACATCACCTTCACTTGTATATAAACCAAGGGCTTGTGGAACTTTGATGATAGAGCCCTTATTAAATGGCCCAATGGATGATGTGGTCGACACTGGAAAAGGGGAACTCTTATCAATCACAGCCGCACTTGTAGATCTTAGTCATGGTCCCTTGGATCTTGGACTAGTGAGACAATGCAATGGATAAAGGTGTTTGCTACCACACCCAAGGACCTGAGTTCAAAACCCAGGCACCTATATGGTTGAAAGAGATAACTGATTCTTCTAAATTGTCCTCTGACCTCCACAATGCACTGTGGCAAAAACATGCATATATAACAGCACATATTCACACAGTAAGTAAAAGATGCATTTTTTAAAAGAAACATGAATGTTGGCTGTATCATTTGCTACCCATAAAGACACAGGTGGTTCTGGGGACCCATCTTTGACAAGGATACCACTTACCAGGGTAGAGGCATGAGAATTAGAAAAATAAGTAAAGAGAACAAAGACTTGAGTGAAAATAATAAAACAGCAAACATAGGATAGTACCGAGAGGGAGTTCCAGTGAATACTGAAATCCCTTGCGTTTAATTTTCCCGTACATTTTTATACACTAATACAACAGGGGGAAGAAGACAAAAGACTGCTTTAACGTGATACAAAAGACAACTAGAACAGTTATTTGTTTCAACACTTTGAGACATCAAGTCATTAACATTCTGTTGTTTAGGCAGTGAATCCACCCCAGACCAAGTATCCTGAAAGCAGCCACTCCCAAGGTCAATCCTCCTATTTCAAAAGAAGGAGCAGAAGTATGCTTGAATATACTGACCTTTGGTCAGGGTGGAGAGGATCTACTTGTAAGGGCCATCTAATGTCCAAAACACAAAGTAACCATACCCTAGGTCAGGGTGTATAGCCACACTTGTTGTCAACAACTTTAAACAAGCTAAAACTCTCTAACCTTCAGACAAGGTGGAAATGGGCTCACATTTTTGGGCCTCCACAGATGGGAATCAGACTTAGACAGAATCAAGGACTCTGCTATGACCTTAGCTCTCATCATCTCTGTTAATGTTACTCTCATGAATGGGAAACACTGTCCAAAGTTGCATCTCACAAATGCAAACATTTCTCTGTTTTCCTAATGTACAATCTATCCCATGACAATTTGTAAATTATTTTGGAAGATTAAAAACTTATCAACAAGTAAGTCACACAAAGAAAATGAGACTTAATAAATGATGTCATTTCCAGAGCTCTTCAGTTCTTTCAAATTTGTAGATCAAAGCATAAAAGTATGATTTTGAAATAAACACTAGTCCTAGATATATACCTGTAGTTTGAGCAAGACTCAGACTTCTACAAGGAACTGATAAAGAGCCAGGTTTGAACTGCTGTTCTTCTTCAACAGATACTTTCATAACTGTCATTTCTCATCTGAGCATTTGTCAGGAAGAAATCAATGAGGAAAATATGCCACATGTGTGGAAATCTTGGTTCAACTGCCTTGCTTAGGCTTAACTTCTGCAGGGTCCATCATCTACCATAATTAATATTATTTAAATAGAAATACTGTATATGGGTATATCAACTTCTGTTAATATATTCAGGCCACTGGAAACTATCTAGCATGTCATATTTATTCTATGAGCATGGATGTTCACTAAATAATGTATATGACTTCTCTGGGTACGTGTTCAGGCTGCAGAAGGGTGAGCCTCAGTGGGTTCTGCTCTATCTTATCTTTACGAAACTGTTAATGAACCATGTCAAACCTACACCCATTTTTGTGGCCTAGAAATGGAGTTAGGTAGGAACATGGCTTGTTCTAAAAATTTCCATCCAAATAGGACAGGGCACTACAGATAATCCCACAGAATTCTATTGTACAAATATACAAAAGTGGACACAATTAGAGATACTGATTTTGCAATCATGAAAGACACAGAGGCCTTATGCCTGCTATCCAAACACTCTACAACTAGGCTAGACCCCTCATTAGCAAACACATATTGGACCTGACTCAGTAAGAAATTTAAATTTTGAAAATCCAACCCTCTGATCCTTGGCTGGAATGTCCTACCACACTTACCATTTCCTTATTCCCTTTGTACTTATTCTCTAATCGCTTTGGTGCCTTATGCATTCAAGGGATGTTTTCCTATTATACAACATAACCTAAATTACGTAAAATCTGTACAACTGTGTCATGGCCATACCACTGTTTATAGCTTGCGTCTCTCCCTGACATTTTGGCTTCCTCTTGCTCCTATTGGTCTAGGCCTAAATCTAATACAGCTTCTGTGTCCCGGACATCTGTGTGTGGTCCTCCTATGACATCTGTGCCATAATCTGAAGCAGTATATGCCTGTCTCCAGCCTCTAGCCTTTCCTGTCTTTCTTCCAATTTACTTTGTTCTCCACTTTCAAGGATCTTATCCGTCATACACATATCCGGAATTCCCTGGGCTCGTTTTCTTTTACTTCTCTTTTGACCTACTTGATCCTGCTTTCTCTTCTCTTGATTCTTAGGTGGGTGTGGACTATTAGGGAAAATGCAGTGGTGCATAAAGTTATGAAACTGAAAATACATTGCATGAAAACTCTGAGCTTTACCACGGCTTGTCAATCCAGCTACCTCTTACTTGCCTACCTTACAAACTGTGGAAAGACCTATTATGTACTATAGGCTGGGAGTTACATAAGTTGGGAGCTAAACATAAAACATTTACTAAATTGATGAACAAATGAATTTTCAACTGAAAAAATAGATTTGTTCGTGGAGGAATAAAACAGTATATGTAGCTCCTGCATTTCATGGGGCACCTGGAATCTTTATGGAATCTTTATCTTTGGATGTTGCATATTTAAAAGATATTTCAAAAGCAAGTAGTGCACTTACTTTAAATATGTTCATGAAAAATGAAATCATGGTATCTCATTTGAGATGAAGTAGAATTTAATGTTTGGGGGAAAATCGGTATTAGTTCCTCTTCTATTGCTATGATATGGTGTTGGAGGTCTTTCTGTCTATGTGTTGCTTTTATTGGTTAATGAATAAAGAACTGCTTTGAGCCTATGGCAAGGGCAAAACACCATGACCAAGACAATTTAAAGAAGAAAGGGTTTGTTTGGGAGCTTACAGGATCAGAGTCCACAACCTCTTAGTGAGGAGCATGGTAGCAGGCAGGCAGGCAGGCAGGCTGGCATGTTTCTTGAGCAGGAGCTAAGAGCTCACATCTTCATTCATAAATAGGAAGTAGAGAGAGTAACTTGAAATGGCTCCAGTCTTCTGAAACTCAAAGCCCACCCCTGGTGATGTACTTGTTTCAGTAAGGCCACACCTCTTAATCCCTTCACTCCTCCATCCCTCCACCAGACCCCCTGCCCAGACAGCCACCAGCTGGGGACCTAGTATTCAAATACCTGAGACATATAGGGGATATCTCATTGGAATTACCACACAATCCTTTTGAAAACAACTGAAAATTGAAATAAGTGGCCAGCAATATATTAATGAAATTTAAAATAAGACAAGAAAAATTAATATGAAGCACATGTAACCACATTTATTTCCAAGAATATGACTGAGATGATTTGATGTTGGAAGTTCTGCCCTGTCCATCAATGTCTCTGAACAACCTCCTTACCCATAACACCTCTCAACCATTCTAATTATTCTATTCAATCAACTATTCTAAATCTTACCCAATCCTTTGCACATTTTACTGGACCAGAATGGACACCCCGGCATGCCTGGGGTAGGAACAATGAATGTTTCTAGGGTAAGGAATGAGCTAGCTGCCCCATTGGAACATTCTGGCCTAGTGAGCTCCCTGCCCTTGTATAAAGTACCTGGATTCTTACAGCAAGTAAACTCCTTTATGCTGAGGCTGTCATGAGCTACAACCAAACAGAACTGGTGGCAGATAAATTGTGTTATGTTTTGTGGAAAATATTTAGCCACATACACTGGAATATGAAAAATGCTTATAACTGTATTCTTGGTTCTACTAATTCTTGGAGTGAGAGGGGTTCATCGGATTCATATACTTGAATGATCAACACAGTGAAAGTTTTGATACCAACAAATCTTTTAGAAGAATGGTAAATGTTCCAATTTGGTGATTTCCTAATTATATAAGGTATGTTTATTTTATAACAGTATTAAAATTTTTGGGCAAGTATATTTAATGGGATACTAGCTACTATGCAATGTCACTGAGGGACAAACCTGTGTATAGAATTGCTTATACATTATGACTCCAACATCATAATTTACATATGTATGTACATATGATGAGTACAAAAATAGTATAAGTATGTGACCTAAAATACTGAAATGAACATGTTTTTGTATTGAAGAACTAAATATGACTAGTATCTTGTGCTTTCTAAAGTTTCTAAATTTCCTGGAATACCATGCAGATAACTAGAGTCATTTGATTACTTAAAATCTTATAAGTAAAACCATGGATTAATTTAATGTTATAAGCAATGAAAATATTTTTGGTTTTGTATGAAAAACTTCAAAAAATTCAAAATGGTGAACTCTGTCCCATGTTGTTCAGCAAAAAATCGAGTTCTTTCCTGATCTTTCCTGGGCTAGAAAACCTATATCTAACCATATTAAACCATCAAGCAGACCAAACAAAGTAAAAATACATTTGTACTTACATCCATGTCATTGTAAAAATAGAAGAGCCTCTATTTTAAATAATGATTAGATACATTGCAATAAAATTACTTTATTTTGAGGTAAACATAACGTTGCCAGATTTTCACCAAATGACAGTTTAGAGCTGTAGTTGTACATATATGTAGAGAATATATACTTTTTTAGAGAGCAAGGCAGATTTCATGATATATAGTCTATTCGCCATCGACTGTATACAGTTCTTAAATGTGAAATAAAGCTGATGAACCTAGGAAGCCACAGTTATTACAAGCAGTTTGACTTTGATGTGTGACTTTGGTAACACTACTACATACATACACCACTAGCTGGCATTGGTTGGGGGTGGTGGACGTTAGTAAGACACTGACTGAATTTTACAGAGGGATCCTGAAACATGATAACTACAGCTCAGCAAAGCTTTGCCTAATATGTGTAGTAACAGGGACAAGTAGGCTGCCATTACTAATGACTAAAGGGATCAAAAAAGGTTCCTTGCCCTCTGGAAATTGAGCAGAACAAATAATCTTGACCTCCTGCCTCTTGTTTCTAGTCTAAACATTTAACAAGCTCTACATAACTTCATGTGGAAATCAAAAGGAACATAGCAAGAGGGGACTGAGGAGGTTGCATTTCTGCCAGCAAACGTTTTCCAAATCCACAAATCCATCCGGCTCCTGACTCTTCCTTTGGGCAGCCATCACCTATTAATGCAAGATGCGGCAAGGAGCGGCTTTGCTTGGTTTCTTGTCAAAGTTTTCTTTCAGAGTTTTAGAAAACATCTACAGTCCATTGAATGCATGTTCTTCTTAGATCCGAGGCAGGGGTGAATGTTCCTTTGGTAGTGTGCCATCTAGCTGGATGCTGCCCTGGCTTCCGTCACTACTTCACCAGCAGACTCTGGACCTGTCACTCCACCTCAAAACAAGACGCAGGCTTTTTGGCTGATGAGCTCAGGTTATCCGAAGGGCGATAGGAAAGCGTGCTCATTTTTGTCGACAGGCTTGAGTGGGACTTGGCCTTTGGGGGAATGTATTTCAGAAGCTGGAGAAAATATTTCTTAAATTTTTTCCCCAGGAAGCCATAAAACAGAGGGTTCAGGCAGTTGTTAAAATACGCTATGCAGATGGTGATAGGCATGGCAGTGTCCACGATGTCAGAGATTTTACAGCTGCGGATGACGCCCAGCTGGATCAGGACATCCAGAAAAGTGAATATTTGGTGGGGAACCCAAGAGAAGAAAAAGAAAAGCACAATCGCCATAATTATCCTAAAGATGTCGTCATTTCTCGGCTTGTTCTTCTGAATGTCGTAAGCCTTCTTTAGGGCTTTCCAAATTAGAGTATAGCTGGTGAGAATGATCAGAAAAGGGAATAGGAAGCCCAGAATGTTCTTGGTCAGGCCCAGCCCTATGGGGAGGGTTGAGTTCTGAGATTCATAATGGAAAGCGCAGACTGTGATATTGGTGTTCTCAATGAAATACACATTTCGGTGGATAATAGCTGGCAAACTGGCCAAGCCAGCCAGCATCCAGATGATGATGCAGGTGACTTTGGCCACCAGCATGGTGCGGCGGAGGCGAGACTTCATCGGGTGGACAATGGCCAGGTAGCGATCGATGCTGAGGCAGGTGAGCAGGAACACGCTGGCGTAGAGGTTGAAACTGACACTGGCTGATGCGATCTTACACAGGTGATTGCCAAAGGGCCAGCGGTACTCCATAGCGGTATAGACAGCCCACAGTGGCAAAGTCAGCAAAAAGCATAAGTCAGCCAGGGCGAGATTCAGAAGAAAAACACTGGCCACAGTCTTCAGCTTCATGTAAAAGTAAATGACAATCACCACCAAGCTGTTTCCAAGTATTCCCACCACGAAGATGATGCTGTAGAGAGTTGGAATCATGACAAATATGTAATTGTGCCTGCCAGCCTTGGGGCAGTCATCTTGGATTCTCTTAATACCATCTTCAGTAGAAGAGTTGAGGATCATTTTGCTTTTCTGGGTTGATTAGTCTCAGACACTACTCAAAATGCACCTGGAGGAAACAAAAATCCAAAGAAGATAACAAGTTAAAAGTTTAAGTTCCAGTTGTAAATGAGAATCGTCAACTATACTGTCTGATTTTGTGTGTTAACACAAGCTAGAGTCATCAGAGAGGAAGGAGCCTCACTTGAGGAAATGCCTTCATGTGATCCACCTGTAGGCTGTTTTCTCAATTAGTGATCAATGGGAGAAGGCTCAGCCTATGGTGGGCGGGGCCATCCCTGGGCTGGTGGTCCTGGGTTCTATAAGAGAGCAGGCTGAACAAGCCAGGGAAAGCAAGGCAGTAAGTAGTTTTCCTCTATCTGCATCAGCTCCGGCCTCCAGGTTCCTGCCCTGTTTGAGTGCCTGTCCTGACTTCCTTCAGTGCTGTGGAAGTGTAAGCTGAATAAACCCTTTCTTCCCCGACTTGCTTTATGGTCATGGTGTTTCATTGCAGCAACAGCAATCCTAACTAAGACAATAACATACATACTTGGAAGGCATGTTAAGATGGGAGAGACAACTATCTCATTGAAATATGCACATTCAGAAGCCCATCTTAGATGTAGTCACTAGGACCCTCGCTTTCTGAGTTCCAAGTTGTACCATTTCCTCTTCTCTTTTTCTCTCCCTTGTCAGATACTGTCCAGCGTCCCTCAGCCATTTGCCCTGACGCTACGTTCTTTCTCTGTGAAGTCCCCCAGAGTTTGGGGCTGCTTCTAGATCCCCATGCCTGAACCTGTCTGCTTCTTTGTCTCTACCTTTAAAATTCGCGACTTTCTTTCTTAGCTAGGTCCTTCCTCCTGGAAGCTTCCATGATCTCCAGCTTGTCTGCCCAGTTGTTTTCTCAGACTTTAACGAAACTCTCTCCATTTCCTTCTGGACCCATTTCCAGTTTCTCTTATATATGTGTTGTGGGGTATTTGTTCTCACTGACACCCAAAACTGACAATAAAGTGCACCTTGAATCAGAGGGCGGAGTCAGCAACGGGCTGACCTGAATTAGCCAAAGAGACTTTGAAGGACCGAGATAGGGGGCACAGGAAGGTATAAGGAAGGGTTTGGGAGATTCTTGGTCTTTTTGATCTGGCAAATGTGGGGAGTTAGGATCCACTGGTCATTCCTCCACCACTCTTTGGGTCTATCAGGTTTTCACCCCAATATCTGACTCCAAAGTTTTTTTTATTAATAAGTAAACATTCCATCTGGCATGCAACCCATGGCAGCTCTGTGGCAGCTTTTAAAGCCGCCACTTCTCTGTGCCACCCCAACACTCCCAGGACCAATACTCCCTGACCACAGCCATAGCTGCCACCACTGGCTCTGTCATTCAGTCCCCCACTCCAACCCTCACCCCTTGTCCTCAGTCCAGGTTGCATGTGAACAGCTGCAGGTGCCTGAGGCCCAGCCCTCCTCACTGGCCCACCCTGAGTAGCCCTGTGTGTCTCAGGTCTCAGAGATGAGATGAGTGGAGTTAGCCCACCTTGGTCCCTCCTGCCGCTGCTCCCCACCCCACCACACACAGCTGAGCACCGCTGCTGCAGCTGGCTACCCCATACAATTCCACCATGGCTGCTGTAGAAAAACTGAAAGGCACCTGCTAATTGTTAAGGGGGAATTAGGTTTTGTTAAAAAAAAAATCTTTCCCACCCTAAGACTGGGGAATACTATGGTGCAGGGAGCTAAAACTCTGTATGGCTCCACAACAGATGGTTTGAAAATGAAAACAAAAACAAATGAAGGAATAACCGACTTAGCGATTGACAATGTTGATTATAATTATTAATAGTTTGGTAACTCATATTTTACCCTTTAAAAGGTGGTTTGATATTGGTGCCAAACATGAAAAATTGATTGATAAGATACAAGCCTTGGAAAGGCCTACCAATGAAACAAAGAAAAGTCTTCACACACCAACAGAGGAATTTAGATCAGAACCTACTACACCATGGTATGATAAAAATGAAGAGGAGAGGCCCATGTTTATTAGAAAACCAACATTAGTTTACCGAGTTACCATATAACAACATTCACCAGATGATAGGCAGCCCCAAGGTTATGTAAAAGTTAACTGTAATCCTGTAGGAATGTTATATTTGAGAAGATTTAAGGAAGCTGTCATTTCATATGGTATGCATTCACCTTATGTGAAGCAGATGTTAAATTCATGGGCAACTTGAAATAGAATTATCCCCCAAGACTTAGATTTAGCTACAGCAATATTGGAAGTAACAATGGAAAACAGGTGGAAACAGGAAGCTAGGGTCAGAGAACAATGAAATAAAACTAGAGGTGTTGATATTTCCCAAGACCAGCTTCTTGGTGAAGGTCAGTATGCTGATCTGCAAAGACAGTTTAGATTTTTAGACCTTTGCCCTATGTCATACGGCAGTGTTAAATGCTTGGGACATGTTTGAAGAATCAGAAAAGAGGAGTGAGTCATTTACTAAAACTATACAAGGTCCAAAAGAAGCCTTCATTGATTTTTTTTGCAAAGATTGACTTCAGCTGTAAATAGAATAATATAAGATCCATAAGTTAGGCAAATATTAATTTAATCTCTGGTTTTGAAAATGCTAATTCAGAATACAAAAGAGTGATTACACTTTTAAAGGCAATGTCAGCACCTAGATAGATGAACGGATCTGATACACAGCTGATAATGAATCTTACCCTAAATATGATACTTAGATAGAGAAGCGATTTCTAAAATGTTAAGAAAAATCAAAAGATCAGATATTTTCCTTGTGGTAAATAAGGTCAGCTGAAAAGGGACGGTAGGCAAGGCATTCCTAGAAACAATGATTTTTTTTTTCTAGAGAAAATCCAAACAGAAGATCCCAGCTTTCTGGAATATGGAGACGGTATGGCAAAGGCATAATGAATGATCTACATCTAATGAATGTAGATCAACAAGGGACCGTCAAGGTAACCCTTTGCCATCAGCATGCACCCTGTGGGGCCTCTTGCAGGCCCCATTATCAAATTAGGTTCAGCCGTTCCTATCAGCATTGGGGAAACACATCCACTGAGCAATTAAAAGACTTAATGTCTGTTGTTAAAAACCATACTGCTCTGGATAACAGAAGCATCGATAGATAAAAGAAAATTTTAAGGAGAGATCATACAACAAGTATTTTGGCAAATTTCTATAAATAATCAAAAGACCAAAGCTTAAAAATATGAATAAATGGCATTGCAGTTGAAGGTTTGGTTGACACAAGTGTGGGTGTAATAATTTCACCATAAGGCATCCAGATTAGCCTTTTCAGGAGCTAAATATTCAACTTTTAGGGATTGGGACTTTATCTCAGGTAAAACCAACTACAAGGTAGTTCGAGTGTATGAGGCCAGAAGGCCAGATAGGAAAGTTAAATCCATATGTAGCCAACAGAGCAATGAATTTATGGGGACATGATTTCTTACAGCAATGGAAAACATAGATTAACATTCCTTCAATCTCAGAAACAAAGTATAAAATAAAGAATGCTTCTAAGAGAAATATTAAAAGGTATTAATTATCAAGAACAGTCTACAATCATTTAGATTGTACATAAGTAAGGCGCAACAGCTGCTGATTTTTCAAAGGACCAACAGTCCTACCTTTAAAATGGTTAACTGACAAACCTGTCTGGGTGAGACAATGGCCTTCGACATGGAAAATTGCAGGTACAGGAACAACTAAATGCTCAATATATTGAAGAATCAACCAGTCTTTGGAATTCTGCTATATGTGTCATTAAAAGGAAATCTGGGAAAATGGAGAATGGTACAAGCTATTAATAAAGTTATCCAGCCAATGGGTTATTTAAAGCCTGGGATTCCCTTGCCTTCTTTTACCTAAAGGGTGGTCTACTACAGTGATTGATTAAAAGACTGCTTTTTTCTTTTTACTATAACTTTACAAGAACAGGACAGAGAAAAATTTGCCTTCATAGTGCCTACTTATAATAATTACCAGTCAATTAAAAGATACCATTGGAAGATTCTCTTACAAAGAATGTTAAACAGCCCTACTTCATGTCAGTGTTTTGTACAACAGACATTGGAAATAATTTGTAAACAGTTTCCTAAATCTATAATTTACCACTACATGGATGATATCTTACTAGCTTATTCAGATGCAGATTCCTTACAAAAAAACTGTTTGAAGTAGTAAAGAAAATTTTTCCTTGTTGGAAAGTACAAATTGCTCCTGAAAAGTACAAAGAGGAGATTCTATTAATTACCTAGGATATAAGATAGGTTTACAAAAATTCAACCACAAAAAGTACAAATCAGGAGAGATCAATTACAGACTCTTACTGATTTTCAAAAATTGCTGGAATATATTAACTAGCTATGACCCACAACTGGATTAACTACTCAAAAGCTAAGTATTTTATTTTAAACCTTACAAGGTGATAAGGACTTAAATAGTCCAAGAAAATTATCATTTGAGGCTGAGAAAGAAGTGGCGTTGGTAGACAAGGAATTACACCATGCACATGTGGATCACTTGAATAAGGATCCACTTATTCAAGATGATTCAGAATTAACTCTGTTACTTATTCAATTATAACAAATAATCAGAAATAGAAATTCTCCCTCATATATCACACATATCAGATCCCATATGGGTCTACCAGGCCCTCTAGCACAAGGTGATGATGAAATTGATCAACTATTGGTAGCAAATGTGTTAGAAACCTCAGAATTTCATAAGAAACACCATGTTAATAGCAAAGGCTTGAAAAAAGATTTTTTTTTATCACTTGGCACCAAGCCAAGGAAACTATAAGGAAATGTCCTACTTGTTCTTTATAAGACAAAACTCCATTCCCTGCAGAAAGTAACCCAAAGGGTTCTCAAATAAATTAAATTTAGCAAATGGATTTGTCTGATTTTTTTGGAGTTTGGAAAACCGAAGTATGAGCACTGTACCATAAATACCATAAATCAGGATTTCAATGGGCAACTTCTTTAAGTTCTGAAAAAGTTGATTTTATAATTATACATTTATTAGAAGTTATGGTCATTATAGGAATACCTGTACAAATTAAGACTGACAATGCTCCAGCATAAGTCTCTAGTAAAATGCAACAGTTTTCTTCATATTGCAACATGAAGCATATTACAGGTATACCACATAATCCTATAGGACAAAGCATTATTGAAAGACCTAATCTAATTTTTAAAATATGATTAACAAACACAAAGGAGTAATAAAACCCCCAGAGACAGATCACATAATGCTCTATTAACTTTAAATTTTTTAAATGCTAATGAGAAAGAAACAACAGCTGTGGATGGACATTGCGTAGTAGGGAAAAAAACTAATGAATTAAATCAGCTTATATATTTTAAAGATGTGTTCACCTCAGAATGGAAACCAAAATATGTATTACGTTAGGGAAGAGGTTTTGTTTCGTTTCCACAGGAGACAAAAAGCTATGGATGCCATCAAGACTAATGAAGATTAGATTCAAACAGGAGACATCTCTTCATTAGGAGAGGTGACAATTCATCAAAAAAAAAAACATGGCTATTCATTCTGAACTAACTTATAAGACTAAACAATGTTTTTTATTTGATCAAATATAACCTTCCAAAAACAGGGAGGGAGACCTCCCCAAAGCTTTTGCAAGGTTTTGCTTTTGTTTGTTTGCTTTTTGGTGGTTGTTGTTTTTTTTATATTTCTAGGAGAATGAAAGAATCCAAATAAGGAATCTGAAGACCACTGGATAAATGAGACATCAGAAGGAAGAAGAAGGAGGAGGAGGAGGAGGAGGAGGAGGAGGAGNGAAGAAGAAGAAGAAGAAGAAGAAGAAGAAGAAGAAGAAGAAGAAGAGAAAATGTCCAATGAAAAAGAGTAAATTGGACTAATGGTACAGTACATTTCCAACAGGATAAATTTTAATCTTCCCAAATGTTTTGGTTTCTGCTATTCTCTACAGACATATAGGGCAAATGATCTTTTCTAGTTCCAATAGAATTAAAAATTAAAGCTGGTTTTGGAGCTGGAGTGTGGCTCTCTTCTCTAAACTCAAGCATGCTTTTTAAGAAAAATCTAAAATCTCTGTCTCATTTTAAGAGTCATCTAGTATGGGACAGAAGAAAAAAAATCACAATTTAGGGACTATTCTATTGCTACTATCTGATAATCCTTTGGTTTTATTTTGACTCTTTAAAACTTTCCTTAAGGTATAAATATTATCTCAAAATATATAAGATTATTATACATATTTAAAATTTCTGATGCAATGTTAATGGTCATACAGAGTATGATTCTAATCTAGAAATAATTCTAGAAATAGGCTTTATCTAACTTCCTGTATGTGATTTTGGGATTGAGTCTGAGGCAGGTAATTAGGAGCTAAGTTTATGTCCCTAGATGTGCTTAACAAGTTGTAGTCCTTTAACCTCTAGGAGATCTGCTGCATATGATATTTAAAATGTTTTTTTTTCTGCAGTGAACCATGGCCATTACTAACAGTGACCTTTGAAGTCTCCAAAAGGACGTTGGGGCCCCATAATAATGAATCCGCTTGGATTGTGGTAACACCACTAAGCTGACAAACATCACCCAAAGATCAGCTTTGGACTACAAGCTGCTCAGAACAACTTCAATACAGTTAGCTAAGATGGTCCAGTCTCATAGACTACTCCAGCCAGGAATTCCGATAAGTCCTGCAACAGCTAGCTCTCTCAGGACTAGATCATTATCTCAATTTTCTCAGGGTTTCCTAAAGATGCCATCACCACCAGGAAATAGGAAGTAATTTTAAGAACACAACACCAACATCACCAAAAGGTAAGGTAGTTTTTGGTTGGCCAGTGAGTTATGCATGTTTATCAGCATTTAGGGGGGTTGTTTGCACATTGTTAGTGGTCATGGTCAGAGAGGAAACTAAGCAAAGGAAATCAGAATCAGTGAGTTCTGCAAATAAAAAAGGGAGATACAGAAATGATAGAAAAAGGGTAGATTATTGAATCTACTTTTAAACTAAAAAGAAGCAACTACTAGTCTCAAATATTTTTAAATTGGTAAAGATTTTTGTATATTTATACAAATTTAAGGTTGTTTTTATTAGAACATACTGTATATATGTTTCTCTTTTTAAGGTATTTTTGTATATTGATACAAATTTAAGGTTACTTTTTCTATACTGTATATATGTTTCTATTCTTGCTTAAGATATTGTACCTATGCAGCTTATTTATGAATGTAATGTAAAGTTCTTGTCTTTGAAAGTTATTATTACAAGCTATTTAGGATAATTAAGAAATGCAAGTTAGACCAGGTGGTGGTGGTACACGCCTTTAATTCCAGAACTTGAGAGGCAGAGGCAAACAGATCTCTGTGAGTAAGAGGCCAGCCTGGTCTAAAGTGAGTTCTAGGAAATCCTGTCTTGAAAAACAAAACAAAAAAAAATAGAAAGAAAGAAGAGAAATGAAGATTAATATTTAGTCATCTAAAACAATCAAATTTCTAGTTATGTTAGGTATGTTTTTAGAGACATATTTTATATAGATTGCCTTCAAACACTTTAGAAACCTACAGAATATGGCATCTAAGGTGTTTTAATAACATAAGGCTTTTCATGACAGTGAGACATGTCTGCTTCTGGAAGCACCAATTTATTTCCTAAAAGAATGATGGGCAACTGTAGCACAATGCCTGCTCTACGCACTATGGTATGGTTGGCGAGTCAGGCAAGGGGCTGGAGATTGAAACACACAGAGAGACATGTGTAATGCCAAGAATGCCTTCTTTATTGTGTTCTAGGGCAGCTTATATAGTGTCTTCCCTTGACTAATGGCCACCCTAACTCTTAGTTGCAAGCCCCCCAGAAACCACTCCCTTGCCATCAGGAACTCCTGAGGGTCTCCTGCTCAGAGCAGCTGCAAAACAAGTTGTTTACTTAGAGCAGCTGAAAGCACAGGAAAACAAGTTGTTTACTCCAGCAGGCAGGGGATCACAGGAGATTTAGTGTCTGGGGGTCCACAGTCCTCAACGGGTATCAAAGAACCTCCATGTGGAGTTTGCTTTCATTAAGACTAAGTTAACCACTGGGCAAGACACTGCTCTTGCCTAGACTGTTGGCAGTAAGCTGTCCAATTTAAACAAGCAAGAAACAAAAGAAAGTGACTACTGAACTTTGCCAAGATAAGGTAAAACAGTCCTCTAAAAATTCCTGCTTTGCAGAAAAGTATGTCAGATATTCCAAGCCTGTAGGCCAAAGATGGATGCCTCATTGTTGCAGAGCAAACTTGGGTGACTGTCTAGGCAGTCAGCTGTCTCCGTCATTTCTATAGTTTTGCAAGTTATTTGCTCTGCACTTTCTGGTTGTTCAGGTAATACTGTATTTTTTCAGGTCTATTATAGATTTGAAGACTAGATAGTTATCATTACAGTTTTGCTTATTACCAAATTCAGAAAAGAAACTCACAAAAGAGATGTAAAGTGTATAAGGTTGAGAGACATAAAAAGTAAGTTGTTTGTTCTAAGAAAATGTTTTAAGGTTAAAAAGATATTTCTAGGCTGGTAATAAAAGTTATGATAGAAAGTAAATCAGGTACAAAACTTTGGGCTCAAAACCAAGATAGAATAGATAATAGAGTATTTTCTCCAAAGTTGTCAAATACAAATGGACTGGACATTCTGAATGTAATTGATAATTGTTCTTATTGTATATAGTTTTACTTTGATAAAGTATAAACCTTTCCTTTTTATTTATTGAATACCTGATAACTGTTCTTAGTGTATATCATTTTACTATGTTAAAGCTAAACCTTTTATTTTTATTTAGACAGAAAGGGGGAAATATTGTGGGATATTTGTTCACAATGACACTCCAAGACTGGCAATAAAGTTTGTCTTGAATCAGAGGGCAGAGTCAGTGATTGGCTGTACAGAATTATCCATAGGGGTTTTGGAGGGCACAGGAAAATAAAGGGAGGGACATAGAGAGATTCGCAGTCTTTTTGATCTGGGAAGTGTGGAGAAGCAGGATCAGCTGATCACTGACCACTTTTTGTATCGATCAGGTTTTGACCCCAATATCTGACTCTAAGTTTTTATTAATAATAGAACAATATAAGTAAATGTTTCATCTACGAGAATAGAACCCACAGAAAAGACTATGTATGTGTTTCCCAGTTACAGTGGGAAGAAGTAGAAGTGTGGTTCTATGTGAGTGTGTCTGCAGCTAAAGACACTCAATTGAAAGCACAAACTCAATTTCAGAAAATACTGTACTAAGTTAAAAAAATGACAATTACTCAGAGTAGTTTAAAAGTTGTTCCCAATGCAATCTGATTAATTAATCTTTAACCTCACAGGAATGTCACATCTGCATCTTATTCATTAAACAATATATTTAACTTTACAATCTTGGGAATAAAAAATGTTAGTATCCTTCCTTAGTAATAGTCAAAATAGCTGCCTTTTGCTTATTATATCAGTAGACGTAAGATGGGGTAGAGGGAATGCTCAGTAGGACCAGGAGATAAGGTAAAAGTAGGGCAGAGAATAAGAGGTGTGGTGCAAAAGCTTCAAAATTAGCATCCAAGAATAATCTATGGGCAAAGAGGAAGAGTGAACGCACCCATCCCTTCAGCTACTAGATCTGGCTGGAGATGCTGGAGGAGGCAGAAGCTCTCCAAAGACATCTTAGAGCAGGGCTTTCTCCGCCTTCTTAATGGTGCAACCCTTTAACACAGTTCTTCATGTTGTGGTGATCCCCAACTATAAAATTATTTCTAGTTCATTGCTAGTTCATATTGCAATGCAAATATCTGTGTTTTCCAATGATCTTAGACCACCCCTGTGAAAGGATTATTCCATCCTCCAAAGGGGGCACAACCCACAGGTTGAGAACCATTGCACTAGCGTGTCTGAAGGGGATCGATGACTTATTACAATAGTGAAATGCATACCCCTGATGGACACAAAGCTAAGCAGACTGTTTTGAAGTTGTGCGTAGAGCTACATGTTCCAGGGGGAATGGGAATGAAAACTCAAGCTATGCCCATGAGCCAAAATGCTCATGAAATCTGACATAGCAGCGCCCGTCTTCTATACAGCTTGACCACTGAGTTTCTAAACTCTTTCCCCGAAGCTACTCACTTGTTCCTTTGGAAATAGAACCTCCCAATAGTGTCTCTCACTTAGTTTACTACTATTCACATCCAGTCAGAGACACACAAACTTGAACTCATGCAGAAGTGGCATCCACATCCCAGTGTCCCCTGAGGTCACTGGGGACAGTGTTCTTTCCATGGCTCTTTACCATATACAGGGTAAAACTGTTTATTCCTTAACTTACAACTGTCTGGATGTTTATTTCCCCTAGGTCATTCAGGGCTTACCTATAAGCTGACCATTTGTGCGGTAAGGATGTCAAATGCAGAAAGTAGGCACAATTTACCAACAAGACACGTAGTCACAGAGTGCGGGAGCTAGAAGCGATTCTTTGGAATTTCAGTAATAACCAGGTGCTTGGGAAGGAATTCTGTAAAGATCCCTGCAAATATTCCCTGCTAGGTTTTACATAATCAAGCTGTTCACTTATATGATTCTGAAAATGTATACTTTTTCCTTAGGAGCACATCAAAAAAAATTGTGTGGGGGGGAGAACATGAATATGAGACAGGAAAAAAAATCCTACTGCACTGTGGCTTTTTCCTCAATGCATGAAACAGATATCTCATAATCGCCTCAGCACAGAGAACCTTCGCCCCTGTAACCATGGCAATGAACCAAGCAGGACAATCCTTTGATGCAGTGATGGTTAAGGCTACATCATAGCAATGGTGTTAGTACTCCACAATAGAAAAAGGGAAGAATCTCAGGACCCTAACCTAGTACTGCAGCCACTGCTTTCTCCTGCCTGTCACACTGCAAGAGGTTGTGCAAGATCCCTGAATATACCAGAAGTGGCAGTTAATGAAACTGAGGCTTTGTGATGCGTCTTCCATGACATCTTCACGCAGGTAGCAATGATGCAGCTGTTTTCGGGTCACCGCCGGTGCTCTTGCTAGTAACCCATCACCCATACTCCTGTAGGTGAGCCCAGTAAGATCACTGGTTCACCACATTGAACTTGATCTGTTATTGATGTCCGATTAGCATGAGTAGATAGATACCTGTTTCCCTTTCTCCAGGAAAAAATCAAAGGCAGATTTCTAAGTGGCCCCTTTGCCTTCCTCAGTAGGTAGAGTGACTGTTCCTGTCTGACCTATCTGAGGGTTTAGTTTCCATTCTTGCTGTTAGCAGTAGTAACCTGGATTAGAACCCTGTGGAGGCCAGTTAGGAAAAGGGGTTCCTCTTTCCTGATAGAGGCCTTGCATTCCAAGCTATCTCAAAACAAAAAAATTAGGCAGGCCTGGAGGCAGATCAGCCACCTGGTTAAATCAATAAAGCAGGACCACCCCTGGGAATGCAGCTCTACCAGAAGCCATAGACACATGAGGAACTTTTATCCCTTTAATGAGACAATATGCTTTTTTCCCAGAATTCCTGACCCTTGGAGCCCCAGGAGAGTCCTGGGGTTCTGTTGGGTCTACCTATCTCCCTGAAAACTGACTGTCCCTGAGAGACAGAATTTTGCTTTTTCCTGCTCTTCTGTCTTTCTCGTGGGTGCTAGCTAGAACCCAGGTAAACTCTACCTAGTGCTCTGGGCTTCCTTACTCTTTCTCTGGTGCCCCCTCCTCCGGCTTTTACTACAGAGCTACTTGTCTATCGCGAGGCTGACCTCCATACTATTCAAATAGCATGCTCTCTCCTCCTTCCTTGGCTCCTAGAACTGGCCTACCTTGCGGGAATGAACACCTTCCAAAGAGATGTTGTATGCTTCCCTCTTTGGCTATCAGACTATTGCAAAAATAAAGTTGAAGAAATGACAGTTTCCCTCAGGAATCTCCTATTGTAAGAGGAAATAGCTGAAGCCCTAAAGGCAGCCTGTGTCCTAGAGAAAGATGGCTGGTCAGGGCCCTCACAAGAGACTCCAAGAACTGAGACAGCTGGTCATGGAACCAAACCTTGACAAATACATATCTTTTTCCCCATTAAATTCTCCCCTCCAGCCAGGACTGTGAAGAAGGGTTCTAGAAGGTCACTGGATCCCCTTGCCCCTGTGGCCAGATTGAATGAATCTCCTTTTCTGCTTGACTTTTAATTTGGCTTCTTAAATTGATTTACTGACAATAGCGGCTGAACTTGGATCGCTGGGTCACAGGCTGTGACCCCTAAGTCCAGTAAAGACTTGTGAGAAACGCGAGCTCTTAGTTTTGTTTCTCCTATTAAAGATGGCAAGCTCACCAAGGGCTTGTATTCTCTATCCACCTCTCCGGTCTTGAGAAACTTTTGTGTATCTGTCTGTTTGCCCAAGCCCTGGATGCCAGGCATTCCTGAGACTTGACTCTATCCCACCCTTCCCCTTTGCCCCAATTCTGAGTTATCCAATTGTGTCAGTTTATTAGGTCAGGCTCCCACCAAGGGGTGACACAGAGTCACCACCCGGTGACAGGATAAACACTAAGTGATCTTTGCCCCACCTCTGTGTGCTGGATCCCTTGGTTTGGGTGGTTAAGAACATTTTCAGAAGTCATTCGCCTTGCCAAGTTGCTTTTGCTTCATTCTGCGTCTCTTTGTCTGATACTAGGGCTATAGGAATGGATATTCTGTTCCAACAGATCCCCTCCTGTGAATCTCAACTCTCTAAAATTCACCCTGTGTCATCTGGGGATTTCATTCTCCCAATCCACAGAACCGTAACCCAAAAGTCACTGGCTCAGAGCGGCATTTGGTGGCCATCAAATGTCCAGGACACTAGCTTCCAAGAAAGACTCCTTTGTCCTATAAGATGCCCCAGCTCTCCCATTTCACCTCCCTGTCCCTTTCACCCAGCTTGTATGCTCTACACCCTTTCCCTTCACTGCGGAGCCATTAGTATCCACACACAAAGACTGTCTTCTCCATGTGCCGCATTCCGTGACGCGGTCCCAACCTCTCTAGTAGCTTTGGAACTTTGGATATAGATCTTGACACTTTAATCATCTTGACATATTTGTTTTCCCCACTGGTCTGCCAGCTGCTCAAGGAGAGTCCTGTTCTGAATCATCTTGTTTACTACTGTAAACCCTGCAGTATTCTAGGGGGCAGATGATAAATGTCTCCTAAAAAACAGAGTGCCTTATCAAGGAACACAGAGTCCCCTCTCAATGTCCTTATTCTCAAATTTAAAAACAGACTCAGAAGTAACCTAGAGGGCAATTTTATTAGGATGTGAGCAGAAACAAGAACATAGACAAGTTAGGGACCTTGGAAGCTTCTGGAAGAGGGAACCTAGAAAGACGAGAGTAGAAAGTCATTTGTTGAGTTGGAGTCAAGGAGTCAAAGAAACAGGCGGGATCAGCAAGGAAATCTGGGAGAGCATCCTGGGGTGGAGGCATCAGAGAAAGAGAATACATAACAGAACAGCCAGGCAAGCATTTTAGGATTGTGACCAGTGCCTGAAATGGGAGCCAGGAAGAGGAAAATGGAAAGCCTAGGAGTTCAGGGTTAGACCTCCGGGAGTGGCTGGGTTCAGCAGGGGGAGTCTGCACTCACAATGGAGGGGCTTGTGTGCTGCAGACCTCATTGCTGGGGGAATTTCTCCATTCGTCTTAGCAAGTCTTCCAGCATATTGTTTTCTTTGAGATTCTGGACAACACAGGCTTTTCTTTTCTGGTCTAGTCTATTTGGTCTTCTGCTTGCTTCTTGTGCCTTGATAGGCATCTCCTTCTTTAGGGCAGTTTTCTTCTATGATTTTGTTGAAAATACTTTCTGTGTCTTTGTCCCTGGTTTTCTCACCTTTCTCCATTCCTATTATTCTAGATTTGATCTCTTCATAGTGTCCCAGATGTCCTGGATGTTTCTTTGACTAAGGCATCCATTTCTTCTACCTTGTCTTCAGTGCCTGAAATTCTCTCTTCTTTGTCATGTGCTCTGTTGGGGAGGCTTACCTATGAGGTTGCTATTTGACTTCCTACATTTTTCATTTCCAGTTTTACCTCCATTTGGGTGTCTTTGGAGAGTCTATTTTTACTTTCAAGTCTTGAACTGTTTCTTTTTCCCTTTTGCTTGATTGTTTTTGTTCTCATAGATTTCATTAAGAGAATTATTAATGTCTGTTTTAAAATCGATCATTGTACATTTTTATAGTTGGTATTTTGAAGTCCTTGTGCCTCAGCTATAACACATTTCTTGGGACCAATTGCAGTAGGGTTGCTAGGTACTGGTGGAGACATTATAGTCTTGGCTATTAATGATTCTGGTTTTAAGGTTGATGTTTAGGCATGTAGGGTTAGGATGATTGAGGTGATTTGGGGTTCTGCTATCTGGTCTTGTCTTTATTGGGTGGGGTTTGGTTCCTTGGTTTCTGTTGCCCTTTCTGGATCTTAAAGTGTGGCTTTGAGGGAGTGCTTTTGAGTCCATGACAGGTATGGCCAGTGGGAGTTCTAAGTAGATGGTGTTTCTAGGTACCCCTGGCTGACACAAAGGAATGGGGCTGACCTAGGAGGGGAACTGGGAGGGGTCACAGGAAGTAGGAAACCTGGGCCCATGCAAGGTTGGCAGAGTCTCCTGGAACACGGATAGAGAGGGAGGACAGGTCCCTGAATGTGGTGTGCTGCAGGGCTCAGGATGCCATTGGGGAATTTGCCGTGGAGGAGAGGAAGGGAAGGGAAGATCGATCACCTAATGTTTCTAGACCATTGTGTCTTCTGAGTTTCCAGGGAGACAGTGATTTAGCTGTGGGTGGCTGACACAGAGGAGCCAGAATGGACTAGAAGGGGGTGCTGAGAGGGTCAAGAGGCAAGAGGAAAGCTGAGTCTGTGGCCTCGTTTGGTGATGTCCCCAAGAAATAGGGGTGGGGGGTAGGCCCAGCAAGTGATCTGCTATAGGACTAGGGATGAGATGGAGAAATTTGGGGTGGTGGGTAAGGAAGGAGAGTGTGGATTGCCTACTTAATTCCTGGCCAGCCAGTTCACAGGTAAATATAATGATATTTTATTTATGTTTTAGCAAATGATGCTTAACTGAAGATCAATCAGAGTGCAGAGCTAAGCCACTAGAGGCCAGGGAGTGATGGCACACACCTTTAATCCCAGGAGAGACAGAGGCAGAGGCATCTTTGTTAGTTCAAGGCTATCCTGAACTAACACAGAATCTGTCTGAAAGAGAAACAGAGATCACACAAAGGTGATCCCAGCACTAGGGAAGTGGAGACAAAAGTGATAAGGCTGGGTGGAGAGAGGAATATAAGGCGGAAGGAAACAGGAGCTCAGTGCAGTGTGAGGTTTGGTGGAGACAGTTGCAGTCTGTGGGCCATCCCTGCATCTGAGGACGAAGTCTGAGGACAAGATAGCCCCTCTGTCTGAGCACTGGTAGAGGTTGGTAAAAGGTCTCTCTATTGGGTGGCCTCTCTGCTTTTCTGATCTTCAACATCAACCCTTATATCTGACTCTGGGTTTTTATTATTAAGACCAACTAGAATTCGTGTTATAGGTAAAGGATGCCACGTGGCACAGGGGAATAGGAATGGGCTGGAAGGGGATACTGAGAAGGTCCACAGGAAGCAGGAAAGTTGGGTCAGCCATTTGATTGGGCAGAGTCCCCAGGGAGTGGAATACTGGAACAGACAGATTTTTGAGGGATGTGTTCCTGTCCAGATAATTAGGCCCATTTTGTTTGCTCATGGGAGGGGTGATATTGTGTCTTTGTTCAGTCTTTGGGACAGCTTAGAAAGGCCTGCTTAGAAAGAGATACAACCTCAATCCATTCTTGAGACCAAGCTAAACTGTGTATTATGAAGAATTAAAAAAAAACTTTAAAAACTAAATCTCTGGAATAGTTATGCTTACTATGAGGAAATAGCTTTCACCCAATGGGCTTCCATGAACCCACCGCCTCCACTTTCCTGCTGTTCCTATGCCATTTTAAATCTTCAGGACAGGCAGCTATGTCCCCATATGGCATTTCAAATTCTAAGAGCGGTCACTTGTGATGCTGTTCCCATCCTCCAAGCCAGGGTATTACAGAGAGAAGGAAAGCAGGCCCCGCAGCGGGTTGTAAAGATGTCCATCCTACTTCACGGCTTGGTGATGTCTTCCCAGCTGCCTACTGGGTGGATAGTGAGTGAGTGGGTGGCTGAGTCTAAGGCACACACACGGATTTCTGTCAGGCTCGTGGAATCAGTTCTCCCTGCTCTTCACTCACAGACAACACCAGGGACAAACCCAACTTTAGGACAAGAAAGCAAAGCAGGCAGAAAACCTCTAGAAATGGGCTTGGAGGACAATGAAGAGTTAAAAGGATTAACGTGTACAACCTAGGGCTCAGCTTTGGGAGAGATCTAATGCTTTTTTTTCTTTTTCTTTCTTTTTTTTTTTTGTCTCAGAAGGACTTCCTTAAGTTTTATTGACTTTTTCATTAATCTTATTATACTTTTTGAACTTATGCCTGAATAGCAGTATAATTTCTAGATAATTCTTTATGAAAGTTAATTACTGCATAAGATTGTTTTGGCTAGCAGTCATTCATATCTTAACAAGGATTAATCAATTTACCTCTCTGCTCTGCTTCTTGCATGGTGCTGCAGCATAATCCTAGCCGCACTCAGGAGGTGGACGCAAGAAGATAAAGGGTTCAAGGCCTACTTCAGCATCACTGGAGGCCAGCCTGAGGTACATGAGAGTGTCTTTAAAAAAAAAAAGACACTAAAAAACAGTCGGAAGGAATTGATTTAATGCATTCAAATCTCTGGGGAGCCCTAGCTGCCAGGGCTAGGAGGAAATGGCCCTCCTCTCCCTCCTTGCTCTCTTGACCCTACTTTGACATTACATAAATCAGTTGGTTCCATTAATCCCATGTTTGGAGTATCTAAAATTGTACTGACTTGCTTGAAACCATCAACAGCATTCACAGCGAAATGAGCTGGGAACGAGTTTGCATTCTAGAGGATCGATTTCCAAGATTTTTCAAATCCAACGCCTTTGAAAGCTGAGGTCAGCCTCTCCTTCAGTTCCACCAGTTCACACTGACTAATATCAAATATATGAATAGTCATTCAGGGAAGCCAAGGGAGCTTCCTTAGAAACAATAGTGATATGTTGATAAAAGACTCAACACAGCCTTGATGCTGCTAATTAGAATTATGTTTTCCATGAGCATTGGCTCAATGATTTAGACCAGCCAAAATCTGAGCAGGTGGACCCAATCCAGTATATCTATAGAAAAGAGCACAAGTTGAAAAGCGAACTTCTGAATTGGGTGTAAAAACTCCCACATCCAGTAAGGGGAACACTTATCCATTGCTGGTGGGAATGCAAACTTGTGCAACCACT
>LOEQ01000297.1:85623-108922 GCA_001685075.1 Bramus lutescens
TATGACACTACACGCCACTACATGGCACTGGCAACAGAAAGGCAGGTGCTATGGGGTCCTAACAGGCCTGTCCTCTGTGGCAAGAGGATAGCTATGAACACAGTCAAATACAAAACTGCAAACTAACTTAAACCATGAGACTATTTTAAGAACCCAATCATGTGGCTCTCCTGAATGAACTTTGTTATGTAGTGCCGTGAAGTCAAAAGTCAGACATGCCTATTGGACTTTTGTTGGTGTTCTTAGATTTATACACTGATGCAGATAACTTATTACTTTCACTGCAAGCAAACAGTAACAGAGAGATTGGAGGCAGTACACAGTACTCAAAACAAAAGAAGTCAAAGCACAAGCAAGGGCTAGACTTGGGAGCAAGGAGCTGAAAGACTGCAATGAAAGCATGCATGGACTGCACAGCATTGCCAGCCTTGATAATTCCTCTTGGATTGTATATGATTCTTAAAATGTAAATACTACACCATTGGCTGTAGTCTGTTCTACCTGCTGCTGTCTGTCACTCTATTCCTTTCGACACTGGGTGTTTTACACTTTCTAATAACTAGCCTGTGATAAGAGGCAAGAGAGGTTGGGATAATAGGCACGACACTCTGCCACTCAAAAATTAAAATGAGCTCGTTGCTCTTGGTGACTTTGGCTTCCTGTGACAATCTCATTTGCAATTAATGAGTAACCAGATGTCAGACATCAATTTGAAATGAAAATCCATTTCTAGTATACAGTCCGAACAGGAGTCGAACAGGAACCCTTTTCAAGAGCAAGACCTGCATTACTGCATCATTTGGCCTTCTGAGAGTTCTTTCCTCTTCTAAGTGTGACTAACACTCCTCTCCTGGTTTGAACAAAGTTTGAAAGAGTGTGCCTGTCTAGAAGGGCTGTGTCAGTGAGGTGGCAGGTGATGCACAGTGTACCAGCTGCTCAGGACATTCATCGCTACGCCACAACCATCACCTTCTCCATTCACTCCCCTCTTATGGTTTCTGCTTTTCTCGTCCTTCCATTCACCAAGAGATTTCTGCTTTTATTTCCCACCAACAAAGCTCAATGTAGCAACACGCTTACAGACCTTCCCTGTCTCCATCAAGTAGTGAGAAATCCCTTGCTCTTCCAGATAGCTCAGCCCATTGAGGGAGCCCAACAGAAAAAAAAAAAAAAAAGAAAAGCATAATTTCCCTTGAATTGAAAAAACCAGTAAGCTGGGTTGATAGAAATAACTAAAACTTTCTAGTTTTTTAATTTTTAAACTTGTTTTTGTCAGAGACATACATGCCATACATAGTATACATGTGGAAGCCAGAGGACAACATGGAGGGATCTGTTCTCTCCTCCCACCCTTGGACCTCAAGGACAGGATTCAGGCCATCAGGATTGATGACAAATGTCATTCCCACTGAACCACTGAAACAGCCTTACTTTCTAAGGCTTTTGTTTGTTTGTTTGTTGTGAGACTTGTCTTTAATGGCTGAGCCATCTCTCCAGCCCCAACTTCCTAATTTTCACAAACAAATGTTTTTGACTAAGGCACCAGTGCTCTAATTTCTCCACAGGAAGCAGTCCCAGCTGAATGTAATGGCCACTTGGGAGCATTTGTTTATGTTTTTCTCCCCAGTTAATTTTGATGCTTAACTCCTATACACTGAGCAAAACTTACAAATCAAACTAAGAGAGTAAAAGTAGATTGTCATGTCCAGCCCTCTTGTTTGAGCAGTGCGGACAAGGACCTCATCTACAGGGAGAGCCTGCCAAACACATTAACTCCAGGAGCACCGGGTGCTCTCTGGATGCTAAGGAAGGATCCTTTGACCTTACTGTTCTTTGAACTTCAAATAAAGAAGACATAGCTGCCTTGAGATGATTACAACCTTAATGGGGGGAATGACAAGTTAATCTCGTCAACTACCTAAGTAGCACAAGGCAACATACAAGTAGTGTCTGATTAAACTTAATACACAGCGACTTGCTTGACTCTGCAATTTGACAGCATCTGACCCAACGCCTCGCCATCAGAGGCCATTGTGCCCTGCAAGGACACAATGTATGGAAAATTTTCATTTTTAAAACAGATCAAAGAGTGGGAGGAAGGCTACTAGAGTCTGAAGCATTGAGAACACCGAGAGTGTTAATTATTTTACAATGCAAGGGATGAACCCCAGCACACAACTACCCAGAGCAGAAGTCAACGGTGCTGCAAATGGCGAGTGCTGGTCCATGCCTTCTTTTCTGTCCCCTCCCTGCTCTCTCCTTTCCTTTTTCTTCATTTCCTCTTCTTTTCGTTACTACTTTTCTTTAACTTTGGTAATTTGTTGTTTTTACCTTTAGCAGCGCTAAGTTAACTATATGCTGCCTTTACGTACTCATCGATTTCACAAGAGACACTGTTCTATTGAGTAAACCCTTCAACAGACCAAGTTAGTGTTGGGGGCCCATTGGCTCAGTATTGAGAACTGCCTAAACATCTGCTCATGAGATCATTCTAGAAAATAGTCTCTCTAAGCATTTTCAAGGACTCAAGGATTTGAAGAGGCAGTCAAGGAATTCAAGACAACTGAGGCCTGTTGACGTGGCCGGCAAATGTCCACTAGAGGGCAGAAGCCACCAAATCTGGAAATCAAAGTCTGCCCTCTGGTGGCACGCCGTCGATAGACACTGGATGGACTTGAGGGCCATATTGTGTACCCTTTAAGGTATAAAATGATTTGGCAATATCTGCATATAAATTCAGCCTTCTGTTCTGAGGAACAGCACATTAGACGGAAATGCACTGAAGCACTCAAGAGAATTAAAACACTAGAGAAGTCAGGGAGAGAGGAGACACAGCTGGGAAGAAGCGACACACAATGGGGTCTGTGAGTATCACTGCTCAGCGTGACTTCCTGCTACAAAGTTGCTTTTTTAATCCACCAGGACATAGAGTAATTGTTTTCACAGCTAAGGAATGTTTCTGACAAAAATGAAACCTTTCTAAATAGCAGTTATCAAGAGACTTCTATAAACAAAATTCTGTGATCACAATTTTAATAGTTCATTGCCCTCAAACGTTTCCTTCAAGTTTCTCGTAGACTAGTTTAAGAAGAAAAGCACCAGGAAGTTTGAAAGAGCAGTTAAATTAGAGGCGGTTTTACCCTCACCCCACCCCATTCAGAGCTCTGTTTTCTCACTATGGAAACACCAAGGAACTGCCTATCACGGATGTCTCTTCTGTATGCTGAAGCTGAATAGGTAACATTTTGGTGAGGCATTTGAGGTCAGGCGGTACAATTCCTGAGAGATAAACACTACTAATTGCAAAGTCTTTGCATTAAATATCAAAACAACCTCATTTCAACAAAGGATAAAGCAGAAATGGAGGAGAAGCCCATGAAGTACAGAGATAAATAGGAAGGCAGAAACAGAGATACGCCCAAAATTAATAATAAAGAGGTATGCTGACTGTTGCATGTTTTTTGTTTGTTTGTTTGTTTTTTCGAGATATGGTTTCTCTGCAGCTTTGGAGCCTGTCCTGGAATTAGCTCTTTGTAGACCAGGCTGGTCTCGTACTCACAGAGATCTGCCTGCCTACGCCTCCCCAGTGCTGGGTTTAAAGGGTGTGCCACCACTGCCCCGCTTGCTGCTGCATTTTCATATATAAAACTAGAATGGCTGAGTAAAATTCAGCCTAACATGTGTACATATATGTTCCATGTAGATAGGTTAGATCAAAATAAATACATGACAGAAATGGAAAGCCCATCTACAGGCTAGGATCTATGTACAGCATGTAGAAATATTGACTTAGTCGATGGTTAGTCTATTGACTGGACACAAACAAACTCAAAAACTTTGGACAGGGTTAAAATTTTCACTACATCTCAGAGTAATCATGTAATTGGGTAGTTTATTTCTCCTCTCTATGCTCCCAGAGACTTATATCGAAAACAAAATTAAAATCAACCATAAACTCTTAACATGAAGGTTAAATCAAATGAAGAAGGAAATAGTTGTAATATTACATACTCAACAAGTGCTAGTATTTAAATACAGATTTACTTATTCTATTTTATGCTTCTGAGTGCCTGTGTGTTGGGTGCACCACTGGAATGTCTGATGCCTGCAGTTAATAGAAGAGGGCATCAGAGCCATTGGAACTAGAGTTACAGATGATTGTGAGCCACCATGTGATGAGAACCAAAGCAATAAGTGCTTTTTAAGCACTGAACCATTTCTCCAGCTACCATCAAAAGTTACCTATCATTATTATCATTATATATATAATCATCATAATGATATACTATTATATCATTATTTCCAACTCCTTATACCTATACTAAATTATTCAATAAAACTTTACATTTCATAATCAGTTCATTACGTTCTTAATTAAGCCTAGAAGTTGAAATGGTGCTAGAAACTCTTTTAATCTAATATTATATGATTATATGATGTTCCTCACCCAATAAAGCCGGGTTAAAGGCTCGGTTACAAAAACAAAATAACAATGAACATTTGAAGTACAAGTGATTACAAGATTATATTGAGAGGACAAAGCCATCTCACTAAGCAGCAGATACACCTCTGGCTGGCAGATCATAACTGGACTAATTAAATAACAAAAACACCCTTAAAGGTCTACACAAGTCCAACCCCAACCAGGTTCCAGTGCTGAGATGGGGAAGGACACAGGGTCTCGCTGATAACCAAGAAGTCTCCTGCAGTTTGTACCCACTTCCAAAGGAAATAACACTTTGCCGGCGGAGTCTCACTGGGCTTGTTAACCACACGTCAGGGTAGGCACCCGTACCCGGGAGTGGTTGGCCAAGGCCAGACAAGCTCAATGGTGGTTTCATAGGCTTTTTGTCTCGTATTGCTCTGTTTGCGCTTGTTGTTGTTGTTGTTTTATTGGTCTTTTGCTTGGATATTTTGTGTTTTTGTGGGTCGTTGTGTTTCTTAATTTTGCTTTATTATTTATTTGTTTTTGTTTGAGTGAGAAAGAAGGGCATGGAATCGAGTGAGCAGGGAGGTGAGGAGGAGCTGGGAGGAAACGCAGAAGGGGGAAGTGTGCTCAGAATATGTCATATAAAATATGTTTTTTTTTTAAAATAAAACGCCTTAAAAATACAGCGTTCAGAGTCCAGAACTCTGTTTGCTTACTGCTCCTTTTATATTCACGTGACTTCTCCCTTGGGTTACCTGGCTTAACATCTGCAATTGTTCCCTTACATGAGTTCATGGTTTCACCTTTTAATAATTACATAATACTCTACCGGTTGTGATAGTAACATTTTCAGTATTGCTTTATTACTGTATAAAATAGTGGAAAGACAAATAACTTTGCATCTTTCATTCTGCTCATCAGAGGGCAGGCAGAGTCGTGTATTTCATTAGAATTTTGTAAGGATGTCAGAATTACTAAGAGTTTTGGAAACTCTGATAAGAAGAGGGTCCCATTTGCAGAAACTATATTTTTGAAGCTAGCCTATTCCAGCAGTCCCAGTCATATCCACAAGGAACATTCAACTTTCACTCCACTCTCAGTAAATAGTCTGGCTCCATGTCATAACCAAACCAAAGATGTTCTGTTTGTGGAGTCTAACTCTCCAACTGTCGATCGAGGCTTGGCGAACAGCTTTGTTTGTTTGGATGTGGCTTTAAAAGTCATAGAATCTTCTGCAAAAGCAGGAAATTTGCAATTCAAATTTATTCCTTTTTCATCAAAATACACATAGATATATGTAATATATATATGCCTTCTGTTTCTATAAACAAACGCAATACTATGGTAATTATTAGAGGTGATTGATTGTCATATTATCTGACCAAAACATGTATTTTAAGCCTTTAGTGTATTTGAACCATTCTTCACAGTCTTTTGCTTCCCTTGAAACAATTTAAATCAGAAATTCCTGCCGTTTTATTTCTGGAATAATCCCTAGAAATCGTGAGCACCGCGGTTCCAGTCCTCACATACTTCAGGGCCAGGAGGCAGCAAGCAAGGGGTAAGCAGATGGGAAGCCACGGCCCACCTCTGCCTTACAGGAAGACAGGGGGTTTATTTTTTTCAGCCAACTCTGGCACTTTGGGGTGGGAGGAGGATTTTTAAAGATAGGCTGGGAATTTCATATTTTATGGGAGACGTCTTAGTTGGAAATATTTTCACTGGAGGAAGAAACAACATGGTGGAACTGGACAGAAGTCTGTTAGAGAGCAGACCTGGTTCCACGGCTGCCAGCTGACTGTGCCAACCGCCTCATTTTACAACTGAGAAAACAGCCGCGAAGCCCTGGCAGGATGCTACCGACACCGATCCAATGTTTCTACACAATGTTAAACACTTGAAGCAAAAATACCCAAGGCTAGCTAGACGGCTTTTTCTCATTTCTGCGTTCAACAAAATCCATGGCCCAGAACATGGAGATAGCTGGAGGCAGGCAGAGGAACGGTGTGACGGAGGACTGTCCACTGTGGCTCTCAGACAGCTCGGCTGCCCTGTCCCCACGTGTCTGACACAACAAGCCTGGCTCGGTCTGAGAACCACCCCAGATGGCAGCCTGGGCCCCACTCCGCTGCTGTTTCTCTTACTGTTCCACACAGACACGACGTATCTTCCTCCTTCAATTTTCTGCTCTATAAAAAGAGACTGTTGCGTGGGTGTTCAGTGATGTGCCACCTTCATGTATATGAATACAACATGGAATCTATGGTATTAGGGTATTTGTGCCTGTTTTAACATCTGTGAAACTAATATCATCTAGCACCCAAAGTCTGAACAGACTGATGCCATACCGATTTAATTGCCCCCTGTTATATAACTGATAAGAAAAGATTACAGTTGAAATATTTTACTGAATGCCAGAAATATTTGGTTTGGGATGTTTTCTTTTCGTTTGTTTGTTTGTTAAATATTTGGTTTGGGATTTTTTGTTTGTTTGTTTTTTAGAGTGTTTCTAAGGTGCACTTTTCAGGCAGGAAATTACCTAAACATTCATGTAACCAAGGGTACATTGTGGTTTCAATGCCAGCTTTTTTCCTAAGTTCATTCTATTGATTACATAGATTTGAAAGAAGAGTTCCATGAGGTTTACCTTTCCAATTGGATGAGCAATCACACTGCTTGTCAAGCTAGCTTGCGTAAAACTTCATTAACATATCGGTTGGTATTTTTTTCTGCTTTATTAGAAAAATAAGCTTAACTCAGGAGCAATTTTTAAATTCCATTGAAGAATAACATGTATATGCAGGTTAGCTGCTTGGAAGCTAGAAGGCAGTTCATGGTTTTATGCGTCGTATCTCAGACAGGAATGTTGGACTCTGCAAAAGTGCTGACTTCTAGGAAGATTGTATTCTATAATAAAGAACAGGTATTGTCATTTCTATCCAAACAGAGTTTTCATAGCAAAATAGACAACCTAGGTGCAAAAGTGGTAGTCTGGGGATGTGAACTTTCTTGCAGCTGACTCAGAAGGTACCATGTTGAAAATGGTTGATGGACCAAGCACTGGTGGTTCACGCCTTTAATCCCAGCACTTGGGAGGCAGAGGTTCAAGACCAGTCTGGTCTACAGAGTGAGTTCTGGGATAGTCAGGACTGTTATATAGAGAAACCTTGTCTTGGAAAACCAAAAAAAAAAAAANAAATTGATGGCTGTTTAGTTGAGGCCTGTCAATCTGGTGTGAAGGACTGCCAGCCCTTTGGAAGGCAGTGGAAGCTGCTCTTTGAGCCAGGACCAGGCAAGAGGATCTGTGTGACTATAGAGCTAAATATTGTGACTAATCCTCTCCTGAAAAGAAAGTTTTGTGTAAGAGTTTCAATTATAAGTAAATATGTATTAGGCTGCTGGGATCAAGCAGCATCCAGGACAGAAAATCGATAGACTATCCGAAGGACACTGCGAAGATTGCGCTCGAAGCATCCAAAGTCCCACTTGCATTTCCACCTCACTTGGTGTTTTGTCATCTCCAGAAGCACAATGTCTATCATTTACAACTTCCAAATCTCTGCTCAAATGCCCAGGCTTTCATGTAGGTTCTCAAATGGAGTACAGTTACAACAAAACCCATGTGAAGTCCCTATGCAGTAAGTCCATCATCCCATCCTTGATAGGTCTGTTTTCCTTGACTCTTTTCCTTTTTGTCGATTTGTTTCCTGCTTCTTGGCATGCCTGGAGGTTTGCTGATGAGCGTTAAAAGGAAATGGACTTTATTGGGAATCGGGCATTCTTCTACAAGAAAGTAGTCATACCCTGGGTTTGTTCCAGGACGCATTTGCCATACATGCAGTTTAATTTGCTTGGGCCTAGTTTTTCAATTGTGTCAGGTCTGATCAGAGCAGAGATGAGAATGGGAGTGACTGTCTACAGACAATGGCTGCCATTCACACCAGCCAGAAAAGGACATCTCACCACTCATGGGCATCTGGTGACACCCTGGGAAGGAAGATGAAAGCATTCCCTGGGTCCTATTTCTTCCAACCATTTTAGGCACTTACTCATTCACATGCAGTGAAGCACAGAATGACCCTCTGCATATCTCAAGGCTTCTTTTCTGTATACTGTCCCTCTCTGAAAGTATCTCATGGACTCAAGCCTCTTTTGCTTTCTTTAACTCAAGCACTTTAATTTAGGAAGACTTCACCTGCATTTTCCTTCCCAGACAAAGATTGGTAATCTTTTAAATACAGACAGACAGCAAATTTGGGCTGACTTATGAACTCCTTATTTGCTTCTTGGGCAGACCTCAGGATTGTGGTTCTCTGTCACATAAGGCCCACACATGCTCTCATGTCAGAGGGGTGGAGACATCGATAGATATGGGGGGATGTCAGGGGTATAGACAGACATAAACATAACTTAAAATAGAAGATTTTCAAATGTCCTCCATATATCATCAGACAACTTGCCTAATGTTTCATATAGAACTCTAAGCTAGAATTCAAGAATAATTTTAGCAATTTCTACACATCCCAAATGACCAGATACACAGCCAAAAGAAACTGAGTCATAGTGCAATCATATCCTACAGAATACATTTAAAGTAGCTAAGTGTTTCTTGGTTTTCTTTTGCATTTGGGCCTTTGTTTTGTGGCATATAAGTTAATAATTTTCCACACTGAAATGTGACATAGTATCTGTTTTACACTACAACAAATATACCTTCTGGAGCCTCACACTCTACCATCAAATAATGTTAGTGTATACATAGACATGGCATTAGTAGATACTGTAATTAGATATTACTATAATGTTCACTTATATGAAGATAACACTACCAATAGTAGCAATTAAAAATATCAGCAAGATCTTAGGTACTGCATATTTAGTGGTTTGTGACTTGGGAGAGAAGTGATTGGAAGCAAGCTGTGATAGTTTGAATGTAATTGCCCCCATAAGCTCATAGGGAGTGGCACTACTGGGAGGTGTGGCCTGGCTGGAGTGGGTGTGGCCTTGTTAGAGGAAGTGTGTCACTGTAGGGGTGGGTTTTGAGATATCCTTTGCTCAAGCTATGCCCAGTAACACAGTTCACTTCCTGTTTGTTGCCTGTAGATAAAGATATAGAACTCTCAGCTCCTTCTCCAGTACCAAATCTGCCTGTATGCTGCCATGTCCTGCCATGATGAAAATGGACTAAAAACTGGAACTGTAAGTCACTCCAATGAAATATTTTCCTTTATAAGAGTTGCCATGGACTCTCTGATTATGGTTGACAATGGGAGCTGACTGAGAAGCCATTGATAAAGGCACTGGGACTTGTTTTTTATGGCATGTTCTGGCTTTTGGGGACCCTAGTCTATATGGATGCACAGCTTCCTAGGCCTGGATGTAGGGGGRAGGKCCTTGGACTTCCCACAGGGCAGGGTTCCCTGCCCTCTCTCAAGCAGGGTGGGAGAGGGAGGAGGGGGGTATAGGGGACTGGGAGGGGAGTGGGAGGAGGGAAGGAAGTGTAAATAATTGAATGAAAAAAAAAAGAGTTGCTGTGGTCATGGTGTCTCTTCACAGCACTGAGATCCTGAACTAAGACACAAGCTATTGGAGTAAATCCCAGATCTGGATCCTGGCTCTGTCCTTGTTTAACAATGTATACAATAGGCTCGGCTGCTGTCAAAAAGTAGATACAGTAAGAGAAATAAGACTATACATTTTAAAACTGTTGTTAGATCTTTAGAACAGTGAAGAGATGAACACATTGCCTGGTTATCCGAGAGTGTCCACTGAAGAATGTCCACTGTTATTTTCTAATTCTTCCTGTTTTCATTTATAAAGTGGCAATATAACACATTGTTGATAACATGGTGACCTCAAAGTGTGGTGAGTGACAGACAAGATCACTCCTTTGTGAGCTGCTCACCCAACTGTTACTCTCCTACCATCTCCACCTTTAAAACTGGATTACAAAAATTGAGAAAATTTTAAAGATGAAACATTCCTGAACTGATATTTTAATCTTTGGTTTTTATTTTTAAGTGAGAAGATTGTAGTTCTTACATATATTACTTTTTTCTGAATTGGTTGATTGCTTAATTTATGACTCTACCAGATAAAACAGTAGATAGAAATTAAGAGTCAGCTGGAGAGAAGGTTCATCGGTTAGGAGCACTGACTGCTCATCCAGAGAAGCCAGGTTCAGTTCCCAGTCTCCACATGGCAGTTCACAACTGTCTGTAACTCCAGTTCAGGGGATCTGACTCCCTCACACAGACAGACATGCAGACAAAGCATCAATGCACATAAAATAAAGATAAATCATTTTTCAAAGAGAAGAATCAACTAGACACAAACCATTTTTGGAACAGCTGGCAGAGTAAAGTGGTTAAAAATCTATTTGAATTCAATGAACCAAAAGAAACTATTAGCATATCCTCAGGCACTGTTTTAACCCCTTCACTAGTCCATAGGTTGCCACTGAGAGTTGTAATTCTCTCAAATGCTGGGTTTGTTTTCTGTTGTTGTTGTTGTTGTTTGGGGGAGTGGGGGTGTTATTTTTCCAGACAAAGAAATCCATGGTGGTGTAATCTAAGGCTTCTTGTTTTGAATGGAACAATGGTTAAATTCCAGGCACTCTGTTAGTTACCTGCTCATCCCTGTGCTGCTGAAACTCACAACTAGAACTGACTTATTTTGCAATGAGCATCGAGGGGAAACATGAGCAGACACTGATACTTAACTAAAAAGACTTAAGTTGAAGGAGAAGGACTAGTCTTTGGCAGTTTTATGAGCAGTTTCGAAGGACACACTGGAGTTACAAAAGAGGCGTGTGTCTCCTGAAGTCAGGAGCAGGACCCGGGCCCTGGCAGAGAATTTCAGAACAATCGGAACAAGCTTTTGTTTAGGAAAGGAAGGCCTCCTGTGAGGGTATATATTGTGTATTCCCAAGCGTGCTGCTTCCAAACATGGCTGTCTTTTGTGTTCTCACTAACAGGAGTGATATCAGCAAGCAAATCTGTGCCTCCTTATCAGTGACGGACTGAGATTTGAGTACTTTCTAGCCTGGGAATCTCACAAAGATTCTTCTGGGTTCATCCTTCAGTTTAGGACAGCTGGTTCCCATATATNCACTTCAGCACAAGCTCATCTCTAGAGCAGTCTAAAGTTCTGGAAGACTAATTAAGCTTGATTCCACTGGGTGAGTCAGAGAGAAGGCAGAGGGTACTAATGAGTGAGAGTGGAATCAGGACCGGGGGCAGAAAGCTGTGCAAAGGGGCATGGACCCCGCTGAACGCCATTCTTCCCTCTCCCCAGCTTAATGTAGGTAAGCTGGTTCTCAGAGCCCAGTTTGGTTCAATTTCCTGCAACATTACTTTTATATGATACAGCCACTGCTATTCAGTGATCCAGTGTGTACAAGGTGGCCCAGCTTTTAGGAAAGTTCTGAGTTCTGGGAATATGGCGCAGACCCATAATCCCTTTAGGAGGGCAGAGTTCTAAGTCAGCCTGAGCTGTGTAACAAGGCTGTGTCTTAAAAGTAAAATAATATAAGTTATGAACATGTCGATATTAGTTTTTGGAAAGTTGTCCAAATAACATTTTCCAAGACTCAGATATGTATTCACACCAGATAAAACAAGTCATCATTTATAAGGGACCAGCAAAGGCTTAGTTTTTTATTAAATACCATTTTAGCAGGAAAAATATATATTATGAAATAAGCTTTTTACAAGGCATAATTTTCTATTAAAATGTTTCTTAATTATATCCAGTTGTTGGCTTACAACTATTTAAAAGGTAATTACTTGACAGAAGCATTAAGAAAAAATTCTTTGAAGAGTAATACTAACAGAATTAGTTTTCTTATTTTTATCAGAATTCGCACTGCTTTGAACATCTCTTAGCCCACGGAACACCCAACCCTTGAGCTGTTGTCACTTCTTTGAATGAAGGGAGTTTCATTTTTCTTATAATTTCCTACTATTGAGGAATTCTCCAGCTCAAGCCTGGACGGCAGCAGGCTCTCAAAAGAGGCATGGCTCCACACCTGCGTTTTCTCCTTGGGCCCATTTGCTGGAAATAGCAACAGAGACCTTTACTTAAGCTGTAGAAAATCAAATTAACAAGAATGATACTGTTAATCTTCATGTTCTTGTTTCCATCCCTTAAACACAGATTGCTAAATACATTTGCTCCCTAGCCCTCATTTGAAGTCCTGAGTGGTAGCAGAGCAGGGGAAGGCATGAAAAGAATGAAAAACAACACCAAGTAAAAAACAAACAACATCAGAATTGTTTGTTCTCACTCAAATCATCCGTATAATTTTAGAGTGAGCAGATTTGACTTTTTTCCATTAAATAATTTTATTCCCTCTTATATGGGGATGGATGGGCACATATACAATGCAAATGTATGTAATTTGAATTTGCTTATTGAGCTTGAAGATAAAATAATTTAAATGGAATAAAAAGCCCATGAAAATATTTTGAACTTGGTGATGTCTAGGACTTAAGTACAGTGTGTCTGAGAATGCAGATATTTCTTTGAATGTGATCTACTGACAATGCCTTCACTCTCTGGTGTTTGAAGAACTGTATTTTCAGCCCTAGAAACAGGACTAAAGGTCACAACTGTAAGAAAAGTATAAATGAAGTATACAAAAGCACACACATGGAAGTTGCTGTCTGGAAGGAGCAGATTTTTAAGCAGATGGGTTTCTAAAGTTACAGTCACTGTCAGAGGCCACGTCAATAAGGACAGAGTTGTGGGCCTGCTTTCTACTTAAAATCCTTAATTGGGGGAATGATTCATTGCGTATCAAAAAATTTTAACTTTTACAACCATTTAAGCTTTAAAATTCTGTCAGTTGCCTTTCCTAGGTCCATTCTAAACGTGTCTCTAATTTCTGTCAATTCATGTCTTGCAGTGTTACACGTCACTTGTCAGACCCCACGCCTCCGACATTCCTAAGACTATACATGTTCCCTCATGGTTTCAGAGCCTCTGCCTGGAGCCATCTTCCTCCAGATGTCCACATAGTTGTTTTCTGGTCAAAGGTTTCTCTGAACATCACTTTAGAACTGAAGCAACCTCTGCCCACTGCTCCCACAACCTGTGCTTGTTCTCTGTCCAACACCTAAGGCATTTTACCCAATTGATTTTTCTCTCCATCCACTGCAATTCGTATGAGGACATTTTTAAATTTTCTTTTTGTTTGTATGTGCTCGTGTGTAGTGTAGGTTTATGTGTGCATGTGTGTGTAGTGCAGGGGTATATGTGTATGCGTGTGTAGGTATACTTTGTGTGGGGGGGTTTCAGAGGTCAATTTTGGGTGTCTTCCTCCTTCATTCCTCCATCCTGTTTTTTGAGACAGGATGTCTCAGGGATCCTGGAGCTCACCATTTCAGTTGGGCGGACTGGCCCATGAGCCCCAGCAATTCTCCTGTCCCTACCTACCCCCCACACTCAGCTTTTCTGTGGGTGCTGGAGACCCAAACTCAGGTCCTCATGCTTACACAGAAGGTACTTTCCCAAATGAGCCATCATCCTAGACCTGGGTCCTGAGACTTTGATCTTTGTTCACACCTGTGTGCTCGCGCTACCTAGTGCTCAGGTGTTCACCAGTACCGATTGATTGAACGGCAGAATCTACTGCCAAGTACACACCTGAATCAGGGCACAATGTGTGTGATGTCATCTTCGTTGAGGACTCACTGCGCCATGACACTTACTTGATATTCTCAATTTGTAGTCAGAGGAAAGAAACTTAACAGGTACCTCATACCTGACAATTGAAAACTGAAATGCCAGGGCATTAGACAGTTAAGTAACCGTGTGGAGTATGGGCGCCAAGGACAGTGGGCTCTGTAACAAGTAGGAGTATGAACAGACCGTCCCACTGTAAGCGCCCCACTCTAAAGGAATTCAGTATTGATGAAAGGATTTATAGCAGCCCTCTTTAAAGGAAGCCTGACTGTCTTCAGCCATGGATGGTCAATGCACAAGACGACACTGTTTTCTTTACCTCTTCTCAGTATACACCCTGACTTAAGTACATGCGTGACTATGAGTCAAGACCACAACACTCAACTGCTCAAATCTGATCATGTTTGTTTCCCAACTAAATGGCCTCTTCTTCTAAGAGGTAACGTACAGCCCCTCTTGGATCTTCAGCATCAGGTAAACCTTCCTTGAAACCTTTCATTAATAAAGTTAATGAAAACTAATTGTATATACTGAATAAAAATTTCCCAGGAAGTTAATTTTTCCTTTTAACGTAAGAATTTTAATTGTTATAATAAATCACTTACAAAGATTGCAGAAATACTTTCTCTTGAAAATGTATACATATATATTGTATTACAGTATAGTATTTTAATTATATTATATTGATGGTAACATCACAGAAACAGAGAAGAAGAAAGAAGATGAAATACAAAAGTTTAAGATGTTATAGCATCTTCCTTAACCAATGTAAAGTAGCATGTTCATGGGCAGAGTTCCACTAGCCATGCTAATCAACAAAGGAATCAAGTTACCATCGATAAACTGCAAATATTACATAATTTCCCCTATAAACCAAATTACACATTAGTTTACTTAAACACACACACACACACACACACACACATTGGCTAAAATTTCCCCCCATTGGAGACATTGGAGTCTAAGGTGGCTCCAGGCCACCTCGTGCTGTGGTTGAAAAGTGACACTGTAAGTGTGTAATTGGAAGACGGGCAGACATGACATGCCTTTCTGGAAGATAGGTTGACAGCTGCCTTCAAATCCTGTGCTTCAACAAAAGAAGGCAAATTTGTTTTCAGTGTTTGGTCTTGTGCAACTCTGTTATTCCGGGAAATAAATGTAACTGCGTCGCTAGAGATAATGACTGGAATGTGTTTGAGACTGACATTTTGTTAATGGAACACGGGGAAACAGAAGGAGTAAGAACTTTAAGAACATACTACACCAGGGATTCATTGTATTCATTACAAATAAAACCAAATTACTACTATATGTAATGTGTGTACGTCAAATAAAGCTAGAGTGTTGAGCAAAAGTGTTGAGCAACTGATTTTGTTTGGCTCACCAAATTCTTTATAAAAAATCAATAAAGTGTATTTAAGTTAAAGCAAACGAGACACACCTCATACTCCAAGAAAATTGAGGCCTTACAAAAAGAAGGGTGACAAGAATGTAGGTAAATAAGCCAGCTGTCATATTCATATGTTAGTCCTCAGTTCGAGAGGTGACATAGGGACCTATGCACAACTTTTAAAGAGATCATGAATATAAAACTAGACTAATTTACTAAATATTCAAGTGTAAAAACTAATAGGAAACACATAAAGCAGCCTGTGATAGCTGGAGCTCAGGCAATGGGAACTAAGAAAATTTGAATATCAAAACACTTTGAAATTTCCAAGTTAAAAAAGAGCATAAAACTTTCCTTTAACTGGCCACGAATGTCCACTGGCGCATTTAAAATCGTGTTTATCGCAGCCTGTTAAATAGGACTGTCTGTGCAAACGGGAACGTTCTACATCTGTGTCATACATGCATCAACTATGTGTCTACTAAACACTCAAGATGCTCATTCGGAGCCGAGAAACTGAATTTCTACTTTCTGTAGTCAGATTAATTTATATTTAAATTTCAGTACCCACATGTGAACAATGGCTGTTAGATTGGACAGTGCATGTCCACAGATTCTTATGTCACAAACCCCAGTTTTTCATTCTTTTAAATGTACAAGTAGGCAGGCTTCCCTACTTGTAAAAGTTGGTTTTAGCATAAACACTTTGGACTTGTAAAACAAACTCTAAAATGCTGTTTACACATTTCAATCAATAAGAGATCAGAGTTCCTTAGTTGTAAGTTGGCAGAAATTTTAAAGGGACATTACCAAGTTCACAAGGTCCTTCGGTAAACAAACGCCTTCTGTATTTTAGCATAACGCCTACAGCTGGAAACAGGGCATTTGGGATGAGTTGGCAGGAAACCAGGGCAATGTTGCTAGTTAGGAGGATTGGTAGACCATCAGCTCTTAAGAAACAACAAAAAATGGCTCCTTACAATGAAGAATGCTGCTTGTGTTAGCCTTAAATGAAATGTTTGAAAAAAAATGTACAATGTATCATCTGTGTTTACTATTCTTACGCAAGGTGTCAGTTATTTGAAAAGTTTTCTTGCAAATGTGAATGCCGGGAATGGGATGTCTTTGGACATATTGGGAAGGGGGTCAGGCTCAAGACTTGAACCTCTTCTGGAAGGAGCATTCTGGATTAGCTACTTGGCTTCTTCCACCTGGGACTGATGGGAAATCACATAGAATGAGATCCTTCCTCTTCAGAGCTGTCTTAGTCAGGGTTTCTATCGCTGTGCTAACACACCACATCCAAAAGCAACTTCAGGAGGAAAGGGTTTCTTTCATCTTACAGTTTGTAGCCAGCTCATCATCCTGGAGAGTCAAGGTAGGGACTCAAGGCAGGAACCTGGAGGCAGGAACTAATGTATAGGCCATGGAAGGGTGCTGCTTACTGGCTTGCTCCTCATGACTTGCTCAACCTGCTTTCTTATAGAACTTAGGACCACCAGTCCAGGACACTGACCACAATGGAATGAACCGTCCATCCCACAATCACTAATTAAGAAAATGCCCTACAGACTGGCCTATAGGCGAATGTTATGGAGGCATTTTCTCAATTAGTAGTCCCTCTTCCCAGCTTTAAGTCTAGATTTAAGTCAAATGAGCAAAAAACAAAAACAAACAAACAAAAAACAACCAGCACAGGAACTCCTAAAAATACACTGCCCTCTAAGCCTCAGTACTTGGGAGGTCAGCTGATGCAGCAGAGTCACAAACACAACGTTTGCCTGCGTAATTAGTGATACTTAGAACCAAAAGAAACACGTTTGCCTGTGTAATCAGTGATACTCAGAATCAAAAGAAACACATTTGCCTGGGTAATTAGTGATACTTAGAACCAAAAGAAACACGTTTGCCTGTGTAATCAGTGATACTCAGAATCAAAAGAAACACGTTTGCCTGGGTAATTAGTGATACTCAGAATCAAAAGAAAAGTCTTTTTTATTTATTTTTTTTTTACAGCTGGGACATGACTCAGCAGCATATCATGGATAAGGTCTTGGGTTCAAACCCCAGTACTGAAAAGAAACCTTACATATTGTCTTACTGTCTTACAAACTAGAAAAGTATTTGATATAATTTATTGTACTTGTTTCCAAAGCTGACTTTTTAAATTTCATAACATACACTGTCCAGACTCTTAAGCTTATCTACACAACACACACACACACATACACACACACACATACATACAGACACACACACACACACACGCACCAAACACAAACGCCAAAGATACACAGCAACAACTCTGTAGAATGTGACTATTTTTATCCTCAAGATTAGAGTAGTCCTAAATAGTTTGCTCACACCACCACCTTGGAGTGCCTTCCAGAAAGATTCTCCTACGTGCCAGTGAGAAAAAGAACAAAGCCTCTTGTAACATTTCTGTGCCCACCTAGCACCCATCTAGAGTCTGCCTTAGCAAAACAGAATCACGGTGTGTCTCAAGTGGCACATGCAGCTTTTAAATTCCTCTAAATAGAGCAGGGAAGCTCCTGAAGGTTCCTTTCCCTACTTATTGAGTAAACAAGGGACCCCCTTCGTGAAAATGTCAGGTCTACTACAGAAGAGGATCTCCAAAACAGTCTCAGACCACTGTGCTACTCTCCAAGGGACCAGTGTGCTACCCTGTGACTCCATGTCTCTCACAGAGCTTACAGGACCTCCTTCCCTGACTGATATCACCCTGCATTATTACTAAAGCAGGGGAGAGGTTTGCAAGCAGACTCTGAGACACGCTGGCATTCTGAAAGCGAGCAGGTCTAATGTTAAGGTCTCGGTCTTTAGAGATTCCTGAGAATGAGTGAACGCATACCCGACCTGAAGGTGATAAGGCCACAACAATTTGGTGGCCTTTTCACCCCTTACACACCGAGAATGCAACACAGGGCAACCATCAGATGCTGAAGGGCCCTTTGCCAAAGGTTTTCAGTTATCTGGCATGGTTTGCCAACAGTTCACGAATGAATGGTTACTACGATAGTGTTTATATTTAAAGTTACAGGAAACACATTCCTAAGCCATGCATCAAGAAAATAGAGTAAAGGTGAAATTTTACTCTTCCCTGCTTGGATTACTGACTATTAGAGAAAGCTACTTACGAGACCCTTACCTGGTGATGGCTTCCAGGGATGGCTGTAGTGATTTATCTGGATAAAGTGCCAGTCATTGTGTACCAATCGATCATATGTTAAATCTGGAAGAGGAAAATTTTAAAGGGACTCACAAAGGTGGTCAAATTTTAATTTTTTTATTAAATACTTGTTAATACTGCATAATAAGACTGCTTGAGGAGAAAATGAAGCCCCATGTTTCACACTGAGAACACATTTTCCCTAATATGGAGCTAGGCTGCTCCTTCCTAATGATGTTTAACGACCCTTCCCGGTGTCTTGCAAGCAAGGGGGACCAGACTTGGTGAAACTGACCCTAAAGATGCAAACTATGACAGTGGATTGGGCTTTTACTTAAGAAACCACAGTTAAATTTGCTACATATTTTCTTTTTTATGAGGTTTACACAAGTATTATTAAACTACATTTTGAAAATTCTATTATAAAAGACTTTTTCTGTTTGTCTTTTTCATATAAGACCTGCATGTCATATAAAGGTTGCTACATAATAATGGAAATGTCTTATTCTAATTTTGTAAGTTTGCCTCCCAGAGATAGTCTTCTTGTTTACTCCTCTAGAACTCAAGGTATACATACATGTACACATTTGTGTACATTCATGCTTCCTTAGCTAAGATTTTACTTCTCTGCTCGTTGCTGACATTAATCTGTTAATTTTATTTAGCCTTATAGCTACACAAAACGTTCTTTGTCAGCACACAGAAAGCAGATTCATTCATTGATAATTTACTTAGCCAGCCTGTTCTTAAGGCCTTAAATCTCTTTCTTTCCAGCTTTCCATTTGGCTGCTATGAAACGTTTCAATGATCATATTCATACATAGACATTTTATTCTTACTGAACATTATTGATAGCACAGGTCCAAAATAGAAGTATTGAACTAAACTGTTCTTTAACATTTTGATGGATATTGATAAAATTCTATTTATAAAGTTTGTGATAAAAATCTGATGCCAAAAATCCAGATTTTCATAAAAATCTTCTTTATGTGTCATTTGACTTGGCATTTCAGTGCCTGTGGATGAAACTCAGTTTCTCAACTTCTAATGTTCTTCAGGAGTTTTTCTGATTCTATTTTTCATATCCATTACCTTTGCTTCCTTTTTCAATTAGGCTATGCATAGTTTCTCATATGAAAAGGTAAATGTTAGTTATAGAAGCTAATATTTTACATGCCTTGTGTGGCAAGCAGCTTCCAAAGGTTTGCAGTTTTAGCTCTCGAATTTGTTTATCACACTGCTTATTACCTAGTCACTTGTTTGTTTGTTTAATTATTTAGTTTTAGGTAGCTAAATTCATTGATAGTTTCTATTGTGGATTTGGAAGAGTCTACAAAGGTTGTTTTAACCCACTCAGTTACTTAAAGGGACTGTGTACAGGTGACACAGAAAGCTTGTACACAGAAGTATAGTATCATAACAGAAATAGAGTATCAGAACACAAGGATTTGGAGCATTATTACCATTGTCAAAGACATTTTCATAAGAAGATTCTTCACTTAAAATACTAATATGATATAAAAATCATGGGTTTTCTGTAAGACTACATTTTTGGAAGAAAAATAAGGAAGTCATCAATTTTACAGTGCCCCTCTTCAGAGTGTTAGCAGCGGCTGGCTGAGGCAAGAAATGCAGAGTGGATTGGAGGGAAAGTACCAGAAGGTCCAAGGCAAACACAAAAATGTTAGAGACTCACTAAGGAAATTTAGAAGACATACAAAAAATGATAGGAAGAATAAATATCGAATGACTAGCCCTTTAGGGCTTCTCAGATCTGTTGTATATTTTTATTGATCTTTTTGTTGTGGTTATTTTGCTATACAAATTTTATGGCATTAATAAAAGTAAAAGAAGTTATTTTACTCACAAATCAGTGACAAAAAACTAAATTACTTTCATTAGACCATCAAGTACCTAATTCCGGCCTTAGTAGTATTTTGATAAGAATCAACAAAGCCATAATGCGCACAGAATGGTACTTGTGATTCATGTTTTATATGTTGCTTATGAATATATTGTCCTTATGTGTTATTAAAATAAGATACATACATGATGACTCTATACTTCTCAATTATATTGTGACTGCTTGGTCCAAACCTCTTCTCTCAGCAGGTCAAACTTCAAAAAGTATTGAAGAACTAAAACCATGTAGAAAACACTCCAGTTCTCTCCTATTATGGCTAAAGTAACAACAATGAACTATGGGCAGTGAATGGCTGGGAAACACCACGGTGCAGTGTGTTTTATTCATGATACAATGTGCTTTATCTAAAGTAATATCCTCTGAATGGAAAGACAGTCATGAAACCCGGCTTAATGGAGCTTTCTTATTCAAGAAGAATTACACATGTTTAGAACCATGAAGAAATGTAATTGAATTAAATACCAAGAAAAATGTGGGTCAAAGAGTAGAGGAAATTCTGATGATAAAATTGTAAGCATGTGGCATTCGTTGGAGGAAGTGCTACAGAATGTTTTAATCTGTTTGGAAGAAGAAGGAAACTAATAGAAGTTGTCTGCACTTCCAGGCTGGGCCTGGCAAAGCCAGTGAGGATGGCCATTGATACTGCCTCGCTTGTTAGCACTGAGGAACTCTGCCTGCTGCGTGCACACACCCCAGGTGCTACCCTCGCTCTCTCCCACGCTCACTGCATGGCATGCTGCTGTCTCTGAGTTGAGCTTTGCCCCCAGTCTTTCCCATAAATGTTAAATTCTGTACTGGTAAATCTGCCTGGATGCTAACATCCTAGATCCAAGCCGCGGGTAAAACTCATCACCGAGAAAACTGTGCCAACTGTCCTGGTGGCAGGCCATGATTCTTAGAAACGATCCCAGGGAACCTAGGCTCGGCTCCGTCTTTTAGCCAACTTTAATGATCTTCTGGCAAAACAAGAAGCATTTGGCTGGGTCTATCTAACAACTGTTTGCTTACACAGGGAGGAATCCTACAGGAACTAAAGCATTTGGAGAGTCACTGACTTCCAAAGGATTCGCCACTTACGTGGAGCCTGACCACTTTACAGCTAGAATCTACTACAGAGTTTTTAAAACATACAGTAGGTAAATAAGAGCCTATACTAAACACTGAAGTTAATATGCGATCTAAGCTGGCATGAACCACCATGCTTAGCTCACATGGTCCTGGAGAAGAAACCTACACTCTAGGGAACCAACAAGTTACACTCCCAGTCCCCCAAAAGTTCATCTGAAAAAGCCCTACTACCCCTTTTTTTTTACACCTTTTAAGGACCATCTTTGTATATTTTCCAGAGTGTTCTTGAACTCCTGATTCAATGGGACCTCCTGCCTCAGTTTCTCAAGCAGTTATGATTCCAGACTGAACTATGTCCAGTCCCATTTTTAGAAAGCTCGACCACAGTGTGTTACCCAGGTTCCTCCCATTACATGCACATCGGGTGACAGACTGCCACACTTTCAGTTCTCAATCGACAGTGACAATTTCTGGATTTCTTCACAGTGCATCTTAAGTCAAATATTAGAAACAAAACAATTGTTCTTAGTGTTCTTCTTCCTGGGGAGAAATGGGGCGCTTGATTTCAAATTACAACTTTAAATTCTTAGGTCATTAGCATTCATCAAAAAGAAAGTTGCCCAGTGTGCGACAATGTGGCAAAGTGCATGGCTTTTAAGATTTAAGTAAATCTTAAATGTTATCACATTTGAGTATTTTTTTTATCTATTTTCATTATTTCTTAGTATTCTGGCAGATAGAGACAATGACATAGAGTTTTCTGAAGGTTAAATGAAGGACATTTACAGAATGAACACTATACACCATGTGTTATATGATCAATAAATTTTAGCTTTATTAAAAATTTATTTTCTGTTGGAGGAAAGGGGTTTCTCTTTGTCATACTGGCTGTTCTGGACCTCGTTCTGCAGATCAGGCTTACCTGGAACCCAGAAATCCTCTGATTCTTTTCCTGAATGCTGGGACTAAAGTCATGTGCCGCCACCACCCAGTTTTAAAATATTATCTTATACAAAGGCCAAGAAAATAGCACCCAAGATAACCATTTTAAGGAAGGCATGAATACCAAAGCTTTTCTGTCTTTAATGTGCTTGAACCACCCAGAAGTCTTTTGAGAATGCAGATTCTTATTCAAGGAGTGTGAGATTTTATGTTTTCATAAATTCTCAGATGATTCTCAAGAAACTGCTCTATGGACTATGGCATCTGGGGAGACTGGATGGCACCTGGGGAGACTGGACAGCTCCTGGGGAGACTGCATCTGGGGAGACTGGACGGCATCTGGGGTGACTGGACGGCACCTGGGGAGACTGGATGGCACCTGGGGTAACTGGACAGCATCTGGGGTGATTGGATGGCACCTGGGGAGACTGGACGGCACCTAGGGAGACTGGATGGCACCTGGGGTAACTGGACAGCATCTGGGGTGACTGAACAGCACCTGGGGAGACTGGATGGCACCTGGGGAGACTGGATGGCATCTGGGGAGACTGGACGGCACCTGGGGAGACTGGATGGCATCTGGGGAGACTGGATGGCACCTGGGGTGACTGGACGGCACCTGGGGAGACTGGACGGCATCTGGGGAGACTGGATGGCACCTGGGGAGAC
>LOEQ01000297.1:112933-124321 GCA_001685075.1 Bramus lutescens
AGCACCAGAGCTGGGAAAGCCGCTACGCTGGTACCGGCCTCGGTCACCCGAACCACCCGTGGAGCAGAACTCACGCCGCCGTGTGTCCTCTCCTGCCACACAGCATCACCCAGCCCCTCGCAGCTGCCTGACGGTCAGCAGCGAAGCACCTCACTATTTATAGCCTAGGGGGCGTTGCTGCTCCACAGGTTCCAACCCCTAGGTTCTGTTTTGCACTCCTCCCTCGCCCCGCCCCGCCCCAGACCCTGCATCCAACCCTCTCCCTCTAGGGATTCTGATGGCTTCTTCTAAGCTAGGAGTCACTCCCTGGCTGTCACTTTCCAGATCCGCGCTCAGCTGGTCCTGTGTTGAAGATAGAGGGCGGTTGGGGTAAGGCCACATGAACTGACTCCGAGATAAATGCTCCACTTAGAAGAGGGTGAGAGGGGGAAGCTTGAGAAACTTTTGAGGATGAATTAGGGAACTCCCTTGTCTTTGCTGAGGCTAACTAAAAATTTGGCGCCCTTGTCAGAGATCACAGATGGTATGGATTAATTTCAGAGTTGTAAAATGAAAGCCGATTAGCAGTTCCTCCCAGTTTACATGTGGCTCGAGCTGCACTTATTTGAAAATAAAAACAGACTGCCTAAAAAAGGAATAGCACAAAATATTTGAGAACAAAAATGAACTCAATTCTTTTCAAAACAGAAAATACTTTCCTCAGTGCATCGTGAGGCCAGAATGACTCCGATACCAAACCTAGGCAACACATTGCAAGAAGGCATCAGACTAACGACTTCTGTGAATGGAAATGCAGTTCCTCAATGAAGTGCTTGCAGTTCAAATCCAGTGAAAAATAAAGATATTGAGATCAGGATGTGCTCCGCTTTGAGTTACTCCACACTGCAAAACAATGGCTTTTTCTGTTTTACAAGCAGCATCGACTCCATTTTGAGAGAAAAAAAAATTCAGAAGTAAGAGTTCACACCTTGATGGGCTAGTAAACACCATCTGTCTGGCACCAACCACAAGGCACAGACAGATTAACAACTTATTCCTCAAAGCGAAAAAGGGCCCATTATTTTTTTTTTAAAGCCATCAAAGTAAATGGGAGCTACAACCACATGGTGATGCTAAGATCAAACCAGGGAAAACAGGCATGACAACATACTGGACTCACAAGACTGGGGATGGGTGCAGCTCCCTCACCTGAACTGCATGAAGAGAAGACCTGGTGCTTCAGAGGTCAGAAGACCTTATCTTACCACCCTGTGTGTAGCAGAGAACTCCCAACAGTCCTGGGGCTTTAGATGGGTTGTCCCTAATGCTGTGGCTGTTCTACTCGAAGTGCCATTGGTACCTTCTCCCGCTTGTCTGTCTCAACCTGCCGTGTAACTGTCTTCTGGGCTGAGTCTTGCACGTGGCCTCTCCAGCCTCTGTCATTGACTAAGAGCAAACCTTGACTTGGTACGAGCAGACCTCCAGCAGGGGTTTATCTTTTTACCTTGGAGACTCTTTACGATCCCATTAGCTACCCTGTCGGCCTCTCAGGCACCTTTGCAATTCCTTGAACTCCACTTGGGCTTCTTCAATTCTATGTAGCCAATCTGTAAACTACATATATGCATATATATTGTGTGTAGTTTAATGTACAATCCGAAAGTTAATATTCATAGGTAAGATTAGAATGAAAGAATCTGTGTTGCTATATTTGCCTTGTCAGGTTGTCAAGAGACTACTTGGGAACATTGATACTTACAAAGTCAATATACCTTGTGAATCTATTGTTAGTCTATAAATTCTGATATTGTGAAAATACAGAGTTGAATCTTTGTAAACATAAATACTCAGTTTAAAGAAATGTAGGTGGTCCTTTTAGTGTGAAACCTGAAACACTGGGACTGCTAAAGAAAACACAAGCAGTGTTCTACAAGATGCATGTAGGTCAGGACTTCCTCAATAGGACTCCATTCACTCAGAAATTAAGGCCAGCAATTGGCAAATGAGACTTCATAAAACTAAAAATCTTCTACATAACAAAAGAAACAGAAACAGTCAATTGAGTGAAGGGTAGAAGAGAAATTTTTTGCCAGCTGTACATCTGAGAGAGGCTTAATATCCAGAATATATAAAGAACTCAAAAAATAAAGTCAAGAAAACATAAGGTCCAATTTTAATCTGAACAGAAAATTTCCAAAGAAGCAATGTATTATAAAATGTTCAGTACCCTTAGCAATCAGAGAAATGAAAATTAAACTCCTCTGAGAGTCCATTTTCCCCAGTTAGGTTGGTGAGACCAAGCAAACAGCAACAAGGACTGCTGAGGATGCAGGGAAAGGGGACCCTTGTTCACTATTGGTCAGACTGTAAACTGGTGCAGTGAATATGGATACAAGTGTGGAAAATTCTCAAAAAGCTAAAAGTCAGTATGCCATATGACCCAGCTACAACACTCTTAGCTATAAGCCAAAGAACTTGACATCCTACCCCATGACACTTGCTCGTCCATGTTCATAGCCACTCTGTTCACAATGGCTGGGAGATAGAAGCAAACCAAATGCCCTTCAGCTATCAAATGATGATGAAAATGTGGTTCATGCACACCAAAGAATACCATTCAGCTCTGAAAGAAATAAAATCATGAAATTTAGAGGTAAATGGATGGAACTAGAAAACATTACATTGAGTGAGGTAACCCAGATGTACTTGAAGTAGCCTAAGAAGCCAGGAAATCAAAAGGAAACCACATGAGGAGGGGAGGAGAAGCTCTAGAAAGGGGGTAACAGGAGACTTGTAGTACAAAGAGGGTGATAGAAAAGGGGGAGACCTATACTAGAGAGTAAGGGTGAAGGGTAATATGCAGGAAGGGGAAGGAGAAAGAGCAATGAAAAGGCCATAGGGCAACATTTTATAAGCTTACATTTTCAAAATGTACACAAACACACACACACACACACACACACACACACACGGTCTGAGTGATGCCACACAGTGTGACGATGACATTCACGAGAGCCATACACTACCTTGCCATCATTGCAGTATCAAGCATGGGAAAGCTTTTGAGTTGTTGGTCAGAAGATAACAAGAGTTTTCTAAAACAACTGCCCTGGGTTGCCTTCCAGTACTTGAGGGTAAGACCTTCTTTCTGAATACACCACACACTTTGGACGCAGGAGTTGGAGGAATCATGCTGGAACTGACCTGCAAGCTCGGAGACTTGCTCTCAGCATCAGAAGGTGATAGGTAAGTTGCCAAGGAAGAGGAGATGGTCCTACCTGGCTATAAAGCCTGTGAATAAAATGGCCGGCATGTTAGCCCCAACAGAGCCACAGTGGCACTGTCGCCTGGGGTGTAATGGCACCTGTCTGATTCAAGTGAAGGTCCACGCAATAGGAATTCATGCATGGGCCTGGAGCTCCTTTCCCTCACCTGAGCTTCCCATCTATGGAGGAGGACGGCAACCAACTCTGAATTTTCGATTGTCATATTTAAAGTCTCTTTACATCTGTGCCTCCCTATAAGACGTAAGTGCTCACATGGCTTTCATTTAACTTCTTATAACATACCAAGAACTTATTTTATAAAGAGATTTTGGTGTTTCCAAGGGGGTGGATCTTAATACAGCCAAAATTTTGGTTAATTTTGAAAGGTTATTAGTGTTGTCTAAGAGCTCTAATTGTTTTAGGAGATTTGAATTATGTCATTAAAATAAGTTCTCCAGTCACTATGTAATTTACCAGAAATGCTCCCAATATAAATCTAGTTTCATAAAACTTCCACTGTGCAGGCCACCCACCAAGTGAATATTTTATTCAATAAGAAAACATAAGCTTAGTGATTAGACAGATAGGTTAAAGGCCTCATTTAGCAAAAGGATGTAATAAAATTCTTGTCCTCCTAAGCCAGGTTTTTATAAACTCCACTAAGAATAGATCAATATAGAGAAAAACCTGATTTTTGTGAATGAAGAATTGAGCTTCAGTTTTACCTCTGGGTATTGAATTTTGACTTTAACAGTCTTAATGACTTTTGCATTACAGCTAACTTAGGCATAGCCATGTCCACGTTCTGTACAGTTGGCACTCTCAGCCTTCAGTTTTGTCCTTTTCCGTCTTTCCGTCTTCAAATGCATTTCTACTTCAGGACAAAGCTCTCTGTACAAAAACCATCCCTACGTAAAAGCATTTCCTTACTCTTTAACACTCTTTATCAAAAAATTATTTACATCTATAGACCTTACATCCTTCTTATTAACATGATGGCTTATTCCTGTATTATTATTGCTATTATTACTATGAAATTTATAAAGGTTTTGATAAAAATCATAAGATAAAATTTCTTTCTTCATAAGCTAATTATATGTAAATAAAAGCCAGGACGCTGTATCTAAACACAGACAAAACCATCAATCAGAAGCCCCAGGCCTCTGCTGTGGGAGATTTGAGTCCTGTGTAACATGCACATAGAAAGCACCTCCATTCAAAGGTTTTTATTACTTATTTGGGCTCAAAAGGCACCCAAAGCAGGATAAAGTTTATTCTCTGTCTATTTCCTTTCCCTTGAGCTAACTGTTCCTCTATAGATAAGCCTTTAATCATTTAACAGTATTTTACCTAAATTACTTTCTCTTTCTGTAAAGCTAAAAGCATAGAGATGCGTTATCATCCCAAGTACATTGAAAAATGCAAAATATAATTATCATGAAACACAAGACTATTATTAAACCTCAAAATGTACTTGGAAGTCTCTACATAGGTTTTCAGAGTACCTTTTTTAAAAACGGCCCAAATTTGCACACCTCTGTGTTACCTCTGCTTGGCTGAGATAAGGAACTTTAAAAACCTGTTTTTAAAAAGAGGTACAAGAATGTGTTATCTTTTAAAATCAATTTATTTTTCTTAATTTCATATGAGTATATAATGCGTTCTGGTCATGCTAATGCCTCTTCCGTCGCTTGTCATCCTTTTTCCCATAGGCCCTCCTCCTGCCACCAAGTGCCCATTGTAGCTTCATGACTTTTTCTTTTGTTTGTTTTTGTCTGTTTGCTTTGCTTTGCTTTGTGACCCACTGGGAGCAGCCAAGGCCACTGTATGGCACGGGTGTGAAGCTATTTGCTGGAGTATGAGTAACTCACCAGTGGTTACAACACTAGAGATAATAACTTCTTCTTCCTTACAGCCTTTGATTCCCGTTAGCTCGACTGGGCAGGGCAAGGCCCTACTATCCCCTCCTCTGTCTATGACTAAATGTTTGTGGGCTCAGTCTGGTGAGGACCCTGACAGGTAATCACAGATTTCCACGAAGACAGCATTCCATGGGCCTCCTCTCCACTGTCCTGCTCTTGTATTATTTCAGGAAGAGAATTTTATGGGTGTCTCATTTAAGGCTGAGTATCCAACAATCACTTGTTCTCAGAATTTTGACCAGCCATAGTACCTGAATTAGCTGCTGATCAAGGCTGAAAGCATTACTAGTCTAGGTATATAAGCATAAATATTTAAGAGGCAGTTTGACACATCTCAGTTTAGCCAAACAAAAGCAGTAGGCTCATTTTAGTGTCTTCCATCACGCCATTAATGCGCCTTAACTTCCTTGTATGGAGTAAGCCTCAGACTGAATCAGAAATCAGTCGGCTACCTAGGTAGCAATAATGCCACTATCCCACCAGTGAGCTTCTCCTGTCTGGTAAGTTGGCAGTGTAGCATGCCAGGCCCAATGCTAGGAAAGAGCCTTGCTGACTCTCAGCCCTCACAGGCTTCATTTTATTTCATTTTCTCTTACCCTTTCCTGTCTCTACACATTTCCCCAACTTTCCATGTTAATCTTTACCTGTGTGACCCATTCTTTAGACTGCCCTACCATCTAACCCTTGCTATTTGAAAACTTGCCTATCCTCAAAAATTTAGATCAAATGCTAGTTTTTAAATTTTCTTTTCATATCTATCAGTAGTTACTATTTTCTCCCTTTATGTCTGTTTTTGATTTCTTTGAGACAAAGCTTCTCTGTGTAACAGCTTTGGCTATCGTGGAACTTGCTTTGTAGACCAGGCTGGCCTTGAAACTCACAGAACTCACCTGCCTCTGCCTCCTGAGTGCTGGGATTACCAGCATGAGCCACCACTGCCCAGCATGCCTGTTTCTGAAAATACAAAGACAACATAATTTCGTGGAGAAAAGTGTTAACTAGGAGACCCGAGACCTGACATTCATTTAAAGAGGCCCCAATGGCTCTTGGCTAAGCCAACTGACAGCAGATGTTTCCTGGACTTGGTTGTAAGACAGACTTTTCCTAGGCAGATGTGAACAATATCTACTTACCCCAGATATGTACCCAATGATAGACCAAAGTACAGATACCACCAAACTCCAACTTGGTGAACCAATAAGTTTTGTTAGGATTACTTTCAGGAATATAGGTGAGAGGTAACGTGAGGTTATTACAGGTACAAACATGACTCAAAAACAGCTGCATCATAAAAGCCCACCCCAGGATAGGTGACAGTTCACAAAGCTGGGAACCTGAAGCACACTGCACAACCTCAATAGATTGTAGAGTGCTCCTTCCAGGCTGGCCTTCCAGTGGGTCTGAGCCTCTCTCAGGCAGCTCAACTGATCTTTTTTTTTTCTTCTAGGAAGCTTGACTGGTCTCCTTTCAGGCTTCTTGGCTGGTATCTGTTTACTCCAGGAAGCTGGGCTTGTCTCAAAGATACAGCTTGTCTGGTCTGAGTGACGTGTGTTCTTCACTTATATACTCTTGAGAAGAGAGGCTTAGTAAATTTAATCAGTTTCAGAGACTTCCCAAAACTATTTTAAGTTCTTTACTTTCTGCCTTAAAGGGGCTTTGCTGCACTATGGAGGGTCTCAATGTGAAAGAGGATCAAATGAATTAACTAATACAGGCACAAATAGCTTATTGTGACTGACTGCAATTAAGATCAACAAATGTTGGCTATTTTTATTAGCTCAAATCTTCCTTTATTTCTTCCTTCTGCCCTCCCCCTCTCTGTCTATTTATTTATTTTTCCTGATGGTGCTGGGAATTGCACTTAGTGCCTAACACATGTTGGGTAAATGCTCCACCATTTAGTTATATTCTCATTCTCAGTCCCAGATCTAATTATTCTATGCATGGATATTGCCCACAGCTCAAACACACCAACTAGGAATCCTCTGTACAACACAGGAACCTATCTAATTCAGTATGTCTTTCATTCAAATAATTTCATAATAATAAAGACAAATATAAAAGTGACAAAAACAGCATTGCTCAATGCTTGGGTGGGCATGTGTGTCTTTTTGTTTTTTGGAGTTTTAACATTTGAGTTCTGGTAATTTATTTTCTGGATCTATTGCTACTATTTGTGTAGTGTATTGCCAGATGTTACATGTGGTAAATAAACAGCTTCTTAATCCATTTTGCTCTCAACCTTTGCAATGTAACTGCTTGAATTTATTTGCTTATTTATTTATTCATTGATTTATTTATTAATGGCTGGAGATGTGGAGGCCCAAAAAATGTGAGCCTGTTTCCACCTTGGAGGGTCAGAGAGTTTCAGCTTGTTCAGAATTGTTGACAAGTGTGGCTACACATCCTGACCTAGGGTGTGGTTACTTCATCATTTTGACATTCAGATGACCCACACAGGCAGATCCACTCCTCACCACCACCCCGCCACCAATGGTCAGGAAATTCAAGCATACTTCTGCTCCTTCTTTTGAATTAAGAGGTTTGACCTAGGGAGTGGCTACCTTCAGGATACTTGGTCTAGGGTAGGTTCATCGCCTAAACAACAGAATGCTTTTCTCATGGATTAATTTTCTAATGGCTCAAAATATTGAAGCAAGTAACTGTTCAAGTTGTCCTTTGTAACTTGTTAAAGCAGTCTTATGTCTTCTTCTCCCTGTTGTATTGGATATAAAAGTGTGAATTTCAGTATTCACTAGAACTCTCTCTCAATACTATCCTACCCTCTGTTTTATTATTTTCGCTTGCGTCTTTACACTCTTTACTTATTTTTCTAACCCCCATACCCTACCCTGGTAAGTGGTATACTTGTTGAAGCACGGTCTCCAATATGGAGAGAGATCACTCAGTACTTGCTACTTTTGCAGAGGACACAATGTCAGTTCCCAGAACCCATGTGGTGGCTCACAACTGTAACTGCAGTTGCAAGGGGTCTGTTGACATCTTCTGGCCTCCATGCAAAACAGGCATGCACAAGATACACATACATGCAGGTAATAATCATATGCATAAAAATAAATGAGTATTTCAAAAGGTACTTAATTTGAATTTTAATTTAATTTTAATTACCTATAAAGTAGCAGTTTCAATGTGTATTTGTTTTGATTGCCCCTCCCCACTCTTCTCTCTCAGATCCCTTTCCCCTACCCCTGATTATGCCAATCTACTTTCATATTACATATTATATGTCAAGCATGGCAAATAATTTTGATAGGTAAGAGGAAACAATTTTTTAAAAGCTACAAAATTCCTACCAGCAAAATGTTTTATGTGTTTTAAATCTAATAGCATTTCATTGATGATCATTGAATAAATATGGCATGCTCTACACAAACAAAGCCTTTGCACTCATGATAGTTGCTTAGACATTAACTTTAAAAAAGAAAGTCTTGCATGTTAAATGAAATGAGGGATCAAGTAAGAATAAGGCATAAATTTAAGATGGAAGTATACATAATTTCACCTGGGTTAAGAAATCAACACACTTTTAGATTTAAATTTTCAGAAAATGGAGTGGCATCTATAAAATCCTTTTAAGTGTAACTGAGTAAGGAAAATGGAAGTGCCAGTTTTAGTGACATTTCCATCATACTTCACCATACAATCTAGCATTTCCTGCATGTTTCTTACTTTGGCTCAGTTTTGGAGCGTGGCCCTTGCTTTCCTGTAAAGCAGTTCATTCTTGTAATCATGGTTGTTGTCTTGTATCCATCAGAGAGGTCGTCCATGTGGCGAAAGCTTCTTTGACATCTGGTCACCTTGAAAATACCTCTGTTGGCCACAGCACACCCTATTCTATGCTGACTTAAGTTGCATAATTTGTGAGGCACACAGGCTCCTTGCTGATCACTGGAAAAGCACGACTTGTTAGAACAGAGGTGCTTAGGACTGACCTGAGCTCCATTAGGTTAGGAAAAGCTCCTGGTGAACAAAGTCCAATTATTATCTTCCTCTGGACCACTTGGAATCTTTAGCTTGACTCTGCAGTCCAAATATTTTTCCATTCCGTCCACCCTAATTTTGCATTATGAGCTCTTGCATATGAGGAAATTATTTTTAGTTTAAAAATATGAGTTTCTGCAATGGTCTTTGCAAAAAAAGAAGGTTTTTTTAAATGAGAGATTAGATAAAAAGTTAGTATTTAGTGTGCAGTTGCAAATTAGGCCACTTTAAGGAAGTGATCCACCCTTAGATGAAGAGCTATGACAAGTAATGGCTGCTGAGAAAAGGGTACTTATAGCCAGTCTTGGTCTGTCCCATCAGCCAGCTCCCAAATCACCACACAAAGACTTCTTATTAGTTGTGAAAGCTTGGCCAATAACTTCGGCTTGGTTTTACCCTGATCTATAACTTAAGTTAACCCCTTTGTTTTAATTTACTTCTACTATGTTACTCAATTACCTTTACTCTGTAAAATCCAAGCTGCTCGCTCTGCATCTCCTCGTGACTCCACCCTTTTACTTCCCAGCATCCTCTGTGTCTGGAAGTCATGCCTACCTATTGGTCATTTAGTTCTTTATTAAACCAAAACAAGTGACCCATCTTTACAGTGTACAAAAAAATTATTCCACAACAGACAGTCTACTGTAAGGCTGGGTTGCCCAATCCCAAGTGGTCAGCCCTATACATGCAAGCAACAACAAATAGACTCAGGCCATTAGGAGTGCATGTATGTGTGTGTGTCTGTATGTCTATGTGTGTCTGTGTGTGTGTGTATGTATGAACAATAATAAAGGAAAAAAATGTCATGAATGTGAGAAAGAGTGGCAAGGACACACAGGAGGAATTAGAACAGGATCTAAGTAGGCTGTAAACAACATAAAAACAGTACTCATGTGTGAAATTCTCCAAATAAAATAAGCCAAGCAGTGGTGGCACATGCCTTTAATCCCAGCACTCAATAAGCAGCAGGCAGATCTCTGAGTTCAAGGCCAGCCTGGTCTATAGAGCAAGTTCCAGGAAAGTCAGAGCTACACAGAGAAACCATGTCTCAAAAAAAAAAAAAACAACAAAATCACAACCAGCTTTAAATAAATAACAAATAAAATAAATGTGAAATAAAGTAAAATTTAATACATCTGCCTAAGGGCCTTGGATTGCTAAAAGCTTTCATCTTTTCAGTACCAATTCTCTGTTAGTTTTCAGCCTTGGTTTACTGATGAAGCCTTCACAAACTGCCCATGTTGGCTGGCTTGGCTATTGCTTATTAATCAGCTTTGACCGTGTTAGTGGGTGGTGGGCTAATACCCTAACACTCATTATGTGCTGCGTGGCAGTGGTGGAAGCATTGATTGGGTTGAAACTGTCTTCTAAGCAGCAAGATTTTCCAAAGGACCGCATTTTCCACTCCAAAGCTAATTTTCTTTTTATTCTCATAGGATTACCTTAATTTATACTTTTCCCAGAATTATTGTTATAGCAGAAAATTGCCACATTTGGGTTCCTTTGGCTCCAGCACTTAGATTCATATTTTCCGATTGGTTTGTGTTCTACAATCATTCTGTACAAATTCACGCTGCTTCTTGCTCATTAAATTGTTCTTGCCTAAGTACTTCTTGATCGATCCTGTCATTACGTGTTCTTTTACTTCCCTGGTATTGATGCTAACTACCAGGTAATTTCCTGAGTCTCCCCTTTGGCACATTTCATAGATTCAAAATAGCTGTTGCTATAATTATATTTTTAACTCTTTGTGCAGACTGTGTATCATCACCAATTTTCTGCATGGTCTATGACTTGAATATCTGTAAGATTAAAAAAACAAACCCATAAATGTGTGAGGTCTTGAATGGTAAATAGTTTAGCGGGGCACAGCTTTTCATCTCAGGCCATTTGTGTGACTTTGGCAAGAAGGGCCTCTGGACTCTAGGGCTAGCCTGAGCAACAGAGCAAGACCCATATCAAGAAGGGCCTCTGGACTCTAGGGCTAGCCCGAGTAAAAGAGCAAGACCCATATCAAAACACGTGGGAAATCCAGGTGTGGGAGGACCTGCCTTTGATCACAGCACTTGGGAGGCACAGGCAGATGAACCTCAGTGAGGGTGAGGATGGTCTGATCTACATAGCAAGTCCCAGGCCAGCCAGGGTTGCACAGTAAGGCCTTGCTAATAGATAGGTAGACAGACAGACAGACAGACAGACAGACAGACAGACAGACAGAC
>LOEQ01000297.1:124357-142225 GCA_001685075.1 Bramus lutescens
ACATGAGAAGTTTTTCTCCTGGAAATTTTATTAAATGACATCAGAACTAACATTACTGTTATATCATAAAGACATAAATGATGTCCCAAACATTTAAAATAAACTCCACTGGCATCAGAAGCCCCACAGAGAAAGCTGTATGAAAGTATGACACCAGAGTACGTGCTGGCATGTTCTGCCTGAGTTTGCATCAACGGTTCATGCTAGAAGCCATGTGAATCTGAGGGTTGTGGGTGAGGGTTATTGTGGCTGCACCCACGTCTGAGCAGGTATGACAGTGATGAGTAGTGAGAACACATGTCATTGAGTGTGCTGAGGTCTGACACAGTCACTCTGTGCTTGCCAAGCACATGCAGCACCTGTTCTTTTATACCAGAAGGTTCTTACAGATGATCTGGCTTTCATATCCATGCTCATAAATCAATTTTTAAATAAAAGCAATCATGAAGAAATTGCAATGAATTCACAGTGCCTTAATGAGCATTGTCAGTGAAATGGAACTCTTTTTGAGACACAGTTTGGAAATATAGGTCAGGCTGTCTTTGAATTCCTATTATTCTGGGCTGTTGTCGTATTCAGGACCAGCCTACTTCATACTCTTGAGAGCTTGGGTTAAATACATGGTCTTGCATGCACACATGTATTTCTTTAATAAATGAAAATTTCTAGTAAAATTTCTCAATTTCTATACAATATAAATTTGGGGAGGAAAATTTCAATTAATGTAATTTGCATGTTAATTTCCAAATCAAATTGTTTAATATGGTATTGAAAATTCAAGTATTCAACTACATACTAACAAACAGTAATATTTTCAGTCAGAAAAATTATTCATATAAAATATATATTTTATTGTGAGATTAATTATCAATATTTATCTGCAAAGATATTTATATGTACTAAAACATACTAAAATGAAAACCAAATTTAATAGTAAAAAATTGAGCATCAGTAGGTAATGTCTTTTTTGACAAACCACTTGATTTCTTGAATAAAAACTATAAAAAATCGTATTAAAAGTGATAGATTAATATTGCACATGAAGTCCCCTTTCTTCACAGTACTTGTTCAGAAGCAAAAATGTTATCCTTTGAATATTTTTTCTTAATTTATTTTTATAAATTTTAAATGTTTCTTTTACAAATTTTATTTTTAAAGTATTGCTTATCACTCTGACACACACATGTGGTAATTTGTGGACTTTAGTCACCAAAAGACATGACTAATCAATAATCAAAACAGCTTCATACAAACTATCATAATTCTTAGTCATTACAGCATTGATATTTTAGAGACTCTAATTGGAAAAATTTCAGGATTTTTGTGCTGAGGATATAGCTCAGTGGTAAAACGCCTGCTTTGGATTAACAAGGCTCTGGATTTGATTCCCAGCACCATCACCACCACCACCAAAACACAATTCAGGTAGGCAAGAAAATGAGGAATGTACACCATTGTGTTTAACTAATAGAGAACTCGAGACTGACTCGGAGATTATCTAGGCCAGAATTTACTCTGACGACAGCAAGTTGGGAGAAGGCCTAGTAACAGAAGAGAAAGGATTTGAGTCATGCTTTGAAGGTTAGGGTACCCCAGACAAAGGTCATACCCGTGCAGGTGCTACCGGGTACAAAATAGTGCCTTTGCCAGTGTGGCTGAATGAGAAATCTCATGGGTCTTTTCTTGATATTGATCAATTCTCATGAGCTGGAATCCCTATATAGCAAGAATATTTTGGTATTACTTAGCGCTCTACTAGAAGTTTGGCACATTGGACATGTTCAATTAGTACTACTTGAAAGAATGAGCATATGATGAAAGAATAGATTCTCGCCTTTGGACCATTTCCCATGGAAAAGTAGAATCACCAAATCATTGTTCAGGGTCCTGTGACATCACTTGATGGGTAGGAAGATGAAAGCTGATTCTGGTGGAAATAGAAGGCAAGGACTCAAATAGAAAGTGACTTCTGACAGGGAGTTGGGTCAAGTTGTCTTGTTTGTTTGTTTGTTTTTTGAGACAGGGTCTCACTATGGAAGTCTTGGAACACACTATGTAGATAGAACAGGCTGGCCTTAAACTCAGATCCACCTGTCTCTGACTCCTGAGAGCTGGGATTCAAGGTGTGCGCTATCACACCTTGAATCGGATTAGATATTCCTAAGGGAATGTTGAGGACTGAGGGTAGTGGTTGTGTGGATGGTGGGATCTGGGATGCAGTGGGGCCTGAGCGGTTTGTTGACGGTTCGGTTATGAAGGATGGAAATGAAGCAGTAAGAGAGACGTGTTCACTTGGTGGTACAGTGGGTGGCTGTGCTGTTCCTAGAGATTAAGAATGCAAATAAGAAACAAGTTTTAGAGAAGGAAGGAGTTTAATTTTGGATATGCTAAGCTTGTTTTACTAGAGAAAATCCAAACGTAAGCAGAATCTGAGCTGGGATATGTATCTCGGGGCAACGGCTATCATCAAGAATATGTCTGAGGCTCGTATTAGTTATGTTTCTCATTGCTGTGTCAAAAGATCTAACGAGAAAATATGTAAGGGCAAAGGATTTATTTTGGCTTGCAGTTTGAGTGCATGCATTTCAACGTGGCAGGGAAGGTGCAGTACCATGGTCACGGGAGAGGGAGGCCAAGGGGTTGCCTTGTGTCTGCAGTGTGGAATAAGGAAGTGAGATCAGAGAGCAGTGAGGGCTGGTGCTCCACTTGCTTTCTCTTGCTTATTCAATCTGGGGTTTGACCCCAGAAAATGGTGCCACCCATGTTTAAGGTGGCTCTTTCCACTTCAACTAATTTAGATTACCCCTTACAGATATGCCAGGGGCTTGCTTCTTCTGTGATTCTAAATCCCATCAAGTTGACAATAACTATCAACCATCACAGAGGCTATGGGAGGGAAATGAGGTTGGAGGATGAACAGTAGATGAATAGGTTCAGGTGGAACCTCAGGAATGGGCAAAGGCAGAGAAGCCAACACAGGGAGGAATGAACACTGTCTCAATTAGTAACAGTGAGAAAACATCTGTGCTTTGTGCAGAAGCGAAAGAGAAACAGAAGTTACGCATCCTGTCTTCTGGGAGGGAAAAGCTTCATCAAAGACATAGACAATTTAACAGAAGTTTAGTTAGCCAAGCAAAAGTTAAAGAGAGATTGCCGCAGGCTGGCCAGGATGGGTGGTGGTGTTATTAGCTCATAGCGTTCAGCACTGGAGATTTTAAAGATGCTGTAATGAATATTTGTAGGAGTAAAGCAGCAATACTTCCAAATCATAGTAAGTCCTGTCTCCCTGTAGTGGGCTTTGTGCTATGATCCTCTTAAAAGGTGCATAAGGTGTGTGTGTGTGTGTGTGTGTGTGTGTGTGTGTGTGTGGTCTTTTAAGTCAGTAGAGGAGTTGTGTGGAAGAGAAGACATCAGAAATAGGCACAGTGGTGTGGAAAGCAGAAGTGTGTTGGCTTCTGTACACAGCCCATTGCCTGCCCATTGCCTTTCCTCCGATTTACCCTTTGAGATTCGGGCAAAGCCACTTATTCTTTCTCATGGCCCCTACTGTAAATGTTTCTAAAGAAGATTCTAAGATGGCTGAAGGGAATTCATTTTCATTCTAAAATAATCTTGCCTTACAGACGAGTTCAATTGAAAATTTCATTATAGCCCTTAGCTACATCAATTTCTTTAGGTAATTCCTGCTTAGGGGAACAAGCAACGACCTGCCTTAATGATGTCATTTTAAAGACAATTATGTATGCATGGCCATCTTTTCTAACCATTGGCTTCTCTGGAAAGGGGAATATCATTGGGGAACAGGACAACAAACTTGCCTAAATCTTAGGGGTGGTTGTCAATAATTGAAATAAAGTATTTTTCATCTGTCTTAAAGAAATGTTCAGGTTAACTATCTCAAAAGCACCTTGCTGGCTATGGCAGCACCACTACACTCAGCAAATCTAGATAGTAACAGATAGTGAAACCTTGCTTCAACCCCAAAATAAAACAAGTTCCACCTTCTATTTTTCTTTTTCGTCTACTTTCAAAACAATTGAAGATTGTTGAGAGGAGATACAATACAAAAATAACAAAGAATTTCTTTCTGCCTTCTCTTCTCCTGTGGTTGCTGAGCCTTGGCAGGGGTAGGGGAGGGTGTTGGTAAAGATGTTCTGTGTAGGTCTGAGTACTCAACCCACAGTCGCTTATTAGAAATGTTTTGACCAGTTATGAATCTCTGCACTGACTTATGCCTGCTGAAATAGAAGCTTCTCTGGCCAACGTCAAGAGCAGCCCAGGTTTATGGGTCTAAAATCATGTATTCAGAAGAAAATTTGACAACAGGACAATTTAGCACAATAACACAATACCAATAGTAGATTGTCATCCTATGACCTCCCCAGGCATGGGATTTTGACAAGGTTTGCTGTATCAGTTATGAATTCCATTCTGTGGGACAGGTCTCAAGTCTATTCGTAGTAGTTTTAAAAACTTCCAGATGGATTTCAGAAGTGGTTACACTAGTTCACACTCTCACCAAGAGTGTACAGCTGTTTCTCTTTGTCACATCCCTGTTTTTAATCGTGTGCATTCTTAATGACGGCTATTTTGATTGGGGTATGATGAAGTCTTTTATTAAGATTTATTTTTATTTTATTGTTTGTGTTTAGCCTGCATATATGTCTGAGTGGCATGTTCACGCATTGCTGGTGAAGCCAGAGAGGGATCAGACCCTCCTGGACCTAGAGACGCAGAAGGTGGTGAGTTACTATGTGGGTGCTGGGAATCAAACCCAAGTCTCTGAAAGGGCTTCTGGGGCTCTTAGTCACTGGGCCATCTCTCCAGCTCCTTTCTTAGTGCTGGGTGGGAAGCTAAGTTTTATTGCTATAAAAATGGGCCTGTAGTCTCTACACTTGACTGAGGCAGGATGAGAGGGGACTCTTTTGTAAAATACAACAGCGGGGCTTGGGAAATGGCTCAACAGGTAAAAGTTCTTGCTGTGCAAATGTGGGGACCTGAATTCAGATTCTCAGAACCCATGTAAAGTCAGAGGCAACAGCACACATCTGTAGTCTCAGCGTTCCTGCAACAAGATGTGAGGTGAAGATGGCGATTCCCTGAAGGATCACGGACTCACCCAGAATGTGAAGCAGCAAAGAGCAAGTTCTTTTCTCAGATGAGATGGAAGGTAAGGATCAATGCCTGAGGTTTTCCAATTGGTACTTAGTAAGTTGAGCCATTGGAGAATATTAAGTTAATTACATCATCTTTCCTGGGCATCTACACAGCGTACCCATAATTTTGTCTAAGTAAAATGTCTGAAAGTCTAGTAAATGAATTTGAATGCACTATCAGATCTTACTTTGCTACTCAAATGAAGGATGGTTCATAAACAATAAATTGAGAACCACAAGTTATTTGTTTCCACTTTTACACTCCAGTAAATGGAAACATTTCACACTTTGTAGGAGGCAGATTTCTCTCTAGGCAAGGCTTGATGACCGTGTTTTTAATTTCATCCTCAAGAAAAGAGTCCCTTTTTTCAGCTGTAATCATTTTGGCTTGGAAACCTAGACATATTTTTCTTGCAAAGAACTCATGATTCGTCATAAAAAATCAAGCACTGTCCAAAATAAACATTGCAGAAGTTCCTTAGGGAAGAGAGCTCCATAGCTAATTGATTTTCCAGTCAGTGTTCCTTCTATAAGTTAATCCTCTCAATCATCTCAGTCCAAAGTAAAAAAAAAAATAAACTCAAAACAGAGGAACCCAGAGTCTTTCATTTGGGACATTTTGTCTGTGATAGTTTTGTCTACATCATGCTAGACTTCCAGTGTTCAGAACACTTATAAATTAGGTCTAAAAGGACATACATGCCACTGCCACATTGTATTACCTCGATTGTATCAGCTTCAAAAGGTAAGTAATCTCACACTCAGACTCGCTAGGTTCAGGACGCAGTCCACGGGCCAGCTTCTAAGAACTGCACAAAGTAAACTTATGAGTTGCCTATGAAGCCACGATTCCAGTTTCAACCAAAGACTTAAGTGGGAGCACACGTGGCTCATGAATTAAGCTTTCTAAACTTCCTTGACCTCTTTTTGAAAAAGCAGAGAAAACCCAAGTGGAACTTCAAGAAATTGTAAAGTGAACTCATACCTAGAGTGTATGTTAAATGGATGATGTAAAGATTACTAGTAGCCGGTGTGGTTGGTNTTTTTTTTTTTTTATCATTGTCGGGCATTATTCTAAGAATGTAAATGGCAAAGAGCTCAGGTAGGGTCATAGCTACTTCTCAGCTTCTGTGACGGAACACCATGACCCAAAGCAGCTATTGGAAGGAAGTGTTTATTCTGTTTACCAAAGTGAGAGCCATGATGGCGGGAGACACATGGCAGTAGGTGGCCAGCACAGAAAGCTGACAGAGCATATCTTCAACCACATGCAAAAAGGAGAGAGAGAGAGAGAGAGAGAGAGAGAGAGAGAGAGAACTGAAAGTGGAGAGAGGCTATAATCTCTTTAAGCAAACCCTCAGTAACATACTTCCTACAAGGCCACACCTTCTGTTTTAGTCACTCTTCGATTCTGCGAGAAGACACACGACCAAGGCAACTCTTACAAAAGGAAGCATTTAATTGGGAACTTCCCTAGTTCCAGAGGGTTAGTCCGTTATCATCACCATAGGGAACACGGCAGCAAGCATTATGATGGAGCACCAGCTGAGAGTTAACATCCTGATCCACAAACAGAGAGAGACTGGGCCTAGCCTGGGCATTTGAAACCCTAAAGCCCAGCTGCGTGACACATTTCCTCTAGCCAGACCACATCTACTCCAACAAGGCAGAACCTCCTAATCCTTCTGAAACCTTCCTGCTCCCTGGTGACTAAGCATTCAAATATATGAGTCTGTGGGGCTGTTCTTATTCAAACCACCTCCCCAAATAGTGCCATCAAATGAGGACCAGGTGCTAAAATTCCTGAGCCTATGGGGGATGTTCCTCTTCAACCCATCATAAATGAAATTTTTCTTTTTCTTGGAATCAGTATATAAAATGCACTTTTCTCTAAAGCATCTAAACTTCTGTCTCTAAATTGTAACCTTTATCATTGTAAATTACTCCTAATATTTGCTTAGATTTGTGCAATGTAAATTATTAATATAAAGGAAACAAAAGAAAAAAATCAATAAAAATGGCTAATATTCCTAAAGTATACATTTTATTTTTTAATTTTATCATGAAGTTTTCAAAAATTATTTTTAGAGATATTTCTTTAAATTTTTTGAGACAAGGTTTGTAGATAGAAGTTTCTGTCCCATCTGGTCCCACAGCCACTCAGTTCCAACAAAACACACAGAGGCTTATATTAATTATAAACTGTTTGACCTATTAGCTCAGGCTTATTATTAACTATCTCTTATAACTTATAGTAACCCATAATTCTTGTCTATGCTGGCTGGTGACTGCAGACTGAACCTTAGAAGAAGGGTCTTAAGAGGATCAGACCAGTGGGACGGATATGAAGGACGCTGGATACTGGTCATCAGTAGTTTACTAAACCAATACAAGTTACAAATCTTTACAGGGTACAAGAGCATTATCCCACAGAAAAGCATTCTCTGTGTAGCTCTGGCTGTCCCAAACTCTCTCAAGGCTGGCCTTGAATTTACAGAGATTCACCTGCCTCTGCCTCCAGAGGGGTGTTGCATGTCTTTAATCCCATCACTCCAGAATTCCATAGAAATTTCTACATATTTTCGGCACAAGACCCCAGTTAATAAAAAAAAAAATCATCTTTTATCATTCAGAATGCGCCAGAGTCTAGAGCAGTGTTCTCAATCTTCCTACTGCTGCATCACTTTAACACAGTTCCTCATGTTGTGGTGACCCCAACCATACAATTATTTTTATTGCTACTCTATAACTGCAACTTTGCTGCTGTTGTGAATGGTAATGCAAATATTCTTTGAAGATAGAAGTTTGGCAAGGGGTCACTACCCACAGGTTGAGAACCACTGTCTATAGCTTTATGCTATAACCTTTAAAATGGCAGCCGATACGAAACACTTAAGGAACGGGCTGGCATTAACAACCGGGAGCAGATACGGGAAAAACATCTCATCCAAAGTGGATACAGGTTGCAATATGTGCCTCCAATCATTCTTGCTTCCTCAGCAAAATCAACAACACACAAGCACATCAAGATTAAGTGACAGACACCATAGTTAATAATTCTGGTTGAAATCTTGTTTGTACTTCATATATGTATATATAAATACCCTGCAATTGGAAAACATGAATAGTACCAGAGAGCACAAAAATTTTAATTTAAAAATCAGAAAGCTGGGAATTAAGTGCCTTATAGAGAAGTTATACATTTTGTAGCTTCCTGCAACTCATTTTAAAAAAGAAAAAAAGTCCTTCGAAATGTCTCTCATTTTCCTGTTTTCAGGAGAGAAGAATGATCTAAAAAACAATGTGGCAATCAATTACTAACGAAAAGAGATTTCTTTTAAACCCCCTTTTCCAATCCTTTTTCATGCAGGGAGGTCTTGAAAGATTTATTTTAATGGGTGTTTTTAAACATTCTGATAGCTCTTTGGTAGTGTAATCCCAGTAGTTTATAGAAGTGATGAATGAATATTTTAAGATCATCTGACAGCCAGTGGCACTGAACTCAATTGCTTTTCCTCCTAATGGATCTCCTACCTCTCTCTTCCTGTGAATGTTGATTAAAACAGCAAGAGGTAGACGAAAAACATACTTATTGACACAGGGATGAAGCAAAAACGGAAGCTTGCCACTGGAGCCCTATTGACATAAGGACCAGACTCTACCTTCTCTGAGAACTGACAGGTCTATTAGACCTGGGGGCTTCTACCACATATACTGGCTGAGAGGATGTGTTTTCACACTCCATAAGCCCTCTGACACTTAATGCTAGTGTGTGAAAACCCAAGGAAGGTGGTAGCATATCTCTGCATTTGTTATAAAGGACAAGCATTTGCTATGGCTGTTTTCTTCACCTGGTCCATGCCTCTTCCTCTTTTTTTGAAAGGTCCTGTTTCTCTTAGATAAAGTAGGTAACATGATAGTACATGCTTCAAAAGCAAGAAAATTAATATGAACTGTATCGAAATGGATGTATCTTTTCAATAGTATGAAATAGCCTAGAAAATATGAAGCATGCACAGCATGGCAGTTTTACACATGTGCACAGAGTACAATCACTTCTTCTGTAATTTATGGCCCCGCTTCTGTTTCTTGGCTTCAGTGCAGTGGTCATGCTCATTTTCAGAGGTCAGGTCAGGAGAGCGTCATGAACAGAGCTGAGTATGAAGCGGTGGAGAGGGAACACCTGTAATGCAGCCATCATTACCACTAAGAAACCAGTTCATCCAGGATTCTGTTGAATCAAGCAGCTTGATTGTAATGGCCACTGATTTATTTGACATGGATGAGGGAAGGGATACAAAGATAAGTTAAATTCAGGCATCTTAGGTGAAGGATGTGATTTATTTAACGTGGAACTCCCTTCCCTATGTTTCTATTCAATTTAAGTCCGTAGAATCCACTAGGATGTGATTTATTTAACGTGGATGAGGGAAGGGATACAAAGATAAGTTAAATTCAGGCATCTTAGGTGAAGGAAGATCAATTACACTTGAAGTAGAAGAGAGGAGGTTACCAGGATTTCTTACCCTTTTTTTTCACATTTGTGTGTGTTCGTGCGCGTGCAGGCATGAATGTGCATGTGCATTCATGCCGTGAAATGTGAGTAAGGAAGGCAGACGACAACTGACTGGAGTGTCTCTCCTTCCCCTTGCACACATGTGTGCTTTCATCAGAGGTTGTTTCTTCTGAGTCAGTCAAGGTCACAATCATTGCGGCTTTTTTTGGGTTCCTGCTCAAAGAGGATTAAAAAGGAAAAACAAATTAGAATGGAGGTGAGAAATTAGAAGCAAGGAAGCTGGCAGTGAGAAGTGGACAGCTGCTAGGCAATGGGGACGGAGAAATGAAGACTCGAGCTCTAGACCGTGTGCTTTACAGAACGAGGTAGCCACGGGGATGCATAAGATGATACAGTCACCAAAAAGTCCAGCGTGTGGCCAGCAGTTGACATTTTCAGAACACTTACCATAGTTTACAATTTTTCATACGCTGATATAAAAACACTCGAGGACTCCAACAGTAAGTTGAGTTAACCAGATGAAATGTCTCTTTTCCAAAGCTGTGTCTTTATATAGTTATACTAATTTCATAACAAAGGTTCAGAAATATGTAATGGATCCTAGCTTTAAACACTGAAGCCATCTGTGGTCACGTACAAAATACACAGGCTGATGACTGGCTCTGTAACACACAAAAGGAAGTTGTATGATTACTATTGTTGTTGTTGGTATGCAGATTTATGGTGATGGCTGTTCTATCCATGGGCACAGTAAGAAATTCTCACAACTATCTCTGTGTGTCCCAGTGAAGTAACTTTGTCCCTTGACTCCAGAACAGACAAGTGACCCAAACCTGAGCATTTGCAGTCTTTTAGAACAGAATGTTTGGCTCAAAGATGGACCTTTGATCAAAGATGATCCAGTAAAATCTAATTCCAGGCCTTCCGTAGCTATTCACACATGGAGAAAATTATGTACAGGTTGAACCTTGATGATATTGTTGCATCTACTAATTAATATGTATCTCAATGTGTAGCAATAATTATAACATGTTTCTTTCGTTCTTTTGGCACATTCAACTATTTAGTAGGATATATTATTCATGAATCATTTTGGCAAACTGTAAAATTTTTAGATATCGTTGCTGCGCATTTTGGTATGTTCATCTGCCCCTTGCTGCACAGGGTCCCAATGACAGCATGATTTGTAATAGTAATTTTCTCATTAAAATTAACTCATTACACAGGCATCGTAAACTGGTCCCACTTCCTACTAGTACTGCCATTGGTGTTGCCTGCCCTGGTATCTGCTTACTTCCTCCGACAATGCTGGACAACCACAAAGTTGCACAAAGAACATTCTCTTACTCCTCCAGCTGTCACCCCATGGCTTTCTCATTATGCTTGTCTGGTTTCTGTATAGAACGAACTCCTTACTGGCTGCCACTGGGTAGCTAAGTGTCATGAGAGGTTATGGGCTTCTGATCTCTGCCTATCTCACTGCTGTTTGACTCTGTCTTTGTATCTATTAGAGAAACCTTCTATTTTACAATTAGTTTTCTCATCTCTAATGCATAAGTGGCGGACTGCAAGGATTTGTAATCAGAATGTTCTTGTCAGTTCAGGAATCAGAAATCCTTGTGGGTACAAGGATGCTGTGTTTTGTGTGTTTTCTCCCTGGCTGTGTTCCCTGATCATGACAATGGTGACTTTGCTCCCAAAGCAAAGCCAAGGGAATAGGATGTTCCCTGGCCTGAGTGGCTCCCAGTAAAAATCTCAGGAGTACAAGTAATAATTTTTCAATGATTTAGGAGGATATAGTATGTCAGCAGGAAAATGGCTTTGAAGAGATGAAGATATTATGAATAAATGGGACTGCATCTGTCTTTGGCTGCGGCGAAGAACAGTTGGTAAGTTAACGGACCCTTTGTGCTGAGTGGTTGTGAGAAAGAAGACACCGCCATTACTCTTAGATGCAGCTGGTTCATGCTCTCATTTGCTATACACTTATTGAGTGTTTTGAATCTGCCAGGTACATAACTAAATTAAGGGAAGACATAGAATTTCAGTATGAATGTGCACCTGTTCAAATAATAGTTGCTGCAATTATTCTCCAGTACTTTTTTTGGTTCTTTCCTTCTTGTTACTAAAGTCCTTCATATTAGCTATGTGAGTCGACGCTCCGCAAAGCACAGTCTACCACGCAGCTACACCCTTCTTCTGGGTGCAGCATGAGATTGAGATGTGGCTGGTAGAGTGTGAGTGGACTTGAAGCTGCCTTCAGTTCTCCTTGGTTGTGAACGCATGCGCGCGCGCGCACATGCGCGCACACACATACCGCCAGGCCCTGCATTCATCACCTGCCTCTCTCTTCCTCTGTTGTGCTGCTTGGAGGATCACTGCAGATAACTAAACTTCCCTTAGGTCCAAGCCCGAGGATCAGTTCTAGGAATGGTGAGCTGGAAAAAAAGGTCCCACAAAAATCAGATCTCCAGAGACTTCTAGATTCTATACTGCTGATGTATGAGTGAAATAAGTATGTGTCCAACTTGTTCTTTTTGGTCTGTGCTGCTTGTTGCTAGACACAATCCAAACGTTAAGGTTCATTCTTTTCCATGAAGTCCATGAATTTGGAGTGCCCAGTTTCTTAATTCTGAGAGGTGTATACATTCATGAAACAATCACTGCCAGCGAAGCATCAAATACTCTGAGATGTCATTACTCTGAAAAGTTTTCTAATGTTACATCCTACTTATATCATGCCCATGTCCGTCCCTAGGTGACAACTGATTTGATTTATATTGGTAAAGATAAATTGTATCTTTCCTGGAGTCTCACATGATGAGACTAAAGCAGGTTCTCTTTTAGATGACCATGTTCACTCATATGGCTCTCAGAAGATTAGCCTGGCAAGGAAACACAGTTCATTCATTGTTGTTACTAGGTTGTATTCTATAATGATAAGAGGTCTCTGGAGAAACAAACCAATTTTCATCTGTCTATCTCTCTATCTACCTATCATCTATATATTTTCATCTATCTATGTATTTATGTTTCTATCATCTATCTATCTATCTATTGATGTGGGATTTCCCTCTGTATGCTGTGATTACCATTAATAAATAATGAAACTGTCTTGGGCCTGCACAGGGTATAAATGTAAGTGGGGAAAACTAAACTGAATGCTGGAAAAAAGAAGGGCAGAGTCAGGGAGAAGCCATGTAGCCCCACCAGAGATAGATGTGGGAACTTTATCCAGTAAGCCACAGCCTCGTGGCGATACACTGATTAATGGAGATGGGTTAAATTAATATGTAAGAGTTAGCCAATAAGAAGTCAGAGCTAATGGGCCAAGCAGTGTTTTAAATAATATAGTTTCTGTGTGATTATTTCAGGGCTGAATAGCCAGGAACCAACAAGCAGCTTCCACCAACAAATTGGCACCCACTTGGCCAACTAAAATCCACGGAAAACCTGAGAGGGCTTGAAAAGAAATTCTAGACACTAAAAAATAAAGATTAGCTGCATTTATTTTCTGAATGGGCTTTGCTTGCTGGCAGCATGCTGTGGCTCCTTTAAGAGTGGTTTTCCTGATTCAGCGGTAGCAGAAAAAATTAGCTACAGTTTTGAAATGCCGGCTTTCTGGGCCATGTTGCCAGCATGACCTCTGGCTCTTTCAGGAGGCCAAGCATTAAAATGGGGTTTGTAAGCAGCGTGTTACAAACTGCTTAATGGCTTGACATAGACCCACTGCATACTTGGAACTGGGGCAGAGTGCATGGCTCAGAGGCAGCAAACAGTTCTACCATGCTGGACTGTGAGAAGCAAGCAGGTAGGGCCATATATACCCTAGTAATGCTGCAGCTTATGTTTTTAAGAAGAGCTTAGCATTTTAAGAAGCAGTCCTGGTCAGAAAATAATTATAAATACACAATAAAGATAAATTCAGAAAGAAAAGACCTCTAAAAGGGTCACAGTGTTGGAAAAATGTATGTAGGCTTGGGAGAGAGAATAAAAAGAGTATAGAAAGCTGGAAAAGAGTTAAATTGTTTTTTTACAAAGCCACATAAAGATGGAATATACACAGAGAGTCAGAATTATGTATATTATTGTGTCTTCTTTGAATTTTTTGACTGTGAAAAAGCTAAGTACAAAGAGACATTTCATTTTATGGACTGCTAAGCTAAACCAATACATAAATAATCTTAAAGGTATCTTGACTTTAAAATTTGGGTCTATGGATATAATGCTTTGGAAAAGAGATTCTTCTTTTGTTTCCACAGAGGATGAGAACCTGTGTATTCATTCCAAGCTAGTATGGTTTAATGGACCAAGATCCCCTGAAAGGTTGCCTTGAAAACCCCTCAAAAATTACTTCACCCAACAAAAAGCAAGAAGCAGTTTAGAGATCTATGCCCATATTCCCAAATATTGTTTATAAATGTTTGTTTGCATTTAAAGGCGGATGTGCTATAGAGATTTGCATTGGTATGGATCTTGGCTTATTGATACAAATTTAAGGCCAAATTTGTTATACTGTTATATATATATATATATTAGTTGGGTTTACATATCTTAGTTGGGTTTTCTAGATGTACAGAGATATATTTCAGATGGATAGGTATTCTTCAAAACTTTCAAAGACTACAGAATATGGCATTTAAAATGTTTAAGAACTTTTCATGACACATTGCTCCTGACAGCACCAATCTGCTTCAAGAGAAAGCTGGCATCAAAGAGGTTCCTTATGGAGTTTGTTAGCCATTTGGGCAAGAAACTGCTCTTGCCTGGACTGCTTGATGGTATGTTGGGTAAACTGGACATGCAGGACCCACGGAGAAATGATTGCTGAACTTGCCTAAAGGTGAGATGGTCCTTTGAGGTTCTTACTTCATGAAAGAATCTACAAGACAATCAGCAGGATACAGGAAAAAAGTGACTGACAAACTGTCAATATAGGTGGAATTGTCTTTAAAATTTCCTGCTTCATGGAAAAGTCTGTCTGATACTATGGGCCTGTAGGCTGAATATGGATGACCCAATGAAACAGAAGAACTTTGGGTGACTGTCCAGGCAGTGAGATGTCTCTGTCAATTCTAGAGTTTTTGAAGTTGCTTACAATGCACTTCCTGTTTATTTACATAATATATCCTTCTGGAGTCNGATGTCTCTGTCAATTCTAGAGTTTTTGAAGTTGCTTACAATGCACTTCCTGTTTATTTACATAATATATCCTTCTGGAGTCTTTGATAGAGTTGAAAAATAGGTATTTATTTATAACTATGGTTTTCCTTAATTATGATAAAAGATAAAATAGACATAAACATTGTAACTGTAAATCTTGCTTGATAACTGTTTTGTTATATGTAATTTTTCTGTGTTAAAGTTAAAACCTTCCTTTTTATTTAAACAGAAAAGATATGGGATTCCCCTCTGTATGCTGTGAATACTATTGGTTAATAAAGAAGCTCTTTTGGACCTGGGATAGGGTAGAGCAGAGCTAGGCTGAGAAAACTAAACTGAATGCTGGGAAGGCAGAGTGAGAGAGAAGCCATGTAGCCCCATTGGAGACAGATGCACCAGAACTTTGCTGGTAGACCACAAGCCTTGTGGTAAATATAAATTAACAGAAATGGGTTAAATTAAGATGCAAGAGTTAGCCAATAAGAAGCTAGAGATAATGGGACAAGCAGTGATCTAATTAATACAGTTTCTGTGTAATTATTTTGGGGCTGAACAACCGGAAACGAATAAGTAGCCTCTTCATACAACAAATATTTCTCTACCAGCCTTTGTACATCTAGATGTATGCTTTTATTCCCATTGAGAAAACACTTAGTGGTGAGTTTGTTGGTTCACAAGGTCAAACCAAACATTAAGGCATAGGCTCTATGTCATGTTGTTTCACCTTCATGCTAACCTTTGGAATCATCAGCTTGTAATCTAGCAATTTGGCAAACTGTATGGCAGCATCAGATTTTTTTTTCTTTTATTTTTTTAGAGACAGGACTCCCCTCCCCAGCACCATGTACCCTAGGCTGGCCTTGGAACTCAGTATGTAGCTGAAAATAAGTGTCAAACTCTTATCTTCTGACAATTACCTTTGGAGCTCTGGCAATGTGAGTGTGTGCTACATTCCCCAATTTCTGTGGTGCTGAGGCTCAGGCCCAGGGCTTCATGAAGGCTAGGCAAGCATGCTACCAGCTGAGCTACATCCTTAGCCCAAACTGAGGACTTCAAACTTGTTTTGCTGATGATTCATTTCAAGCTCATTTATACACAAATTCATCAAATTTCTATTTGATTTGATTTCATGTTACATAGTTGTAAGAGTTCACCGTGGGTTAGATACTTACCCCAGAGAATACCAATCTCACACAACTGTACTTTGAGAGTATTCTTGCCACATCATCTTATATTTTGTATTCAGCCTTATATACCTGTGGATCAAATTAGTTTTTCTGAAAGTAATAGGCTAGAGCACATGAAATATAAGCCTATGCTTGGTGAAACATTCACTCACACACAAACATACACACACACACAGAGAGAGAGAGAGAGAGAGAGAGAGANNNNAGAGAGAGAGAGAGAGAGAGAGAGAGAGAGAGAGAGAGAGAGCCTGAGAAATACAGAGTATTATCTCATATAATATACATTGTTATAAAGATAAATGCTGGTCATTCATCAGATATATGTGTTGTGAATATTTTCCATCAGTTTAACTTATCTTTTAATAGAAGACTAGACAATTTTAATATTAGGGAAGCCAAATTAGTCAATTTTTCTTCTTTCCTCCATCACTTTCCTGTCTCTCCTCCTGTCTCTTTCCCTTTCCTCCTCGACCCTTCTTTACTCTCTCCTTCCTTTCCTTTCTCTCTTTTATTTTCTTTCTTTCTAGGGCTAGCAGTGAAACCCAGAACCTGTGCATGCTTGGTCAGTTCCCGACCACTGAGCAGCATTCCCAGTCCTTGGTGTTTTAACATATCCTCTCATTATTGGAGCTCAGGCAGGCCATAACTTCAGTCCTGCCTCAGTTTCCCCAGTGTTTGAATTACTTTTGCATGCTATTACACTCATCTGTCCTTTTCTTTTATAGCTTTTACTTTGGCCATAAAATGTCTTCATTTATCTTTATAGCAGTTTTATGGATTTATGTTTTAAAATACTTACAATCTAATTTGAGTTAAGTTTTGTATAGATCATCAGGTGATCATGACATTTTCCTTATTCATATCATTTTTCCCATCAATAGTTGTTAAACAATCATTTTCCACTGGTCTCTGGAACCATTGTTCAATCAATAATATATGCAGATGTCACTTTTGTGTTGTCTTCTGATTTATTGAACTTTCATTGTGGCAATGCCAGGCTTCCTTGACTACTTGAAATTTATCTCCATATCTTTAAGTTGCAAAGACACAGATTCCTACTTCTATATCCTAACAAAACATCAGCCAGTTAAAAATTCTAACATGGATCAACTGGGGCTGAGCACCACAAGGTCGCTTGTTCTCTGTTTTGATTTGTTGTGGTTTTCTGTAATAACCTCTATCTGCTGCAAAGAAAAGTTTCTTTGCTGAAGGGTGAGAGCTATACTTATTTGTAGGTGTAAAGATACATGTTTAGATTGTCATTAGGAATGTGCTGATTTAGCAAAGTGATGGCTGTAGGTTCTCCTCCAAGATCCATGACATCACTAGACCCAGGTAGATGGCTGGGTTTTCTGCACCAGACTTAACTTCCCTCTTGTTAAACAAGTCTTACCTTCAATTAGAGAACAAGATGTGGGTGGCACCATTGTACCCTTAGGCTTTATTGGGAAATGTTAGTTGCTGTAGTTCACAGGCATCATAGCTGAGTAGGACTGTTGGTTGCTCCCCTCCCTTGGAAACTTGCATGGCACTTTCTGGCACCATAAAAGCTCACCCACATGAATGATGCTTTTAGGTCAGATACAGCTCATATCCTCCAGGTTCTGTATCTGAAGTGCAGGTGTCTTCAGTGATAGGGACTTCTATTCAACCTCTTGGAGGCACCAAGGGTAACAGCAATAACCTGTAGTATTCTGAGATGTTCTTGGAGTTCCATAACCAATAACATATAAGGGGTATCTTAAGGCTGGTGTTAGACAGTGTATGTCTTTTTTTCTCTAACTTCTATATTTTATTATTAAAAATTTCCACCTCCTCCCCTTCTCCCATTTCCCTCCCCCTCCCC
>LOEQ01000297.1:151766-164540 GCA_001685075.1 Bramus lutescens
CCACCCCCACCCCCAAGCTCCCAATTTTTGCCTGGCAATCTTGTCTACTTCCATAAGCTTACTCAAAATGATTTGGATCTGGTGCCCTCATATGTTAATTATGGAAATTAATGTTGAAAGAAAATTTAATTACAGAATTTAAGAGTAATAACCTAAAAATTGCTTTAAATATTTTTATTAAGTGGTCAAAAATATCTAAACTGCTTTTACTGGTCACACTTAAAATAATTAGTTTCAGGGCTGACCTGTATACAGAAATACTTTTGCCTTGGTATATTTTAAATGTACATCACTTTGACAATGTTAAGATGGTCTATCTGTTGCTTTGAAATAGTTGCTGGAATGATATACAGTGTTATAAATAATGTACTTTAATATCTACATTTGTTATGGTCCCTTTCACTCATCCTTAGTCTAATTGGTGTAAGAATTTGAATATAGGGCTCAGAAGGAAACTTGATGACAGCAGGACAACCAGGAGTAATGACTATAAGAGATAGTTCGATTCAAGTCCAGGCTTGGGAAGATGAGGTGGGGCCATATGCCTCACAGATCTCCCTTGAAATATCTTGAAGGGTGGAGAGTTACTCTTATTCTCCTGGACTCTTTCAGACCATGGAATTCCAGTATCCCTATTAAGATAACAACAGGTAAAGAAAAGATGTCTCATGAAACTTACAGCACCAAGTGTGGATAATGTGATGTTGGAGTCAATGGGTGAGCCTGGCAGGACTTTGCTTATTTTGCATAGCAATGTTTAGCTTCAGACAACATGCATCTCCTTCTTTATACACTTATTTTTATCTCCTATAATGTTAGAATGCTATGTTTCAATAAAAAAGATTTTAAATCCAGACAGGCATTAAGATTCTCATCAGTATCCAAAATCAACAAAAATATCTTGATTTTTTTCCTCTTTAAGTTAGAGCTCAAAATCCACACAAGCTTAACCAGAATGATCTGCTGGACAACTACTTTCATAGAGGGAAGGTTTGTAATATTATATACTCCTTGAGACAGATTGGATTACCATGTCACCAACCTAGCAACAGAGATAAAACTCAGATCACGGTGCTTCTCTGTGGATATTACTTAGAAAAAATGGAGATGGAGTTAAAAAAAAACAAAGCAAAATAAGACAGAAAGTGGTTAATTTTGGCCAGTTGCATAATCATAAACACCTAACAAGAAACATAACCAAAGATTAAAGTTTATTAGTATAATTTTTAACACTCCAAGTGACCACACTCCCCAGACTTTGGGATTCAGTCTGTAGATGTTTAGACAACTGTTCCTCACTAATGATTTTCTTTTTGATAAGAAAACTGCTATTAGACCTTATCTCAATCCAATAATGATGATATCGTTATATTAATGATAACACAGAACCTACCCACTGGCAAATAATACTTAAATTTCTTCTCTCTCCCTCTCTGGAAGCCATCTGGGTACCACCTCACACTGTAACTCTAGAAGCTACTCCAACAGTTACCAAAATACCAAAACAGATCCTGAGTTCTTCACTCTCAAGATTAGCCTTGGAGGTCTAGAAAAAATTTAAAAAAAATTTGAGGAGGAGCCAAATGGATGGATGACCTTGTGAACCCATCAAGAAATTATAATGGTCTTTATCTTGAATATTTTAAAAATATCCTCTGTTCTAGCTTCTCCCAATTCCCTATCTAGGACTATAATGCCAATCATTCTTACCTTTACTTCAGATCTCTTTCCAAGTCAGGCCAACCGGAACGAATCTTCTGGCCTTGCAGGACAATAGAAAACAAAACATGAGTTAATCAGAGATGTCTTCAGGAATATTATTCAGAGACAAGGGTTGGGGGAGTTGACAGAATTAAAATAAAGCCATGCTGGGTATGGTTATGCTCACCTGTAATCCCAGCACTTGGGAAGCCAAAACAGGAGGATTATAAATTTGAGGACCGACTGGACTTTGATGATGAGACCCTGTCTCAAACCAACCAGCTGGAGTTACTTATGCCTGCTCTCCATAAAGTAACTAAAGCCAAGATGTTGTGAAGAATGGCTGCCTGGCACTAACTAAATGTCTTCTCATCTTGCTCACTGCTTCCATTCTGTTGATTATATTTGCTGCAAACACAGAGAGTCCACCCTAAGATTGAAGTGTTAAAACAAAAAAGTGGGAATTTTAACTGGCCTGATAGAAATATAAATGTTCTAAAGAGACATTTGTGTCCCTCAGGCTATCAGATTCCTGGCATAAAGGACCATGAAAGAAATGGAAATTCTCCAGGAATCTCACGCACAGAGAAGGAAAAGGTGCCAGGCAGAGGGGAACTTGTCTCTGGGAAAGAGATTTCACATACTTCTAACAGGTGGCCAATGGTGGGCAGGACAACGCCTTGACTGGGACCTCTTAGATGTGCAGTCTTGGCCTTCTGTGTAAGCTCCAGTGCCAGATGCGGTGGGAGCTTAACCTATGGTCACTGCATCTCGTTGTACACCTTCCCAATGTTATTACATTGAATAAATCTCCATTTTTCTGTTTTCTACCATTAAAAATATACAAAAATAAGTGAGTGAGTGACTCTGGAAGGTGATTAACAGGTGATTATTGGTTCCAAGGACTTATAGTTATAAACCTCAAAACACACATTTTATGCTTTTAAAAGTACATCACAAAATGTGTTTGTACCAAAGTACTAATGCTTTGGACACTCAAATAAGATTAATGAAGTTTAATGAAGACTCTTTTATTCCTGTATTCAAAATCCTAATTACCTTTTTTTCTGTAGAACAAAATCTTTGTTTTATTAAGCCTAGGTTTTAAATTACAGATTTTTGCAAAGAGTGAATTAGCAAAAATAGCCGAGAACATAGTGTTCGTAAGACAGTGTATCTTACACTTAATTGAAGGAAATGACTCATTTCAGAAATAAATCTCAGGATTAAATATGACTGCAAAAATTAAACAGTGTTTTTATGCGCAGATGTGTGCATGTTGAAACAGAACTATATCAATTAAAAAACTAGTGCTAGCAAGCATTACTGAGATATAACTATATAAACAGCACATATACGTGGTATGTGCATATTTACTTGCATAATGAAAATGAGACAATATCGCAATATTTTCCATGGGAAATTGAAAAGGCTCAGACCCTTCTGCTCCCCCACCTTAGAGACAAAGGAAAATACATCCCATCCCAAACCTCCACAAATAGAAAGGAATCTTAACCTGATGGCCAAACATTTCGTAACCAGTGTGGTATCTTTCTTTTCTTCTTGCAGCATTATTCAAATATTGATACAGGAATATTGGGGTGTCTCTGAGTGTGACAGAGCCCTCAGAGGTTGAGTTTTAGAACCAAATGTTCTATTTTAGAGAGCTGTTCTAGTTTTCTTCTTTGTTGATATGATAAGGTACTGGCCAAAACCAACTTGGGGAGGAAAGTGTTTATTTGGCATACAGGTTACAGTTCATAATGGATGGTAACCAGGGCAGGAACTCGAGCAGGAACCTGGAGGCAGGAACTGAAGTAGAGACTATGGAGAAAGACTGTTTCCTTAGCTTGCAAGTTTGCTTTCTTATACAACCCAGGACCATCAGCCTAAGGTGACACCGCCTGCAACGTGATAAACCCTCCTGTATCCATCATTAATCAAGAAATGATTCCACAGACCTGCCCAAAGTCCAATCTGATGGAGGCACTTCTTCTCTTGAGGTTCCCTCTACCTTGGTTACTCTAACTAATGTCAGGTTACCAAAAATTAACCTGCACTAGAGCTTAAGAGAGATAAAGAGGTTAGAGGTCCCATATAGACAACAGGGTCCCTGGGAGTAGGGTACCATTAAGCTTCACTGCCTTGGAGTTTCTAAGGCTTTACTAGGTAGAGGTAGGTACTAGGTCTTGTATGGTTTGGAACCTTAACTAGGGGTAGCAAGGGAATGAAGGACAGACACATACAAAGATCAGCTGGGATCTGGTGGGTTGTACATACACTGATGGAGTAACACCAATTGTGCAACAACTCAGAATCTCAGCACATTTATTATGTACAGAGCAGGGGGAGGAGTTAGTACCTTTAGACAGTAGTCTCAGGCTCTAAACATCCAGGAGGGGGAAGCTGAAGCTGCTAGATTTTTGTAGATTGGTCAGTTGTTCAGAAACACCTGTATTTTCACACACACTCAACATTCAAACCCAGATCAGAAGAAGGCTTTTAACATCCCTCTGAGCCTCACCCTGGAGGGAAGGCTTTGCCATTCTATAGGTCTGAGGCAGTGGGCTGACAGGCCATGGCCATGTCAACAGTACACATTCACTTCAGACTTACCTGCTCTTTACACACTCATTCAGGTCTTCCTGGGTTCCCTACGGGACCCAGGGGGGAATTGGGTAGATTATTCTACTATCCATTCCAAGAGTCAAGTTCCCTCTTACCTTCAGCCATACCCTCAGTATGGTGTCCTTGGGAAAGAGAGCCCCTTGAGGGAAAGAGATTTTTTTTAAGAAAAAAAGACAACAAGACATCTCCAGCATCTCTAGCCATTGTGGGACCAAATATTTTTGGCTTAGACACAAAAAAGGGAGGTGCTGACATTAAGTATACAATAAGTATTAATTTTTTTACCAAGCATAGATATACCTTGGAAAGGGGAATCTCAACTGAGATATTACCTTCATCAGATTGGCCTGTGGCCAATTGTTGGGATTATCTAAATTATTTTATTACCAATAATGACTCAATAGTCAGATATTAGGATAAAAACCTGATAGATCAAAGAAGTGGTGGATAAGTGACCACTTGATCTTCTCTCCACACTTCCCAGATGAAAAAAAGGCTTCAAATCTTTCTAAGCCCCTCCCTACTCCTTCCTGTGCCACTCTATCATATCCTGGATCCTCTGAAATCTCTGTCATCAATTCTTGTCAACCAGTCACTGGCTCTGATCCAAGTTTAACTTTATTAACACAGTCTTGGATTGTCACAGTACAATCAAATATCCTGCAACATTTTCCTATTCCATCTAAATAAAAAGAAAAGGTTTTAACACCAACACGGTAAAACTGTATATAATAAGAACAATTATCAAATAAGAATTACATTCACAATGCCCAATTCATTAGTATTTGGCAAATTCAGAGAAAATATTATCTACTCTATTTTGGTGAGTCCAAAGTTTTATACTTAAAAAATCTTCCATATATTACTAGCCTAAAATATCCTTTTAGAGCTTAAAACATTTTCTTAGATAAAAGACTTAAGTTTTATGTCTCTCAACCTTATATACTTTACATCTTTTTTATAAGTTTCTTTTCTGAATTTGGCAACAAAGAAAACAGTATACTTATATAGTCTTCAACCCCCATCAGAGACCCAAGAAGGATAAAATTTTACCTGAGTAAGCAGGAAGTGCAGAGCAAGCAATTTCCAAAACTATAAAAATGATGAAGACAGCTGGCAGCCTGGACAGTCACCCAAGGTTCCTCTGCAATGTTGGGGCATCTATCTTCAGCCTACAAGCCTAGAATACCTGAAAGACTTGTCTATGAAACAGGGATTTTGAAGGACTTACCTACCTTATCTTGGTGAAGTTTGGCTGTCAGTTTCCCTTGAGTCCTGCTTGTCCAATTTGGACAGCATCCTATCAATAGTTGAAGAAAGGGCAGTTTCTTGCCAAGTGGCTCATATTGCCGGAAGTGAAAGCAAACTCCATATAGAGGTTCTTCAATGTCCATCATCTTCTCTGAGATAGGTTAGTGCTGCCAAGAGCAGAGGTATTTTTGGTCAATGTTTTGCCACCGCAACAGAGAAACAGCTACAACACCAAGGAAAGCAGGAAGATGGAAGATGAGGTGCAGTGAAAGTAGGCAGCATAATGTTTATCCATGTACCTTCCCTCCTTTAGATGCTCAGCCAACACATTAGAAATAGTATGGGAATGCTGGGGTGTCTTTATTATAGTAGAGCCTTTCTTGACTCTGTGTTATTATCCTAAGAGGCTAGGGTCCCAGAAACTCAATAGCTACTAAAGCTACCGAAAGCTGGAGGCCTTGGAATTCTTGTCTTGAAAATTTGAAGAATAAAATTCACAAATCTTAGAGGTAGAGTTTTAGAAAGAAGTATTTTGCTATAGAAATCTGAGGAGACAGAAAGAAGGCAGAGCTCCTATACAGCAGTAAGGCTTTTGAAAAACACTGGAAGAGATATTTTTGAGTCTCACTGCCTTGAGGCAATAGGGCTTCACTGAGTGAAAGGAGGGGGATTGAGCAGTCAATCCAGTTTCCAGCACAGGTGTTATGGTCCCTCCCAGTTTTGATCACATCCTCAGCATGTTAAGAGTTAGCCAATACGAAGTTAGAGCTAATAGGCCAAAAAGTGATTTAATTAATACAGCTTCTGTGTGGTTATTTCGGGTCTGGGCTGCCAGGAGACAAACAAGTGGCCTCCTACAACAGGAGGTCTCAGAGTTTATCATGGGCATTGATTCCACCTACTCCCACAGAAAGGTCTTCAATTTTCTATTTTCTTTCAATACTTAGCTTTTTTCTGAGTGATTCAGTTTTATAAGAATAGATTCAACATTGCCCAAGTTAGATCGTGTCACTGTGTGACAAGATATTTGATGGACCCTTCCTCAAAGTGAGACATACAAATGTGTTGTCATATTCTGCACCACTAGACAGTGTTTTGTATGAATCACCTTTCAACAAAAACAAGAAAGTATATTTAGGAGCATATATTCCCTACTACTCATATGTGGCACTCCCAATATGTAAAAATGTTCTGAGAGACTTTTTATAGAACAATGTAAGTGTACCACACTGCATTTCACGAGAAGATTCTGGACACACTGCATATTTCATAGCCATCAGGAAGAGATTGTGCCTTATAATATATTCACCATGTGACAAGAACCTTGGAAGGGGATCTTCACAGAACATTGAGATGTGCCACCTGTTTCCATTGCACGCAAGAAGCTCGTGTGTGGTGCATCCTTCCTCTAGCACAAACACATTCTGCTTTATGAGTATATATTCCAGTGCTCATAAGTGGGAAAGCAGCTATGTGACAAGAAATTTCAGAAGGGATAATTATGTAAAACTAGGAATTCATCATCTTCTGTAATCTATGAGCAAGTTAATGTGTGATTCATCTTCCACTCAGCATGACAAATTTTTATAAGAGCACATTTTAATGTTCATGAATGAAACATTCAATATGTGACAAGAAGCTTGTTAAAGTCTTTTAAAGGAGTTTAAAAGACAGAGAATCTGTTCTCTACTTCCATTACGAAAAAAAATACTGTTCAATGACATTCTCTATTCTGCATGAATTCATTGTCCTCTCTCTTTGGTGGCTGTTGGTTTTAATAAAAGTGGCCCCCATAGGCCCATAGGGAGTGGCACTTTTAGGAGGTGTGGCCTTGTTGGAAGAAGTATGTCACTGAGGTGGGCTTTGAAGTTTCAGAAGCTGTCTCTCCCCAAATTCCTTCCCTCAACTCTATCTCCCCCATCATCTGATCCTTCCACTCCAGTCTTCACCCACCCCAGTACACACATAAAATCCTATTCTATCTTCACTCTCCTAGGGAGAGTTATGTGTCCTACCCAGTCCCTTCCTCTATACCTAGTATCCACTTATAAGTGAATATATACCATATTTATCTTTGTAGGTCTGGGTTACCTCACTCAGGATGACTGTTTTTTCTAATTCCATCCATTTGCCTGAAAATTTCATGGTAACATTTTTTTAACAGCTGAGTAATACTCCATTATGTAAACAAACCACATTTTAATATCCAATTTTCTGTTGAGGGACATCTAGATTGTTTCCAGTTTCTGGCTATTATGAATAGAGTAGCCATGAACATGGTTGAGCAAATGTCCTTATGATAGGATGAAGAATCCTTTGGGTATATGCCTAAAAATTATATAGCTGGCTTCTGAGGTAGATTGATTCCCAATTTTCTGAGAAACCACCATACTGATTTCCTTAGTGGTTGTACAAATCACTTAGTGGTTGTTCACACTCCCATCAGCAATGGAGAAGTGTTTCCCTTACCGCCCTTGCCAGCAAGAGCTGTCGCTTGATTTATTAAACTTAACCATTCTGACAGGTATAAGATGGGCTCTCAAAGTAATTTTGATTTTCATTTCCCTGATGGCTAACAGTGTTGAAATTTTCTTTAAGTGTTTCTCAGTCATTTGAGTTTCCTACATTGAGAATTCTCTGTTGAGATCTGAACCCTAATTTTTAATTGGATTATTTGGGGATTATATCTTATTTCTTTTGTTCTTATATATTTTAAATATTAGTCCTTTATCAGATGTGGGGTTGTAAAGATATTTTCCCATTCTGTAGACTGCTGCTTTGTCCAATTGACAGTGTCCTTTGCCTTACAGAAGCTTTTCAGATTGTGGTAACTAACCAACCAAGGAAAAGGATTGTATGATTAAAAGCCTCAAGTCTTTGAAGAAAGAAATTAAAGGAGATGTAAAGATCTCCCATATTCATGGATTGGTAGGATTAACATAGTAAAAATAGCCATCCTACCAAAAGCAATCTTCAGACTGAACGCAACCCCCATCAAAATTCCAACATGGTTCTTCACAAAATCTGAAAAAAGAAAACCCCACAATTTTCAGCTTCATACTGAAACATTAAAAAAAGCAGGATAGCTAAAACATTCCTGAATAATAAAAGTGTTATAATAAGATAAAGAAGAAACTAAAATTGGAAGATGAAATTGGAAGGAGGATTGGAGAGTAGAGGAGGGAATATGGGCTAGGATGGCTAATACTAAAGGCCTTCAGAAAAGTCATAATCAGAACTACTAATGTAGAGGCTGCCTAAAATATGTGCAGCATATGACAGGAATTTAAATGGAGTCACCACATAATGGGGGAGACAATATTTCAACTAGATATTTTCTGATACCAAGTAAAACCTACTGTACCAGGAATGGGTTACATTGTCCAGAGTCATTGGTCAAAGTAGGTTCTGTAGACATCCCCAAACATCACAGGCTATTGCCAAGGTGTTGGTTGATCTCCACAGCTTGATGGTAAGGACATGCTTCTGAAGATACCACTTACTTATGTAATTAATGGAAAAAATTGATGGCACCCAACTTAGGAATTTCATTGTGTCTATGATTTTAGAAAGTACTCTGCTTGTTACTGGAAGAGAAGCAAACCCTACACGAGTGACTTGCCTGCAAGATACATTAGTGCAATAGTTCCACAAATGTTATGGGAGTAACCAACCAATTTTTTATTGGATTTAAGGCCTACTCCATGAGATGAGACCCATACCTGACACTGCTAAAGAACCTGAGACTAGATAGGTGATAGGCCTAGGGGGGAAACCTACTAGTATTATCTTGCTAAAAGAATATAGCAATAAAATCACTCCTCATGACCTAATATACTCATAGGTCAGTACCTTGCTCAACCCTTATCAGAGAAGGTTTTCTTTCAGTGAACAGAATTGACACAGAGACTGTCAACTAGAGAATGAGAGACTTTTGAGAACTTAGTCTTAAATGGGATGCTTTCATCAAACCCCTCATCTCAACTCTCAGAGATCTATGTGGAAGAGGAAACAGAAAAACTGTAAGAGCCAGAGGCAGTAGACAACATATGAACTTAAAGAGACTTTGGCAACAACTCTGGAAGACTCCATAAGCTCAGGTACATTCCACATCATTTGGAAGAACAGGTGAGTGACCAGCCTCCTGCTGAGCTGCCCCAATCTCCAGACACTAAACCCCAGGGCACATTCCGTGCCCCTCCCCATCAGAAAAGCAGGTGAATGATCTGCCTGCTAGCTGGACTGGACTCTGTTCCACCAAGAACCACTCTGCTACCAAACCCTTTCCACCTCATCATCCTCCCCTCAGCTAGCCCTTTCCCATAATTTTGGTGAGCTACCAGACTCCATAGACCCAGGCAACACCAGTTGTAAGAAGAGCACTCCCTCCCCTGGGCTCCATATTCTGGTCTGCAAATTTAGAAGAAAACTTTGGCTTTACCAGAGGTTAGGCTGGATTAAAGGATCCAAGATCTCCAAAACCGTAGCAGAGACACCCTACTAGACCTGAAGACTCACCAGTCACCAGAACCCTTAGACACTTAAGCCAGAAGACTGAAGAGGAAACAGAAAACAAAGGAGCAAAACACCCATCCAACAAAGACAAACACAGGAATTAATACCTAGATCTATAATCACCCTAAATCAAGATGCCCAAATGCCAGTCAAAGAACACAATCAATAACAGGAAGGGCACCACTAGATCCCAGTGATCCTTCAGCAGGAAGACCTGAATATTCCAATACAACTGAAGCACAAGAAAATGACCTTAAAATAACATTATGAAGATGATAGAGGGCCTTAAAAGGGAAATGAAAAACTTCCTTAAAGAAACTGAGGAAAAGACAAACAAAAAATTGGAAGAAATCAGTAAATCCCTTTAATAATGCCAAGAAAGCCAAGGAAAAACAAGAAAACAGGTGAAGAAAATATTTCAAGACCTGAAAATGTAAACAGAGTCAATAAAGAAAACACAAACCAAGGGATTTCAGGAAGTGGAAATTCTGGGTAAGTGAACAAGAACTATAGATGAAAGCATAATCAACAGAATACAAGAGATAGAAGAGAGAATCTCAAGTGCTAAAGATATGATAGAGGAAGTAGATTTATTGGTCAAATAAAATGTTAAATCTAAAAATTCCTAACCCAAAACATCCAAGAAATCTGGAAAACTGTGAAAAGATCAAACCTAAGAATAATAGGAATAGAAGGAGGCAAATCCCAGCTCAAAGTCCCAAAAAATATAGTCAACAAAATCATAGAAAAAAGTTTTCCCAACCTAAAGAAAGACATGCCTATAAAAGTGCAAGAAGCTTACAGAACACCAAATACTGTACTAGAAAAAAAGTCCCCTCACCACATAATAATCAAAACACTAAACATACAGAACAACAACAACAAAAAGATTAAAAGCTGCAAAGGAAAAAGTCCAAGTAACATTAAAGGCAGACGTATTGAAATTGCACCCAACTTCTCAATGGAGACTCTAAAAGTCAGAAGGGCCTGGATAGATGTAGACACTAAGAGATCATGGATACCAGCCCAGACTACTAGACAGCAAAACTTTTAGTCATTATAGAAGAAGAAAGCAAGATATTTCATGACAAAATCAAAATTAATGCATAATTATCCACAAATCCAGTCCTACAGAAAGTACTAGAAGAAAAACTCCAATCCAAGGAAGTTAGATATACCCACTAAAACACAGGAAATAGATAATCTCATACCAGCAAAACCCAAAAAGGAAAACACACACACACACACTTATTACCACCACCACCATCAACAACAAAAAAAATAGCAGGAATTAACAATTACTGGTCATTAATACCTCTTAACATCAATGGACTCCACTCTCTCATGAAAAGACACAGGTTGACAGAATGGATGTGAAAACAGGATTCATCCTGCTGCATATAAGAAACAAATCTCAACATCAAAGACAGACATCACCTCAGAATAAAGGATTGTAAAAAAAATATTCCAATCAGACTTAAGAAAAAAGCTGGTGTAGCTATCCTAGTACCTAACAAAATAGACTTCAAGTCAAAATTAACCAAATGAGATAGAAAAGGATATTTCATATTCATCAAAGAAAAAATCCACCAAGATGATGTCTTAATTCTGAACACCTATGCCCCAAATACAAGGGCACCCGCATTTATAAAAGAAACAATACTAAAGCTTAAATCTCATATTGAACCCCACACATTAATAGTGAGAGTTCAACATTCTACTCTCACCAATGGACATGTCTGTCAGACAGAAACTGAACAGAGAAATAAGGGAACAGATGTTATGACTCAAATGGACTTACCAGACATCTATAGAACATTTCACCCAAACACTAAGGAATATACCTTCTTCTCAGCACCTCATGGAACCTTCTCCAAAACTGACCAAATACTCAGTCACAAAGCAAGGCTCAACATATACCAAAAATTGGAATAATTCCTTATATTTTATCAAATTACAGTGGATTAAAATTGGAGTTCAACAACAACACAAACTTCTGAAAGCCCAAAATTCCGGAAACTAAATAACTCTCAACTTAATTACCAATGGGTAAGGAATAAATGAAGAAAGAAATTAACAACTTTCTAGAAATCAATAAAAATGAAATTCACAACATAACCAAACTTATGGGATGCAATGAAAATGGTGCTAAGAAGAAAGTTCATAGCACTAACTGCCTGCATAATTTGTAGGAGGGGGAGCCAGTGGTGAGTGGTCCTGCCACTGGGGCTTCTTTGTACCACACCACCCTGCCCCCCAAGCCCGCCCTTTTGTCTGTGAGGTCCTTGGAGCCCAGCAAGAAGCACTGCTCCTGTACTGAGGAGATCCATCCGGAGTGGTGAGTGAGTGGCCACCTCCAATTCCCTAAACTTTTCTGGCCATCCAGCGGGGCGTCTTCCTGGCTACTGGCTTTCTTTATTTACCCCATCCCATCTTGCCCCCAAGCCCTCCTTTTCATCTGTGGGGTCCTTAGATCCACCAGCACAGCCTGCTTCAGGGCAGAGGGGATCTGAGGCCAGCTCCAGTGCTGAGGTGACCTAAGAGAGGGCAGACCACGAAAAAGCCCCAAGTACACAGTCAGCCACAGCAAAGATTGGACCAAGACGCCAAGACTCTCCTGGCCTAATTTGAAGGAAGAGATGGGTAGGCGCCAATGCAAGAATTCCTCCAACAACCTGA
>LOEQ01000297.1:170716-197986 GCA_001685075.1 Bramus lutescens
CACACACACACACACACACACACACACACACAATTGTTTAGTACATCTAACCACCATGCATGCAGAGACAGCCTGTAGCCGCACTGGAGTTTAGCAGCTGCTTTTTTCTTGGTTGCACTAGGTTTAGGGGAAGCTGCAGATCACTGCTGCCATCCAGTGACTTGAGAGAGGATTGTGTTACACATCCTTAACCCAGGAAAAGACCAGAATGCCAAGGGCAGGGTCTCTCAAATAGTTATAAATTGTTCAACACCATAAAGTCAAAATATCAGAAGTGAAACCATCTTAAGCTGGGCCCTCATTAGGCAAGAGCTATCTATAATACACACGGCTAGTGGTTCCATAACCCCAAGTGCCGGGCACAGAGCTGGGCCGACAGAAGGAACGCAGTTAGTACGGGAACAACAGCAGTGGGAGTCGCAAATTCTAGGATGCTTATGTCGGTCAGGTTATGATTGGAGGTGCCAACTTCCAAATAATGGGCCCAACCATCATCCTGTGGGCCAGTTGGAGGAATTTCAGGGCACAGCTCACTACAGGTGCATCTTTACTGTCTCCTTCTTTCCCCCCAAATACACACGGTCCAGGTGCTTCCATGTACTACTGGGCAAGAAAAATGGTCAGTGGACTAGAAATTCATTGACTGTACCAGCTGACTGGGAGTGGCATCTGTCACAGAATGTATGGCTGAGCATACACGGGTCTGAGTTGAGTGACTAGCTTTGCAAGAGGAACAAAACAAAAACAGCAAAGTTAGCAATGGCTCATTTTCCAGACAAGGGATCTGCCATTTTGGCCTACTCCTTACCTCTATAACATAGACTGTTCCTGCTAACTTTTTACTGGGCACTTAGATTAGAAAATCCCCAGACTGCAGCATTCTAAAACCTTATGGAACCTGGGAATTCTCAAAACAGTTCTTATTCTTTCTGTTTTGTTGCTTTTGAAATGGGATCTCCCATAGCATCTCCACTTGCCTCAAATTTGCTATATAGCCATGGATGACTTGGAACTTCTGATTTTCCTGCCTTCAACTCCCAAGTACTGGGATTACAACGTGAGCTACCTTTTCTGGTTTTCTGAGACTGGGATTAAATACATGTCTTCTTCATGCATTAAATACAGGTCAAAGCTGCATCCTTAGTCCGCATTAAAGCCATTCTCTTCAGAGCCGCTTAAAGCACTGCAGACCTTACCTTTTTGCTCACTGCAATCTTGCGTTTGATGAACGCGTTGGGTGATTTCGAATCCAGTGTGCTGGGATGGTAGGCATTGCCTCTGATGCTGCATTATTAGCTTTGGTAGTTGCAGCACCAGCAACTGAGGACCACTCCCTGCCTCTGTTTCACAACACTGTGCTGTGTGGACATGGGTCCAAAACCTGGAGCTGAGCACCCAAATAAAGAGGGATGATGGATCTTTTAGTGTGTGCTTTGTAAAGAATAAATGAAAACCCACAAGGCCTGCTCCTTCCCCTCGCCCTAACTCCTGAGTGCAGTTTTTCCAATAATTTAATAACATTCACAGGCATATTAGATTAATTGGATGTTAATTCTGAATGTCTGTAAAAGTAGAGAAATGAGTCACCAGGTTGTATTAAGAAGAAGTATTAAGCTCTTTTCTGATGGGTGCATGCAGCAGGATTATAAATATTTCATGTCCAATTAATTGAATTTTGTTCCCCAGACATGACACTGCCCTGAAACATCAACCAAGCAGGAGCAGGAAAAAAATACCAGCAGCATGAAAAGAAAACTACGGACTTTGGAATAACAGCCACAGACGTCCTGGTCTTTCCTTCTCTGAGAGCCCCTAAAGCCATCCCCTTTCCTACCCTGAGCACCCCTGTCACTCATAGGGGGCTGCAGAGAGGAGCGAGAAGCACACCAACAGAAGCTGCTTCCATATGGTGGAGACACTAATTAATCCTCTGCGGTGTTATACAGGCTCCGCGCAGAAGGCTGCACCTTGCTTACAGGTGTAATGGCTACCTCGGCTGGCCCTCTGTAAACTGGCTCATTAAATTGAGCATCAGTCAGAAAGACTAAATGAAGCTGTACAGTAGCTTGCAATGAGCAGCACACAGCTCTGGATAAACAGCTCATCCTCATCTCCCCAAGTGCTGGACCACTGAGTAGGGCTGCAGGCTCTCTTCCAGCGGACTCCTTCAGCTTCTCTTGCCTCCCCCAGCTCATTATCTTGGCAGGAAGCAGAAGTATGCCTTCTGCCCAGCTTCCCCTCTTCCACCGACCCCAGGCAAGTCTGTGGTAACAAAAGCCCATGGAAAGCCCCGCTTGGCAAGTGAGCAGAATTTCCCGAGGCACAAACAAGTGTTACCTTGCTCCACTGTCTTGCTCCACCTCTGCCACCGCCAGGCAGTGACATAGCAGGATATGCGTGGACATGCAGGCCCCGTTCCCTCTCCTTGCACAAATCTTAACCCCTTCCCATTTTATTCATCATATTACCATGTCCAAAGAAAAAATAGAAAACATTTTCTCCATGTTATGGCAAAACAAAAGAGGAAAAACAAAAAGAATCTCTGACAGCCTTTTGAGGTGAATTATGGGAATTTGACTTTCTTATGTGGAAAATCACAGAAACGTTTTAAGAATGAACACTCAGAAATAGTACAATATGCAGTAAGAGAGAGGACTCTGGGCGTCTAAATTGGTGCACAATGGCTACCACGCTGCTGTTTTAAATGATTTCCACGGAGAACTACACTTACTGATCTAGAATGCCATCTGTGATGTGTGTGTGTGGTCACAAAAGCCGATCATAGAACAGGTGCAACATGTGCCTACGCAGCATGCCTTTTCCTATAGTTAAATGCACACTGAAAATGCATATTTTTAAAATCAGTTCCCACCTGTACCCTTTCATAATCTCTCAGCAATTAGTGGAACGAAAAAAAATTGTTGAACCCAACCTGATTAAGTAAGCAAGTCCCTTAGCTCATCCTCTGTCTCCTTTAGGAGAATATCTCTTGCTTTTTTAAATTCTACCGTGTGTGTGTGTGTGTGTGTGTGTGTGTGTGNCCTCCAGGCTGAAAATAGATTAGATACGGGGTTGATGGGATGGCTCAGTGTGTGTGTGTGTGTGTGTGGTGTGGTGTGTCCACTTCTGGAAGTACCTGCACTCACATGCACATACCCACGCAAAGATACATACCTTCGTGTAATTAAAAATAATATAAATAAATAGATATTAAATAAAAGTTTAACTTGGGAATTGAAAGGCATATGTGTGGAGGTCAGAGGACAACTTGTGGGCATCAGCTTTCTCCTTTTACCATGTGGGAATCAAACTCAGATCCTCAGGCTTGGTGGTGGGCAGGTTTATCTGAGTCATCTTGCTGGCCATGCAATACGTCTCTGGTTAGACAGTTCTCTACAGTATTAATTTAAGGTCAATGTGACTGGCCCATGGGCTGTTCGGACATTTGAGTAACATTTTCTGGATGAATCTGTGAGGTGTTCCTATATAGGATTAACTCTTTAATATGAAAAATGGGGGCCTCTTACAGTCCCTCGAGGCTCTAAATAGAAGACTATGTAAGTTCTCTGTCTTTCTGTCTATCTCTATCTCTTCCCCTCTATCTCTTAATCCCAATCCTAACATCTCTCCCTCTCCCCTCCCCTCCAGGGGTCTTCACTGGACTCTGTCTTCCCATACTTGTTGCTTGGACTCGGGTAGAACTCTCACCATGAATTCCCCTGAATCTCCAGCTTGAGAATTGTGATCCTGGGACTTCTCAGTCTCTGTGGAGTATAAATGGTGCAAGCCATCTATATACATATCTATACCCACACAATTGGTTATATTTGTTTGTATCTCCAGTGGGTTCTGTTTCTCTGGAGACTGCTGACTAATATACTCTTGCTATCGTCTCTTGCCAGGCATATGCTCACTCTTGCCGCTTCTATTCAACACAGAACTGGAAGTCTTAGCCAGAGCAATTAACTAAGAGAAAGAAATCAATGGTACTTGATAAGAAAGGGAGAGGATAAAGTGTTCCTTTTAATGAACAATATACACTTAAATTTTGAAACTCTTAAAGATGCTACAGAACAACCTGTTATTGTTATAACAAACAATTCAATAAAGTGGTCAGGTTATAATAGCACACAAAAATCAGCAGCATGCACGCACACACACACACACACACACACACACAAAGATTTTTTGAAAATAGACCAAGGAAACAAACCCATTTATAATAGCAACTTTGAAAGATAAAATGTTTAGAATGCTTAGAAATAAACTAGACTTGGGGCGGGGATGGGGCTGAAGAGATGGCTGAGGTTAAGGTCACGTACTGCTCTTGTAGAAGATCCAAGTACAGTTTCCAGCTTCCATGTAGGTCAGCTCGTAACCACCAGTCATTCCAGATCCAGGGGGAGCTGATGCCTTTGGCCTCTGGAAGTACCTGCACTCACATGCACATACCCACACAAAGATACATACCTTCATGTAATTAAAAATAATATAAATAAATAGATATTAAATAAAAGTTTAACTCGGGAATTGAAAGGCTTGTATGCTGAAACATACAACACTTGTAAGAAAAACCTAAGATATAATCAAACAGAGATAGTCTATATTCATCAATTGTAAGAAGTAATATTCAAATGCTCATAGTACCCAACATGATCTATAAATTTAATGTAATTACTAGGAAAATTTAAATGATGTTTTCCATAGAAATAGAAAAAGCAAGTTCTATCATTCATTTGAAATATATATATTTATATATACATATATAAAACCCAGAAAGGCATATGCATGCATATATGTTGGGTTTTATATGTGTGTGTGTGTGTGTGTGTTGGTTTTTTGAGACAGAGTTTCTTTGTGTAATAGTCCTAGCTGTCCTGGAATTCATTCTATAGATCAGGCTGGCCTCAAACTCACAGAGATCCACCTGCCTCTGCTCCCCAAGTATTTCAAAAAATATTTAAAGTGATCTCAAGGAAAAAAAATAAAACAACCAGCGACATCACATTTTCTGACTTCAAAATATTATACAGAGCTATAATAATCAAAATGACATGGAATGGTGTGAAAACACACACATACATATGTTCTTCCCTGACACACACAGGGCATTCACACACGCATACACGTAAATAAAATAATAAAAATGAATCTTTTTAAAAAGATGTGTGAGGCTGAAAGAGAAATGGCAAATGTAATTCCTCCGTGTTTTCTTCCTCAAATACTTGCTTGAATTTCTTCTATGACTGTCTTCAATGATGGACTCTTGTGGGGAGCAAGTGAATGTGTATTATTGACCTGAGTGTGGCCATGTCAAGACCTCAATGCCTCAAACTCATGGGAATGCCAAGGCCTTCCCAGGGTAGGGCTCAGAGGAATGGCCAAGCCAGGTCAGACAATGAATGTTGATCATGTGTGTAGAAAGCACCAACTGTAGCCTTTCCTCTCATCCTGAGACTGTTGCCTGCAAAGATTCTCTACAGAGATCAGCTCGTCCAGCTCCTGCTGGTGCTGTATGGAACCAATGCCTGGAGTTCCCAAGCTGTTGCTGGTGCTGTCTCCCACAGTTCAAGAGCCCACCCAGCTCACTGGATCCCACCTTCTCTGCCTCTATGTCTGTTGTTTCTTCATTCTCTATCAACCCAGCTGGGTCAGTCCCTAAGTCACAGACCACAGTAGACCATGACCTGCCTGTCTGAACCAATAAACACTTTTGTCCCCTAAATTTTGGTCAGAGTGTTTTATCCCAGCAACAGAAATCAAAATCAAATACCACTCAGTGGACTGGAGTCTAAGGTTGAGTAAACAAATGACTTTCTTTGCTCACTGGTTTTCCAAGTTTGAGCAAGCAGCCTGACTTCCTTTACTTTAGCTAAGAGCGGATTTCCCCACCGTGCCTTCCCAACCTAAATAAATCCTTCCTCCCATGTTAGTTACTTCTCTATTGCTGTGATGAGACACTGTAAGCAAGGTACAGTAGGAGGTCACTTGTTCATTTCCCGGCTGTCCCAACTCCTGAAATAAGCACACAGAAACTGCATTAATTAAGTCATTGTTTGGCCTATTAGCTCTAACTTCTTATTGGCTAGCTCTTACATCTTAATTTAACCCATTTTCATTATTTTATATTTTACCACAAGGTTCATGGCAAGGTTCCAATGTGTTCGTCTCCTGTGGCAGCTCCAAGGCTTCTCCTTGACTCCACTTCCTTTCTTCCAGGATTTAGTTTAGTTTTCCATGCCTAGCTCTACTCTACCCTATCACAGGCCTAAGACAGTTTCTTTATTAACCAATGGCATTCACAGNTGGCTAGCTCTTACATCTTAATTTAACCCATTTTCATTATTTTATATTTTACCACAAGGTTCATGGCAAGGTTCCAATGTGTTCGTCTCCTGTGGCAGCTCCAAGGCTTCTCCTTGACTCCACTTCCTTTCTTCCAGGATTTAGTTTAGTTTTCCATGCCTAGCTCTACTCTACCCTATCACAGGCCTAAGACAGTTTCTTTATTAACCAATGGCATTCACAGCATACAGAGGGGAATCCCACATCATCTCCCCTTATTTCTTCACCAAGGGAACTTATAGGAGTTTGTTTCGGTTTATGGTTCCAGAGGGGTAGCAGTCCATCATGGTGGGGAGGTGTGTCAGCAGGAGCAGGAAGCTGAGAATTCCCATCCTCAAACACAAGCGAGAAGAAGAAAGAGCAAATTGGAGATTTTTTACTCTCAAAATCAGGCCCTAGTGAGGCACTTCCTCCAGCAAGGCTGCACCACCTGAACCTCCCTGAAACAGCGCCTCCAAGTGCTTAGTGCCGGAGACTGTGGGGGACATTTGCCAGTCAAACCATCTCTCCCTTAAGTTGCTTCTTGTCAAGTACTGGATCAGAGATGAGGAAATTAAAGTGATACAAGCATTTTTTAATTTGCATTTTCCATCACATCTTAAAACTATTAGAGACATTTTACTGCATGCATCCCTAGAGTTGCTTCTCCATTCTTATTCTTCATACTTGGTTTTCTTTCCTATAAACCTCCAAAAATCGAGCTCTCTTATTCTCTTCACCGTTTTGTATGCTTTCTTAAACAACTGTGTCTGTACTGAAGGCTTTAACTACAAAATATGGACTAGAAGACCTCAAATGTGTATCCTTATACCTGGGAACTACAAATCTAGTCCACTTCAGCAACTCAAGCAGTTGACAGCAGCTTACATACCTCATACCAAATTAAACTCAAGGACGGTCCCTGTCAACCTGAATCACAGTTTTCCTAGTCAGTGGGTGGCATCACCATTACACACCCTCCTTCAACTTCTATTTCATGTCCTAAATAATTCTTTATCCATCACTTGTCTCCATGGCTGTTGCCACCAAACAAGTTATCAGTAGTATTTTTTGGATGACTATACTGCCTGCAAAATAACCTACACATACACCCTTTGGTCCTCTATAACCACATCTCCTGCTAAACCCTGAACAATCTCTTATTTTTAATTTTGAAGCAATTTGACTTGCATGAAAGTTGTAAAGGTCCATTGTAAACTTTTTCACAATAATATCAAAATATATTATCAAATGGTAGAATTTTGTCATGTTTTATATTGTTTGATTTATTATTATTCTTTTTTATAACACATATAAAGCATTTCCCTATTTGAAAGAAAATTCCACACGAAATTCTTCCATTGTACCTAAATATTTCATTGTGCTAAGATAAGATGTTATTTTAGATAATTATAATATAATTAGCAAAATCACAGAATAAAAATTTATCTAAAACTTTAATTACAGAACTGCTATAAAATTTTTCAATTTTCCTACAGAGCTCCTAAGACTCCATCGTGTTAGAAGAGAGAGGAGAAGGCAATCAGGTCTGCATGCAATCACATTCTGGGTGTGCAGGGTCTAGAGGATGCTGGAGGAGACTAAACAGAAGGTTGCCTGAGGTGGCCACTCCAGTGATCACCTGTAGATGGGACTTCTTCTCCACGATGCTCCCATGGGAAACCCCATCAAATACAATGGCCCTGCCACCTAGATTTAGATGGAATCACTTCAGCACTGGCACAGAAAAGCTGCACTTTGGGATGGGTGATGATTCAGGAAAGCTGCAGCCCTGGAGCTCCCTACACAACCTGCTGCAGCTCCACCCACAGTCCTGGGGAGGGTTAGCAAGCTGGTAGTCTGTTAGTCAATTTACCCTGTGTCTTTGTCCGAGTTTCTGCTGTTGTTAAGAGACACCATAGCTATGGAAACTCTTACACAGGACAACATTTAACTGTGGTGGCTCACTTACAGTTCAGAGGTTCAGTCCATTATCATCATGGCAGGGCATGGGGGCATGCAAGCAGACATGGTGCTGGAGAGGTAGCTGAGAGTTCTACATCTTGTGCAGGCAATAGGAAGTGGTCTCAGACACTGGGTGTGCTTGAGCATATAAGAGATCTCAAAGTCTGCCTTCATAGTGACACACTTCCTCTGACAAGGCCACACCCACTTCAACAAAGCCACACCTCCTGATAGTGCCACTCTCTTTAGGGGCCATTTTCTTTTAAAACACGACACCATGTATGAGTTTCCATCTCTTCTCTCTCACTTCCCCATTCCAGATGATTCTGTATCATGTTCCAAACAAAGCATAACTTACCACTAAAACTTCATCTTGGCATCTCTATATAGGGAATACAATCCAAGAAGGAGTGTGGCCTTTCTGTTACCCTGCAGAGGTCATGGCTCATTTAAAGATTACCAAAGCAAACATTCTATACTAAATATACAATTCATTCAGACTACTAGAACAAGAGGAAGTAATTATATAACTCCTGAAATTTATCCAATTTCGGCACTATCAGAGTTGGGCCGAAGAAGGAGACTGAAGGTCAAGATCCTGCAACCATCATCTGCTAGAAGTATGCCCACAAGGTGATTACTTCCTGGTTTGAAAAGGAAGATGAATATCTGGTTCCAGAACCAGGAGAGATGGCTCAGTAGTTAAGTGTGCCTGCTGCTTTTGCAGAAGACCCCAATTTACTTTCCAGCACCTGAGGGGAGCAACTCATAACTGATCGAACTTCAAAGCATCCGACGCCCTGTTCTGGCCTCTGCAGACACTGCATTCACGTGCACATATCCACACAGACACAAGCATACACACACATTTGAAAAATAATAAAAATAGATCTCTATAAAATAACTGGTTCCACCACTTCTAATCGTTTGGGGAACCAGCGATGAGAACAGATGGGAAACTGAGCCAAACTGTAAATTACAAATAAAACATGGGTGCAGTGGAATGCATGCCTTGAAGTTCCCGGAAGAAAAGCTGCACCCGTGTTACAGATGCCACCAGGCCGATTGGTTAGTTGGAGCATCCGGGCTGAGCAGGGTTGGAATGGGCTTTCTTTGGCTTCTGTAATAGCCACTTCTTGCCCAAGGACCTGCGTGACCTAACCTATGACAAGCAGATGAAACCTTTGGAAAGTTTTCACGTAACATCTGCTTGCTCCCCTGAGCCCTAACACTAAGCATGCCATTAGATAGCATCTTGAAGCCTGCAGTAGGGATTCCCAGGCTGCCATGAGCCGCCCACCTGATGTTCCCACCGTGTATTTGAGAAGTGCCTTGATTTATGACTGTCTTCCGTTCTGTAGTTATAACAACTCGCTGAGACCTTTCACAGGAGAACATGCTATCTGGGCAACCCGAAACCTTGCTCCCAGACTGGAGTCACTCATTTGAGCTTCAGAATAAACTGCCTCTCTTATGTGCTTTGAGGTGAGAGCCATGCTTTGTATCAACAAATGTCACTCTTCTCCCGGGGGAANTGGGTGGGTGGGGCCAGAAACCTCATCACCAGAGAGAAACCAAGCGAAGGGAAGAATATCATGCCAACCTACAAGACAACTCCCTTTCTACGATTCCATATGTTAATGAGTGTAACTCAATGCTCAGATTTTACCCAGGTCCCAACCTTTTGTTAAGAAACAGGTGAGTTGGGAAGAGAGAGAGGGAGAAAGCCATGGTAAGTCACAGGATAGCTGAGCCTGGTGACCCTGGGGCAGGAGCAACAAAGGTGCTTGTGCTGTCCCATCAAGAGCTTCATGAGGGAGCCAGGTGTTATTTGTTGAGTCATTTAACAGAGCATCCTGGAGATTTAAATAATTCCCAGAAGGACAATATGTCTTCCTCGGTTTAGAAATGTGCTCAAGCTGCCATGACCAGAACACTGAGTTGTCAGCAAAGACAGGGAGCTAGGAGAGGCCTGCATTTTCCTTTAGAAACTGATCACTCAGGACGAGTTACCCAGCAAACAGAACGCTTTCCACGAAGGTGTAGACAAAAATAAGCAGGTGAGCTCCCACCGACGACGACCGCTGGCTACTGGAACAAAGAGACTAAGGGAGGGAGACAATGAAACAAACTATAAAAGGTTAAAACACAAGCCATCCATGGTCATCTTCCGTCTACTGCTTACAGGTGATAAAACGTGCTAACTAAAACATCCCTGGCTAAAACATTACAAAGACTTCTTTAAACTAGGCCACCATTGCGGAAATCTACCGACTTCGTTCCTCCACTATCTCACTTAACCCTCCCGGTAGTCACTGGTTCACCTAACAGAGAGGCGGCTCCCTTTCTCCAAACCACACAGCAAACGAGATGCATTAACCTGCAGCTGTTTTCACCTTCACCACTTCCGCCTTCTTTAAGTCTACCCACCATCCTGTTTGTACTTGTATCCTGAGTAGGAAGAGGGCAACTCAGGGGCATCATTTCAGCGCTTTACGCCTTAAGGACGTGGCCATTTCTACAACAGACTAGCAGGTACAGGTCAAAAGGGGTTGCAGAGATGTTCAAGCGGCCCAGGCAACACACGCGAACAGGTGACTTGGAATTCAAGGGCCGTCTGACGTTACAACAAGTGGCCACAAGATGTCCCTACTTTACACCACTTCAGAGAGTCTTTTGCGTTCCAGCAAAGACTTGTCTAGGTGGCGTCTGCTGGAGCTGTGGGAGAGGCTCCGTCGTTTCCCAGGTAGTAGGAGAGGCTCAGGTACTCTGAGGTTCCTCCCTCTCAAACCTACACTATAAGAAAAGGCTATTAGTTAGGTTGAGGGCTATGAAGGGGGCTCAGCGAATAGAGGTGCTTTTTCCTCCCCTTTTTAAAAATATTTGTTTTGGGAGCTGGAGAGACGGCTCAGCAGCTGTGAGCACTTTCTCCGGTTGAGTTCCCAGCACTGCATGGTGGCTCACAGCTATCTCTAACTCCAGGTCCAAGAAATCCTATGCCTTCTTCTGCCTAGTTTGGGCATGGGACACTCACATGGCGCACACACATGGTGCACAGACATACAAGCAGGCAAACACTCATACACATAAAATAAAAATGTAAAGCTGGGCTGTGGTGGCTCACTCCTTTAATCCTAGCACTTGGGAGGCAGAGGCAGGTGGTTCTCTGTGAGCTTAAGGCCAGCCTGGTCTACAGCGTGAATTCCATGACAACCAGGGATGCACAAAGAGAAATCCTATTTTGAAAAAAAAAATAAGAAAGAATGGAAGGAAGAGAGAAAGACTTATTATTTCTCTCTCTCCACCTCACACCCTTCGTGTGTGTGTGTGTGTGTGTGTGTGTGTGTGTGTGTATGCATGCCTACAGAGGCCTGTATGGTATCAGATCTCCTGAAGTTGAAGTTACAGATGGTTGCAAATTACATTGTATGTTGTGAGTGTTGGGAACTAAACACAGGTCCTCTGGATGAGCAGCAAGAGTTCTTATAGGCTGAACCACCTCCCCCAAATCTCCAATATACACAATTCTCCTGTCTGAGTTTCCAGAACTCACATCAAGGTGGAAGGAGAGATTAACTCTACAAAGTTGGGCTCTGATATCCATATATGCAGCATGGCACATGCACCCCACATGCACACACACACACACACACACACACACAAAATAAGGCTAATAACCTGATAACATGAAGCTTGGAAAGCTAGGAAACCATTAACCAAGAAGTCAGCCATTTACCTCTTTCCAGGCTGCTTTCTGAAACCAAAAGCCATTTGTGATATGTAGTCCCAACCACGGGGGAAACTGAGGCAGAAGCATGCTTGAGCCCAGAAATTTCAAGACAGCTGGGGCAGTAGGAGACCCATCCAGGTGTAACTGCTTTCTTCTTGAAATAATTCTCAGGCTTCCTGCTGGAATTGAAGACCAAACCACCACTATGAGTTTATGGGTAAAGCACACGCTCACCACTAGAGTAGGGTATAGTCTTTGCTTATTGGAATGGGTGAGAGGCTATCTTTAGAATTCAATTTGCAGCTGGGGACAGAATTCAGAGGTGGAGTTAGTCTAGCCTGCAGGAAGCCCTGCTTTCCATCCCCAGTACCGCATACACCGGCACTATAATTCTAGCACTGAGGGCGTAGAGGCAGGAGGATGAAGATTTTACAGTCACCCTTGTCTGTGTAAGAGTTAGAGGCCAGCCTGGGTTATGTGAGACTTTGTCATCAGAAAAAAAGGGAGGGAGAGAGGGGAGAGGGTCCAGTTTCCAAATCGCTGCTTCAATGTCTTAGAAGTTTTAAAGGGGCAGCATGACATTATCCAGCCTTAGAGGCTCCGCTTCAGCTGTGTTGACCAGCAAAAATCAGAACATCGAAATAAACTACATGCCTTGGACATTTGTGGTCTATCAGTGCTAAAACATATTTATAGGTTATCAATTTTATTTTATTTTTATTTTTGAGAGAAAGTTCCATTATGTTGCCCTGGCTGGCCTTATGGAGACTGGGGATGTTTTGTTAGTATTCTCTATTGATACTCCTTTCCCTAATGTTTTTATTGCAACAACGAATTAGCAATCATTATATCAGCACTTGGTAGGTTTGGAGACAGTGGGTCAAAAGAACTGCTTTGCCCTGAAGGTCTATTTTCCCTGTACAAACGCACCTGCTTGTTGTGAGGGCAAATAAAGAGCCCTCTTCTGCTCGGGGAACTGAGCGATTTGGAGAAGCTCCATCCCCAAGTCATGATGGACAGTAAGATATGCCAACGTTATTTCTGGGCAACAGTAGTTAAACAGCCAAGGCTTGCGAATGATTGACCTTGTGAAAATTAAATACACAGTAGACACACCGAAGCCAAGAAGTTGTTCTACTGCCCTTCATTTCCACTCTTTATTGTGTTTCCTGGAGCAGAAAGGAACGAGAGTTTGCTTGGTATGAGATAACCCTGTGAAGCTCGGGAGGCTTTAGACTTCTGTCAAAAGAAATGTTTCTCAAAAAAAACAACAAAAATAAAAATTAAAAAACAAAACAAAAACTAGACATATGGTGAAATGTTGACTGTAGCTGAGGCAATGTGTACCTTACCATATCTGTATTTTCAGTTCTTTCTAGAATTGTCTTTTATCAACGAACCATTAACCAAGTACTCAAACATTTGGAGAATATTTCATGACTCCATGATACTCCCATCCACAGGCATTAAAAACAATCCTTAGGGGGCAGTGAGATGGTTTAGTCATTAAGCCTGAGTGGGTAAGAGTGCTTGCTACCCGAGCCTGATGGATGACCTGAGTTCAATACCTGGATCCCACCGAAGGAGAGAACTGACTCCCGCAAGTTGTCTTCTGCCTTCCCAAGCTAGCTGTGACACGATCACACTTGCATTCATGCACACATGGTATACACACATTAATGAAGAAAAATAGTTACATGACATATCATGCTTATCATGCGGTATATTTGCAACAGGCCTCGAGGAACTGAAATTCATTCTCCCAAATTCATGTTGAAGTCCTATCCCCAATACACGAGAGTGTAGCTATGTTTGAAGATGAGGTGCTCAAAGCATGAACTTGAGATCATTAAGATGGGCCTTAAACTGGGTGATGGTGGTGCCTTCTTCCCAGCACCCAGGAGGCAGAGGTAGGTAGATCTCTCTGAGTTCCAGGACAGCTACATAGCGAGACCCAGTCTCAAAAACAAAACAAATGGGCATTCAGCAATATGGGCCAGCATTCCTACAAGAAGATGAGATTACAGGGAATCCCTCAGAAGAGGAGGCAAAAAGAATATAAGAGCCAGAGGGGCTGGAGATCACAAGAAAACAAGACCCTCTAAATCAACTCGAACAGAGCTCATATGAACTTAGAGTTTGAAGCACCATGCACAGGGCCTGCACTGGTCTGCACCCGGTCCTCTGTGTATGTATGATGACTTTAGTTTACTGTTTTTATGGGATTCCTGAGAGTGTGAACGAGTAGGTCTCTGATTTGTGAGCCTTCTCTTGGGCTCCTTTTCTTCTGTTAGTTTGTGTTGTTCAACTTCAATAGCTTTTGTTTTGTCTCATTATGTTTTATTTTGCTATATTTTAGTATTATTTCTTAGAAGCCTATTCTTTCTAATGAGAGCCAGAAAGGGCATGGATCTGGACCGGGAGCAGGGGTTGCAGAGGAACTGGGGGGAGCAGAGGGAAGGGAAGTGTAATCAGGATATAGTATGTGAGAAAATATTTTCAATAAAAGGAAAAACAAGAAAATGCACAAATAAATATTTATAGAGCTGAAGAAAATAAGTCAAAATTTATACTCCATTATTTTAAAAATAAAACTGGCTAGGATAAAAAAGGAGTTGATATTAGGACACAGGTAAACTCAGAAGAGTTCTGAGGACATAGGAGGAAGAAAGACAGCCATGTGACTCAGAACAAACTAAACCTGACAACACTCTCATCTCAGATTTTTACTTTGAGACAGAGTCTCATATAACCCAGGCTGGCCTCAAACTCGCTATGTAGCTCAAGATGACCCTGAACTTCTGATCTGTGTGCCTCCACCTCTATAGCGTCAGGATTACAAGTATGTGCCATCACGTCTGGTTGGTGTAGTGCTGGGAATCAAAGACAGGACTTCATGTGTGTATGTGTATGAGTTAAGCACTCTAACTACTGGGTCATGCCCCAACAGGGGTTTCTTGCCTCCAGGATGGTGAGGCAACAGATGTTTGTTGCTTAAGACACACAGTCTCTGGTATTCAGTGATGGTGGTCCTCCATAACGCGGAGTCCATAGCAGAAGATGAGCAACACTAGCCCTTGCGTAGACAGTGATGAACCACATCTTCTTCAACAGAGCCAGGAGCTGCAGGAAGCCATCATGACAAGGCCTACGTGATAGGGAGACCGGCATATGCAGAACTCTCAGAAACACAGGTAGATCCAGCTCACTGGCCATACTTCACCCAAACCTTACGGAACAAAAATCAAAAACGCAGCCCCAACTGCAAGGGAGAGAAGGACTCAGAAGACATTCAGAGCCAGTGGCAGTCACAAGGGCCATCTTGGTTTCTAAAGGCAATGAAGGCCACAACCGCAAGGTCAGCTCTCTTCTCCCTCGGTGCAGAGAAGTAATAACATAATCTTGCCATGGTAAGGAAATTTTCTTTTTCTTTTTTTAATATTTATTTATTATGTATACAATATTTTGTCTGTGTGAATGTCTGCAGGCCAGAAGAGGGCGCCAGACCTCATTACAGATGGTTATGAGCCACCATGTGGTTGCCGGTAATTGAACGCAGGACCTTTGGAAGGGCAGGCAATGCTCTTAACCACTGAGCCATCTCTCCAGCCCCCGGTAAGGAAATTTTCATTTGTTTAGCTAATGTTGATCCAGAACCGATTTGAGTCAGGGCTTTGCTCGATGTGAAGACAAAAGGAAACACAACTGGGCAGCTGCCAGTCTGGATGCCAAGAGGCAAATGACACGAGGAGAGTCAGAGCAGACGATATTATTGAGGATTGGTGAGCCGAATTTAGAAGTCACCCTGTGGAGATTTCTCAGGGGATACAGTCATACACAATGCTCAGGAGATAGAATTGCTGTTTTTCCTTTTGCCCTCCGGGTCCAATCTTTCCCTGGAACACGGTGCTGCTTCAATCTCTGCTTTGCAGATGCACACCTCCCGCCAAAATCACTACCTGCTTCCGCTTCTGGAGACAGTCCATCCAGGGCAACTGCAGGCCCGAAAGCAGGGGAGTAATGAATAGCAAGGGCCTGGCATGCTGTCAATGACAGCAATGTGGAGAACTCAAAGGAAAAGGTCACTGGTGAGTAGGCAGAAACTTAGTCCTGGCATTTGCTGGCTTTTGCAGAGCTATACAGTCAGCTGCAATTGGCTGCAGCTGGAAATGCTGAAGGGTCATTTTGTTGACAAAGCAAAGACAAAAGAAAGTGCAGGGCAAATGGCTGGTTGTAGCTGTCGACTGCTTACTCTAAATTTTAAAATCAAAAGTGTTTATCAGTGTGGATTTTCTTTGTCCAGGAACAAAAGGGACCATTGGATCCTAAGAGCCATGTGCATCCAGAAAAGAGTTTTCTCTAAAACATGCTTCTCTGTCTAGAAGGCGGCCTCCAGCATGAGGCCAGGCACCTGGGGCCAACCGAGACCAAGGGGATGACAGGAAAAGCCCTTGATGCAAACCCTGACCTGACACCCCCTTTTAATGCAGATTTTTAAAATTGCCATATAATTCGCTAGATGCCACCATGTGACATTATTTTGTGGTTCTCCGTCCTCCCATGTCCCCCAATCCTGTTTCTTCTGTTCCTTTTCTGCAGCCCCCCGGCCCACCAGGGGCTTCTTACTGTTCACGCCCCGTGTATCTTCATGCTCAGCCTCCATCCTTCCTCATCATCTATTATCCTCCTCTCTTGGTCTCCTTCCAGATTTTTAGACTTTCCCCATGTTACATTTGTTTACATTTGCACATACATTGCAGGCTAGGGTTCACATGTGAGTTCTTAGAGGGAACATGGGATTTTTGTCTTTCTGAATTTGAATTACCTTAATATTATTCTTTCCACATCCATCCATTTTCCTACAAATTCCACGATTTCTCTTTTCCCCCCACAGCCATTGTATGTATATAGCATGTTTTCAATATTTATCCACCTGTTGATGGACATCTAGGCTGGGTTGACCTTCCATCGTAAATGCAGTAATAACCAAGGATGTGCAAGTGTTTCTCTGCTAAGATACGGAGTCCTTCACGTACGCCCAGGAGTGGGATAACTGGGCCGTATGGTAGATCTATTTTTAGTTTTCGGAGGAACCTGCACACTGCCTTTCCTAATGACTGTATCAAATTACTTCCACCCCCATCAGTGCATAAGGGCTCCCCTTTCCCCACATCTGCTCTAACATTTGCTCTTAGATTTCTTGACGATAGTCATTCTGACTGGGGTGAGGCGATATCTCAAAATAGTTGCATTTCCCCAGTGTCTAGGGGTGTTGGAAGCATGTGTAAGTACTTATTGGCCATTCGTGTATCTTCTTTGGAACACTAGATAGTTTCTTTCACTAGTTCTTTGGTTGAGAGGCAGTTTTGTCTCTTTGATGTTTTGCTTCTGGGGCTCTTTGTAGATCCTGAAGCGTGACTGGTGAAGATTTTCTGCCACTCTGCTGGCTATCGGTTTTGTGTGGCTGACAGTTTCTTTTGCTGTGCAGAAATGTTTTAATTTCAGGTCGCCCTATCTGTTGCCTCTTTGGGCTCGCTCTTGTGCTACTACAGAGAATTCTTGCCTACACAAGGATCTTGAAGAGCGCTCCTTGTTTGCTTCTAGTAATTTCAGTCTTGGGCTTTAAATGTCTTTGTTAATTTAAAAACTTCAAGTTTTTTTGGTTTTGTTTTTGCTTTGTTTTTTGTTTTTTTGTTTTTTTGGTTTTTCTTAGCACAGGTTTAAAGATGTGGATCTAGTTTCATTTTTCTACAGGTGGTGATCTAGTTTTGCCAGCTCTAAATGTTGGTTAGGTTTTTTTCCTACTGCATGTTTTTGTTACCTTTGTCAAAAATTAGGGGGCGGCAGCTTTTGATGACTTAATTGCAGATCCTGTCTTCTGTCCCACTGGTCTACCTCTTTGTTTTAATGCCAGGTTGTCTTTGTCTGTAGTTCTGAAACATAATTTAAGGTCAAGCAATGATACTCATTGTGAAAAGATTTATTTTAGAAGTGTTTTGAGGACTTTATACATGAATGCTGTTTTCATATTGTACCCTCTCCCCCACCATTTCCTCCTGAGTGTCCCACCAACAAACACATGCACACACAGAATACCTACTGAGTCCAATTAATGTTGCTTTTAAGTATAAGGTGTGTTTAGGGCTGGCCACTTGGGACTGTATACCCATCAGGGTGGCTTCTCGCTAGAGAACACTGAGGCTCTCACTCTCAGCTGCCATTGGTTGCCTGTAGCTCTGCATCTGAGACCTTGTGAGATCTTCCCCATCCATGTTGACAACCGGTATTGTCATTATTCAGGTCCTGTGTAGGTAATCATCTTCTTGAGAGTTCATGGGCACAGCTTCCTGTCATATCTAGAAGACACTGGATCTCCCCGCAGATTTCTTGGTCCTTCGACTCTTACAATCCTTCTGCCCTGCTTCCATGTTCCCTAAGCTTTATGTGTAGAAGTTGTATTATAGAGGAATCATTTGGGCTTGGGCAACAAATGCCATTGAGGATGCGGGGAAATGGGAACCCTTACAGACAGCGGTTCTCAGCATTTGATCAGTTGTGGATTTCTACGGCAATTTACATCTGCTGCAAAAAGAAGCATCTTTGATGAGGGTGAAAGTTATACTAAATAGGCACATAAGCACACACTCAAGAAGCAGTTAAAATTATACTGGTTTGGAAAGTGGCAGTAGTAGGGTCTCCTGCAGTGTTCATGACCTCACCAGCTAGGCTAAGGTCATAGTGCCAGGCAAGAATTCCTTCCTACTGAGTGGGGCCTTAAGTCCATTTTTGTGGTTCATAGGCATTTTACAGGAAGGTAGGAATATTGATTGTGTTTTCCTAGGCAGCTTACACAGCACCATCAGATATGACAAGAGCTCATCCTCAGGGAGGAGGTTTGCAATGCCAGCTCGATTCTCCGGGTCCTGTGCTTGCAATGTGTTGTGTCTCAGCAATAGGTCTTACTTTCATGTTATGGAAGGCAACCAAGAGCAATGACAATTGCCTATGTTTTGGGAAGCTTGGAGACTCCGCTGAGAACTCCAAGGGAAGTTTCTCACCCTGTGTCTAGCTGTTTACAAGGTCTTGCTCGTTAATTTTTGCCTTTAATTACTAGATAAATGATGTCCTGTTCAGAGAGTCCTTTTCTACACCTTATCTTGAAGGTGTACTGCCTTTGCCTTCCTCCAAGCTTTACACTGAGCTGACACTCATCTTTAAGACCATGGTGGAGGGGGGATGAAAAACAGCTCTTTTGGGGACCATTGTCTCAGAAGTGAGGCAATGTTAGGTGTTTTCTACAGGAAGAAAACATATTTGTGAACAAAACATATCTTAAGTATGAAGGAGCCTAGTGATGCATTGGGCTGAACACTAAAATCCCTAAGCTTCAGTTTCCTTAAACGCAAAAAGGCAAAACTATACCATTAATTCTGAACCTGGTTACACATCAGAATTATGTAGACAGATAGTTAATAATACTGAATCTGGGCATAGCCCCAGTCAACCATGCTATCTGCAGAGTGAGACTCTGGGATATTTTTAACTAAGAAGTTGCAAAGGCATCTCTAGGGAGCTGATGAAGTCCCGAGTGAGTACTGTTGTTGACATTAGCATGGCCATGTCAAGGACGCCGAAGCCTCAGACCCACGGGAGTGGCAAAGTCTTCCCCTGGTTCTTGTGTAAATGCTGAGTGAGTGTGCAGAAAGCTTTGGCCCACACATACCCGTCCCCGATGTGTACAGCCCAGCCAGAGACTGCTCTCCTGCAGAGACCTTCCATAGGGACTAGCTAATAGCTCCTCCTTGTGTTGTACATAATAAGCTCGTTGAGCTTTAGGGCTGTGAAGTAGATGCCCTCTGTTAGAGCAAATCCAACCCAACCAATCTCGGCATTTCTGTGTGTGTGTGTGTGTCCTTTCTTCATCCACAAGTTGCCCCTGTCAGGTTTCCAGGATCAAGCCACAGAGTATGTGGCAGGCATCCATTACTTTCATATCCCAAGATCTCTTGCCTTATAGAAGTGCTCGGAGATGCAAACAGTGGGTGCATAGTAACCTTCAAAAACAAGCAGTATCTTAGCCAGTACAACTGGGACCCTTACAGGAGGCTTAGCTGACTCATGGCATATCTTGGTTCATTCTTTAACTCCTTCTGAGATCTGTCTTAGCTAGTCTTTTCTCCTTTCTCTTGCCAATGTTAAGCAAAGTCGGAACCAAGTGTAGTCTTTTCTGGGATGGAGAACATTTCCAGGGAGGTGTGTATGTGGTTCCGTGACCGAGCACTTGCTTAGCAGGCAAGAGGCTCCGGCACTGCAAAAAGTCCCTCTGGCTAAGAGATAAACAACCCAGCAATGAGACACCTTCCTGTGCTTAAAGGTCATCAGACCAGTCTACCTACTAGGAATCCTCCTCCTTGGACCTCAAACTTCTGACATGTCCTTGCTCTGCTCCTCAGGGCTCTATGCTTAGACCTCCCAGTGTCATTTATTTCTAGAAAAGCCACTTGCTTTTCACAACAGGCTTCAAATGACCAAAGTCTAGGGAAACCTACATCAAAGGGCCATATTAAACAAGAGGGCCTTCAGGAGCAAAAATATTGGCAGAAGACCTATATCCATAACATCAACTAACTGGCTATCTTGGCTCCTGCCCTCCTCCTCTACTCCTTGAGTTCCTTAGCTCCCTTCCCCCATAGAGGCAAGGATTAACTACTGTTGGCAAAACACAGCTCTGTTTAGATGGAATATGGGAAAGATTATTCTGAGCCACATATGACTGACTGTGGTCCAGGAACATAGAATCACACTGCCCTGAATGACTTGCTCCAATATGGAAGTGGTTGTATGAACTTCTACACATCAGTATCTCTACCCCTTGCATGTCCAGTAAGCTTCCAAATGGCTGGGCCAGTCAGTGTATGTAAATGGAGGTTTTTCTGTCTGTCCCATCCTGCAGCCATTTCTAAATAATTACTCAGAGGCTTAATATCAACTCCAGAATGTTTGGCCCATAGTTCAGGCTTATTACTAACTAGTTCTTACATTTAAATTCACCCATTTCTATTCATCTATACATTTCCACGTGGCCCATTGCTTACCAGTTTCCTGATACCTTGTCCCTTGAGCAGCTGGATCATGTCTCTTCATGATTCTGCCCTTCTTTCTCCCTGTATTCAGCCTGGCAGTCCCACCTCGCTATATTCTACCTAGCTATAGGCCAAAGCAGCTTTTATTATCAACCAATGAGAGCAGCATATATTCACAGTGTACAGAAGGATTATCCCACAGCAAGCATATGTTTGGGAGCCTCTGTGGCAGTTGAGTGCTGGAGTTACTCTTGGCTCTAGAGGTGTCAGTTGCCCTGAAAATAAGCTCTGCAGTTGGATGTAAAGTAGACTCTTGACTCAGCCCATGCAGGATCCCAATCCCATCTCCTCCACTACCTGGGAAAACTTGGGCCTATTACTTGTGTTAACTAAAGTTTATGGACGGCCACCATTTTGAACTGAGCTTCTACACAAGGCTGTAGTAATTCAGACCAAATGAGAATGCAATAAATTATGCTAAGGAAGCAAACAGATTTCCAAACAGGTCTGTTTCTCCTAAAAGAAAATTCTAATATACCTGCCTCCATATCATATGAAGTACCCTGTGCTTCACTTTTTACAAAAATATAAATAACCTGAACTTGATGGTTCCCAGGTTTTCTCACTGTTTCTAGATTATAGATCCTGCTACCTGCCCTGCTCACTGGTAGCTCATTCTATTTTGTCACCAGAAGCTGTTTGGTTATTGAACCACAAATACAAGCCATTTGGATCTCCAGCTGAATCTGCCATAACTTCATCACGACATCTGTAGTCCCTGAGCCTTGGCCTTCATCTCTGCAATGACAAAGGCCATTGCCAAGTTCACGGTACTGGAGAAGGGAAAATAAGAGAACAGAAGCTGTTTGTGGATGCTTCTACTCTTCTTCATGGCCAGGAGTGGGCAAACACAGGGAGTCTGGCAAAGCTCATGTGAGCTGGAACTTTTCTACAAGAATAACTTTCCTCGGGGGCCCCAGGAAATTACTTGCTGGGCCTGGAAATTACCTCTTCAGGCAACCATTCGAGTGGAGCCCGTTTGATGGCGCAGCTGATGTCCTGGCTGTTTGCTCAAGGTCAATGTGTTTTCAAACAGGGCAGACTTAACTTTTCTGGACAGCAGGCCAGTGGATGTTGCAGTTGCTGTCCTGGGTAGAGCATTAGCCATAAGGAATGGCCCCTCAAATTTTGCAGGGAAGCAAGGGTAAGGCCACCAATCTGACTGTTTTTTTTTAATTTGTGAGTGCTGCATGTCCCCAGAACAACCCTGTGCTACAGTGGTCTGAACCATATCTTTGTAGGATTACTGGGGAGGGCAGAGAATGGGTCTCCAGCATCTTTTACTTGCAGTGTTGAAGAATGTCAAGACCGCTCCAAGTACAACACATCCAATGAGCAATTAAATGCACTAGTCAGTGAACGGATAGAACAGGCAGTTTCAGACTACACAAACTCGCTGTTTGAGGGATCCCCCCACTCTCACTCCAGAACATGCTTCCAGTGTTCTCTACAAATCTAGCTCTCAACCTCCAAAACTAATTTTGAAAAGCAGGAACATCTCCCAGTGTAAACACAGCTCAATCAAAACTGTCAAGAGCAATGACGCATTAAGCTAATCCATCCAATCCTTCATTCACCCAACAAACACTTACTACATCTTCATTACATGGCAGGCCCTATGCCAAGTGCCAGAGACAATGGGAGAAAAAAAATGAAGTTTCTAGACCACAAGGCATTGATTTTTTTTAAAGCTTCCTAAGTAGTTCAGATGTGCAAGCAGAGGTAAGAAAGTGAGTCATCAGTGCACTGCCCAGACATGGAACGAACAGCCCGAGCCCCACCAGTTCCAGGAACAACTGTCAGCTCCCTTGTCCCTTCCCCAGCCTCCTCCTGATGCTTTCTCCCTTAACCAGTCAGCATCTCAGACTGAATTGCTTCCTACTCTTTTCAGCTACTGAACAATATTGTTCCTTGGGGTTACCTAGAAAGTCAAGTACAAAAAAAAATCCTAAAATAGACTATTTTACATTTGTCTCTAAAAAAATTAAAGAAGTAAAATCAGGAGCTGGAGAGATGGCTCAATAGTTAAGGGCACTGCTGTGCTTGCAGAGAACCCAGGTTCAATTTCTAGGACCCACAACCATCAGCAACTCCAGATCCACGAAATCCCTGTCCTTTCCTGCCCTGAGGGCACCAGCTACATACACGGCATTCATACATACATGTAGGCAAACACTCATACATATAAACTTATTTAATTTTTTAAAAAAAGCAGAAAATGTATTGATTTCAACACAAACCTCCTCCCCATCAACTCATTCTTATTAAAGACAGCTTACATTACAGACAGCCTGGAAATCTAAACAAAGTTCCAACTACTAGTTAAAACCCTGGTCCTAAAGAGAAACCATGTGGAAAATGTTCTTGGAGGATAGGGCTGAATTTCTCTTCTATGTGCTGCCTCTTCAGAGCTGAAGAAGAGCCTCACAGATGCACACTAGCTGCCCAGCAGCCGTCTCTCCTCTCCTCAGCAAGGTTCTTCTCTCAGAAGTGAAGATGCTTAAGTACAGGGAAGCCTGGTAAGAGAGAACTCTGCAGTGTGGATTACTCACACTTCATGCCCATCCTGATGGTTACTATTCTCATCAGCATGATTTTTTTTTCACATTTGTACCTCACAATGTTCCCACCGGAGGCTCTGGTACATTTTAGGCACCTACATCCCATCGTCTATCACGAACACTGGTCTTTGATTCTCAGGCAGGCTTGTCCCAAGAGTTCCTTGTGAAAACGGAGTGAGCCACACGCACTGGGTTCATACTACATGGAGGAACTAGCGGTCCAGGATATTCTGATCCTTGCAGCTCAGCTCTGGCATGCACGGGACCTCCCACTGGTTGTGGGATTCTCCCTGTCACTTTAGCTTCCGCGTGTTTTCTTTTCTGGTGTCTTCTGCCTCTGGCTTCCTTGCTGGCTCATTTGTTCCTGCTTCCGTCATATCGGGAGGAGGTGATGGCTACACTGAACATATACGGCATCTTTCTTTCTCCTAAGCATCACACTGTAACAATAATTTATGCTGTGGGAGAATGCTCTTGTACCCTCTAAAGATTTGTCACACATATTGGCTTAATAAAACATTGAATTGCCAGTATCCAGACAGGAAATATAGGTGGGGCAACCAGACAAGGAGAATCCTGGGAAGAGGAAAGGCTTAATCTGCCAGATACAGAAGCAATGAGAATGCCTCACTGAATAAGGTACCAAGCCACATGGCTAAACAGAGATAAGAATTATGAGTTAATTTAAGTTGTATGAGGTAGTTAATAATAAGCCCGAACAATAGGCCAAACAGCTTATAATTAATATAAGCCTCTGTGTGTTTATTTGGGACGGAATGGCTGTACGACCAGGTGAGACAGAAATCTTCACCTACAAATTAACCCAGAATTTACACTATATTAGCTATTATTACAAGCAATCCAAGGACTAGTTAAAATATACAGGAGATTATTAATAATTTCTATGCAAATTCTATGACATTTTACGTAAGGAACTTGACCATCATTAGACTCTGGAAACAGAAAGTTGTCCTTGAACCAATTCCCTCACCGATACCCCAGGGAGGGACCACTGTCCTCTTACCCAGCACCAAGACTGAAAAATGCTTTCAAAGTCACTGTATAAGTTACAGTCCTAAGACACACCAGAAGGGCATATCATGGAAAAGCCCATGGCTAGTGCTCACACAAGAGTGGTCTGGATTGAAATCTCAGTTGCTTCACTAATTATCTGACACTAGCAAATGTGTGTAATCCACAGTCCCTTCCTTCGTAAGGGAAATAAGTCATACTTACAACACCATGAAGATAAGAAATCTTACTATCCCCATTCCTGACATACATGGTGAACACTGACCATGCTAAAGTGCTAGAATTAACACAAAGAAAACTTCAGCTGTGCACACATTTGTGAAAACGCACACAAGTTGAAAAAAACAAGAAACAATTCTTAAAATAGAAATATTTATTCAGTGAGAGACTAATTTTTTTATCATCTTATCAGAACAAATTTTCAGCTCCCAGGCCATTTGATTGGGGGCACATCACTGAAGCATATATATTATTATTATTATTATCACTGTTATTATTATTTTCCCCATTTTAAATATTATGTTTCCTTCTTTCATACAGACTATTTTACCCAGTAGAAATCCCAGAAAGAAGCCACAGCACATTCATAATGAAGACAGTAGAGCACTGTCATTCAGTTGCAGCTTCCTAAAATATAGCTGGATTTAATCCATCACAAACATCAGCTTGTGTCTACAAATTGGCCGTGATCACTGACACTTCCAGGATATGCAGGGAGAAAGGAGAGCCTCTACCTACTGAAAGCAATTATGCCTTGAAAAGGCATTTGCCACCTTTGACAGGATCAGTGTCTGGGTGCCTTCTCAGGGCCAACGTAGGTCAAGTCCAGCAGATCAAAGCAGGTGAAATGGAAACCAGTAGCCTCCATCCCCTCCCCCAGCTCCTGGGACACACAGGCAGGAAACTTTCTGATTTCCAGTCTTGGCTCAGTTCAGAAGGAAGAAAGGGAATGATACATTCTTGAGGGGAAATAACGCAGCCTGTCTGAGGGCACACCAATCCATTCAAGCATTCAGGGTCAATCTTCTCAGTTAGTAGAGGGTTTTTTTTTTAAACACCCTGAAAATATCCCTACATCATCACTTCCCTCCAAGGGCTTCTGAGTGTAGGAGTTGTATCCACAGCCCCGTAAGTCACCCAAGGGTCTTGGAGTTGCCAGGGAAAAATCATGCCTGGGAATGTTCTGATTTCTGAAATCTAGGATGAGTCATCTCAGCAGACACCTCCTAAGTGCTGGAGGCAATACCTGGATCCATGCATCCAGATTTCAGCAGGTGGAAATGACTTCAGAAGAGCCGACCCCCTGCTCTCCACACTGTGACACTGAAAGGCCCTGTAAAATATGACAACAAAGCTAGACATGGTGATTTAGCTGTACAAACAAAAAGGACTTATAAAAATATTCCCTGCAGTGAAAAAAGAACACATGTAAACATCTCCTCTGAGTCACTGGAGAACCCTCAAGTCTGTCCACTGTGTCTTCCTAAGTCCCACAATTCTGTCGTTCAGCTTCTCTCTGTGGGTATCAGTCTGCCTTCTTCTTTACAGAATTTGTACTTTGAGGCTGCCTTTGAGGCTGGCGTGGTTTGATTGGCAGGAAAAGGATTATCAGCAGACTTGCAATGTGTAAGAAAAAGAACATGGACCTAGAAGTAAAAACACAAGAATTGCCTTTCAAAGACGGGCATAAACGAAAAACATACAACATACATGATGACATCATCTTCAGGGGGGCAAGAAGAGGCAGCAGTAGTTGTGAGCCACAATGACCCAAGGTTGCCATGTGCTCCTCACTCTGGTAGGTGAGCAGGCTAAGGATGAATGAAACCACAAGGTTGGGTGAGGCAGAGATGGACAGACACAGTGCTGCCCCCTAGACATAATTAGACCAGACCAAAAGAACTAACTGCAACCAGATATTTCTGCTGTTCAAAAGCTGAGGATGACAGAGCCCATGAAATACACTCTGTCCTTAGAGGACAAGCACAGCCTCATCTCTCACGTACTTCTCAAGACGCAGGAATTCTGATCTACCTTAAGAACGGGAAGGATCCTAAGGTTTGGTTTTGTTTTTTTTATGATTTGTTGTGGGGTGGTTTGCAGAGAAGTGCCACAGCACATGCGAGGTCAGAGGACAACTTTTAGGAGTCTGTTCTCTCCTTCCAGCATGGGTTCCAAGGATTCAGTTCAGGTTGCCGGGCTTGCACACCAGCCATTTCACTGCTCCAGGGTCTGTATCTTGAAAACTCTATTTAAGCTTGAAAAGAAGTTCTATCCAAACTAATAAGAATGAAGTTTTACTTCAGCATTGACTATCATTAGCACAGTGTAAATGCCAGGTGAACACTGAGCACAACCTGTTAATAAATATGTGTAAATAGAAGTTGATTCTGTTAGCACAACTATTTCAGATCTGTTAGAAAGGCTAAATGAATACTTTAGTCCGACTCCCTCAATACTGCTCACCTGTGCTTTTGCGCTCTCTCTCTCTCTCTCTCTCTCTCTCTCTCTCTCT
>LOEQ01000297.1:202144-220005 GCA_001685075.1 Bramus lutescens
GAAAGGATAGGTGGGGCTGCCAGGCAGAGAGAATAAATAGGAGGAGAAATCTGGGAGGAAAAGATCAAGAAGCAAGAAAAGATTGAGGAGCCAGAAAAGGAGGAGGACTCCAGGAGCCAGTGACTCAGCCACGCAACAAGTCACAGTGTAAGAAGTAGAGAAAGGTATACAGAAATATAGAAAGATAAAAGTCCAGAGGCAAAAGGTAGACGAGATAATTTAAGTTACGCAAAGCTATCTAGAAACAAACCACGCTAAGACTGGGCATTCGTTAAGTATTATTGGGAGCTGGGTGGTTGGCCCCCCAAAGAGCAAAACAGTCAAAAGAAAAAAAAAGTAACTACAGTCTCACACAAAGCAGTTCAGAAATATAAATACTAAAGATGGAGAACATCTGAGAAATGAGTTTGTATGTAGTTGTCCTTCACTGCTGGCCACTGAACTTAACCTTGAACAAGCTACAGATCTGCAAGGCAACTATACTTACCTTCTCTAAATGGCCATGATGTGTGAATTTCCTTTTACTAGGTTTAGTGGCTCTCTTTAGAGCCAGTCAGAGCTAGAGAGAGAGGGCTGGCTGTGCAAGCAAGAGGTCCTGAGTTTAGATCCCCAGCAAATATGTTTAAGAAAGGAAAAGCCCTATATATGGATATGCCCACATTATCTGTAATCCCAGTACTGGTGCAGGATTTGGGGGTTGTGGGAGGGAGGCACGGGTGGAGTCAGAATGATCACCTTTCTAGGCTTATCAAAAATATGACTGGATGAATAGATAATCTGAGAAAGTTCCACATGAGCTCAGGATGTGGGGTTAAATCTGGTCTTTCTACATGAAAAGTCATCTGAAACGCTCAGGCTTCAGAATGTGGACATTCAGGGGCAGTTCTGTCTTACACTTTGGAGAGGAAAAGAGAGGCAGGGCCTGGGAAACAGAGATTTTGGTTCCTTTAGTTTAAAGCATCAACACGCCTAAACATCATGGCTGGGGTACCATTCTCTGGGCATCAACACCACATTGTTCATTTTTAAGTCACTCTTTATAACCAGACTGTGTTAAAAAAAAAATAACCTTGGGGCTGGGAGGATGGCTCAGTCAAGTAATTACTTGCCACCATAAGCATGACAACCTGAATTGAACCTCAGAACACATGTTAAAAATCTAAATATGTGCTTGTTTATTACATGGTTGTCATCCCAGTGCGAGGCAGGTGGAGAAAGGAGAATCCCTAAGGGCTCATTATTCAATAAATGAGCCAAATACAGCCCCCACCTTAGAAAGCAAGGTTGACAGGTTGACCTCTGGTTACCAAACACACATACAACAAACACACACACACACACCCTTCCTCATGCATATACACACAAATTAATCTGGAAAGGCCTGCATCATCCACTAAATAATGCATGTTAGCATTTGCTGGTTAGAGGTGCTGGTCTATGTCCTCTGCAGGCTCCTCACTCAGTTCCCTCACCCACTCCTAACAGGGCTGCCTGAGGCATTCTTAGCCTCCTTTCATGGTGAAATTACACAATTTCAAGGCCGACAGCTCAAGCACTCCATAAGGAAAAAAATTAAACATGAACATGAAATATAAAAGTACATGACTATAGGTCATAGTTCATCTGGAGCACAGTCTTTCAAATACAAGCCTGAGATACCTTTTCCTAAAATCTGGTCCCCTCCCTTGGTTGCCATATCCCTGCCATCATGCACATCCGGGAATATAAATCCCCACGCACACACACCAGCACTGGATCTTAGCAAAAGACACAAGGTGCTTCTGCAGCTATGAAACTCAGTCAACCAGCAGTGACACCCGAACTCCTACCCTCAATATGCCTCAGAGACTCCAACTCTCCAACACTTTAATTGTCAGGAAAAGGAGCCACAGGCAGGATATTCACACTTTGGGGGAGCAGTTTTACAGGCTCCTTTTTAGCCCTTTGTTTGAGACAAGATCTCACAGCCCAGGCTCAAGCTCGACCCCCTCCCACCTCTGCTTCCCAAGTGCTGGGATTACAGATGTGCACTACCTTGCTGGGAGAATCCTCTGCGCATGTACTCTGTATCTATCCCTTATGAATGCACGGCCACAGGAGCCCTTTCACAACATTACGGATGACTTAAGGGAGTCTTGTCAGCCATTATCACAGGTATTGGAGCTCAGGCTGGCATCTTTGGTACAGTAATCTCCTCTTACAGCTTCTATAGGCATTTTCACCATCAAGTAACACCTTGCAGTTCTTAGTATAATTCGTTAGTATGTTGATTCAGTTTACCAGCCCCAAGGTCAAAAGAAGATAAATGCACCAGGCATCAACTGAGACCATTGGAAACTTACTTGTATAAACTGATGGTGGGTTCGACTGCCAACATGACAAAGGGCGCTGCCGTGTAAGAGATAGCCAACTGCGTGGCGGCCCAGGTAACCACGTCATAAGCAACCTTCCGAGCTTTAGAGGAAAGAAAGTGGTGTCTGTAGTTGTTTCTCACCTGCAAACCAAGAAGGCAGAAGTAGAATGCAGGAGTGAAAACGTAAATAACTTCCACTCCATCACACACAAGAAGTAGGACCACGGGAACACAGGCCGAAGAGCATATCCGACCATCTGAGCTCCATTTTCAACCAAAACCCCACTATAGGTTTTCTAATTGCAAGTATGTATGTATGCATAATGTGTAAATATGTGATTATATATAATATATATTTATTGTATATATCCTTTTTACCCTCCCCCCCAAAAAACACAATTTAAGAACCTGGCACAGAGCTGGGCGGTGGTGGTGCACACCTTTAATTCCAGCACTTGGGAGGCAGAGGCAGGAGGATCTCTGTGAGTTCAAGACCAGCCTGGTCTACAGAGTGGATTCCAGGATAGCCAGGATTACACAGAGAAACCCTGTCTTGAACTATCCTCCCCCGACAAAAAAAAGAAAAAGAAAAAAAAAAAGAACTTGGCACAGAGCCTTCAAAAGCCTTTTCTATTTATATGTATCTACATTTATATTCTTAGTGGCACTGGTGAATTTTTAGCCAGATTGATGTTTTGTTTGTTTGTTTGTTTTTGGTGTTATCTGTTGTAGACTTTTTGCTATGTCCATAAATATTAATCTTCAATGAATTTAGGTAATTAGGAGAGAGTGAGCTTGTCTGCCTGTTTTAGTTTCGTGGTGCACACTCTTACTGATAAGTCTCTATGTTGTACCCTCCTGTTTCCATGGCTACAAAGGTACAAGTATGAACTATTACCACAACCAAAAGCAACAGCTATTTACCGTGTGCTTACTGTATGCCATGTCTGTGCTAATCTTTTACATGGACTGAGTCTGTTGAGTCTTCCGGCAAGTCAACAGCACTAAAGACCTTTCTTAGGCTAGAGATTTGCTCAGTTGGTAATTACTTGTCTATGATACACAGAGCTCTGGGCTCAGTCCCCAGTAACTCTTCAAACTGGGTATGATGGCATAGGTCTATTATCCCAGCACTCCAGAAGTCCAGAGGTGGGGGCAGGAGGATCCAAAGTTCAGAGTCCTTGTTTTGGATACATAGGAAGTTCCAAGATAGCCTGAGCCACGGGATATTCTGTTTCAAAATAAAAGTAAGGCAAAACGAAGACCCCGCAACAACAACAACCCTTTTCCTCCACTCTCACCTCCTCAGAACAGAGTCTGGGGTTCCTTCCATTCATTCAGAAACACTGGGCAGCGGACATGAAATTTTAATAGCTAAGTAGTTAACCTCCTGAAGCCTAGGCCTTCATAGCTGCTGAGTTCATTCTCTTGCTAGAAAAAAAACTGGAAGCTCTGCTCCATCCATCCCCCTTTCCATCCACCCCCTAACTTACTTGTAAAAACAGCTTGCAACGCTGCAATAGACAAGATCTACATAAATCAAAGCAAGGCCACTGGAGTGAAGATACTTAAGGCACGAACTCTGAATACATCAGCAAGCAAAGCGCTGACCTTTATTTCTTAGTTTATTCTAGCAATCTGTTCTTGAGTATGTATTTAATATTTAGAATTTTTGAAATTAGCAGGAATAGCAATTTTTACCTTGTTCATATGTAGAATTTCATATACTTCATCTAATCTAAGTAAAAGACGAACTTCAAGGGAGAGCTTGTCTTATCCACTGTGGTATCTGGACACCTATACACTGACTGACATGTGACAGAGCTGCTGAAATATTCATAGAAAACTGCACGAAGAATGAGCAAATAGCACAAGCTCAGGAGATAACCCAGTTGTAAACTGACTATCCAGAATCACTTAAAATTAAAAACAAAAAGACACAAAAGCCAGACATCATGGCATCCATTTGTAGTCCTGGTACCAGGGAAGTGGAAACAGGCAAATCCTTGAGGCCCATTAGCCAGCCTAGCCTGCTTTGAGTTCCAGGCCAGCAAGAGATCCTGTCTCAAAAAAAAAAAAATAATAGAGGGTGCCAGTTGAGAATTGACACCCAAGGCTGCCTTCTGTTCTCCACATACACATTACAAACACACCTACAAACACCCACCAGCACCCTGCCACACATACACAATCAGGCAAAATGAGTAAATAGCAAATTTTACATATAGCACAATGAAAGTTATTGGAGCCTGAAATAAGAAAGACTATAACCACAATCAAAGGACAAGATTGAACTAAACCTAAAATGCTGTACTTAAGACAGTAATTGTATGCTGACTATAACGGACATATGGGGTTAGGTCCAGTTCTAGGAGATGCAGTTCTGAGGCTGCTACCTCACTGACTTCTCAGAGACATCGTGAACGACTTCTAGGCTTAGTATAATGACACAGGACATTAAGCAGGGTATCAGCAAACTGAAGTATGATAGAACCTGCATTAATTAATAAACATGATCATCTGTACATGTGCATCCAGTTTTTAGTGATGAAAAATGTGTTCGTTTCTCAAGGGAGTAATCTATTGCTCATAGAATTCTTATTGTTTTACTCTCTGCAAGTGAATCAGTTAATCACTTTTACAATGGTAAGTCCCTATACATTGAAGTATTTCTGTAATAAGGTTTTTATACATTATGATTTTTCCAAATATCATTCCAAGAAAAGAAAAAGTATTCCATGGAGGACCTTATCACTCTACATCAAAAAGTCACTCCCAACAACCCCAAACCTTCAACTCACCCCTGCTTAAAGAAGAACAACACACAAGCACACACACACACAAACACATACTCATATATGCACATACACACAAACAGAAATGCACACTCACAAATACATGCACACATGCACGCACGCACACACACACACAAACACACCCCAGGTCGCTAAAGGAAAAGCACTAGCAGCTGATGGATGCTTACCGCTCTAGCTGCCAATGTGACAGGGACTCCAGTTAAGAATGTAAAGTAGTATCCAGGGTAAACGCCATGCCACAGAGCAGACAGGACGAAGGTGAACACAGTAGGGTACCAGGGAACCCGTTCGTAGCACACACTGCAAAGAGAGGAAGGACTAGCAAAGCCCAGGTGCAAACACTCCAATGCCCTCCACCTGCACCTCTCTGGGGCCCACCACATGGAAGTCCTCAGGTCCCCTCAGAAAGATGCCTGCCTGCCTCTTAGCAGGAGCTTGCAATGAAATGCCGGCAACCTATGCTTCTCTGGCATCCTGGACCACTATCAGCCACGTGGCTCATGGCTCTGCTATCAGTTTTAACCTCAGTAGACTAGTGGTCTGAGCCCCATCACGTGGTCTACTATAACAAAGGTCTCAGTGGTCTCTTTCAACTCAAGTTCCTGCCTTAAAGAAGCAGGTTCCACCAAAGGGTGAATCCACTAGAGGTACTAATATGAGTGCCAATGGCATTAAAATGCCCAAATGCTAGATAAGAATCTGTAGATATTATCTTCATTTAGCCAACATTAATTTATCTTTCCAACCAGTCCCCTATGCCACCTGACTAATCAACATGACAACCCTTTTTATCTTTCTGGTAGGAACTCTAGTGAGAAATTAGTGTGACATTTAGAGGATCTGCTCTGAGCCCAACAAATTTTAAATCAAGATAGAGGTTGAGTAGCTCTTACCCTAAATGCCTGAGACAAGAAGTCTTTTCAATTTTGGATTTTTTTTCAGAGTTCAGAATGCTTACATATACATGTGTTATCTTGGTATTGAGACCCAAGTCTAAAACACAAGCTCATTTTTGTGTTGCATACACCTTCCACACAGAGCCAGAATGAACAGTCACCCAAAATTCTAGTGTGTGTGTTCTGATTGCCATCTGTCACGTGAGGGCAGATGGGGAATTTTCCTCATGGGACATCATGTTAGTGTTCAAAAGGCTTCAGATAGGGGGACATTTGAGGTTTCATGCTTTCAGATATGAGATGCTCTGTGTGGGAACTTCACTGTGAGAAGCTGGAGAAAAGTCAGCTGGATCCCTGAAGATCTTTGGCTCTTCTTGAGCCAAAATTAAAATTAGTGATAGGAAGTGAGAGGGGACTTTCTCCCCAGAACTTAGGCTACACATCACCAACGGCAGTCAAGGTGGCCACTACATTACTCAGTTAAGTGACGGCGTCCCAGTAGAAAATGCAACAGTGAACTCAGCAGGTATCAAGAATCCACCACGGATGGTTCAAAAGTAACTGATTTTTGTTGTTGTTGCTGCTGTTGTTTTTTAAGACAGTGTTTCTCTTGGAGCCCTGGCTGTCCTGGAACTCACTCCGTAGACCAGGTTGACCTCACACTCACAGAAAACTGTCTGCCTCTGCCTCCCAATGCTGGGGTTAAAGGCGTGCACCACCACTGCCCAGCAAAAGTAACTTATTAACATTCAGATTCAGGGTTTCATTTCCATTTCACAAGAGGAACACAGATGCAGCTGGGAAGAAAAACATAGGCTTAAAACTCTGCTCTCAGGAAGACTTCTTTTTGACATGAGAGCTAGGCATGCACTTTTTTTATTTTTTAGTTTTCCTCAATGCTTTATATCTTTTTGCATGAGTGAAATATTTCATTCTCAATCATCTTGTCCTGTGCGTTCCTAATGGAAATTGTGTGACTCTTAGCATGTAGGAACTACTCATCAGAAAGAAAGAAAGGCTGGTGGTAAAAGTGCTTGCAACATTGGTTAAAAACAATCATGTTCATATCAGAATTTCAAAACTGCAGGAAATGGCAGTTTCGAGGGAGCAGCATATCGGCTTTATTTGAAGAACTACTACATTGTGCTTGCTTTGCTTTAATAGCTTCAAAGATTCATTATTATGTATGTGTCTGCATGGGGGTTTGAACGCATGAGTGCTTGTACCTTGGAGGCCAGAAGAGGGCACTGGATCCCTCCCAGCTGGAGTTACAGGTGGTTGAGTGACTCCATGTTGGTGATAGGCAGTGAACTTGGCTCCTCTGCAAGGCCAGTATACACTTAATCACCCAGCTACCTCTTCAGCTCTGCCTCGGATTTGTGAAAGACCTTGCTCTTCAAAAGCAAAACCTATCTTATCCCATGCTCCCTGCAGGTTCAGGAGCGTTCACAAAGTGGAGTTTGGTGTTCCAATGATAGTACACTCATAATTTTCTAACAAGTAACGCTTCTAAATTTAGAACACATATAGAAACAGGTCAGAGAAATGTCAGTACAAATCCAGGCATGTGGGGGTACTGTAGAGCTCTCAGAGCTAGGGACAGCAGCAGCTCAGCAGCTCTCATGTGGGATTTGATGTTGACACTGACTTCCTTAGATCTGAAAACTAGACTCTCCTGGGTATCAAGCCAAACAGCAGAGAACTCAAAAGCCTAGTTCCGGGAACAGACGTTTGGCCCTGTATCTGTCACTCACAGATCTGTGACTTTGGGCAGGTCATGTAACCCCTCTGTCCACTTTCCTAGCGATAAAACAGAGCAATCCAGCTAATAGCATCTCACAGGACTGCTACAAGGAACAAACTAGTGCGTGGAGCTGAATAATGAGCATTCTGGGATGAAACCGGCACATGCTGGGATCTTCTCAATCATCACGCCTACTTTTTTATTTATAAGATGTGGACAATATTGTCGAAGTGTCAAATGGTATGACTGGCAGGCACCTACTGCTCCCCTAGGAAGTCCCCAAGCGCATCCCTGCCATGAAAAATAAGGTAGTTCTGTGTCCCTTACCATTTCAGCCAAGTAGATGTCTGAATATTCCAGTTTTCTAAGTACATTTTGAAACTCGTAGCAGTCTAGAAACAAGAAAACAATGCCCATTGTTAGCTTTAAAAACGCCAGAGCAAGGGAAAGCCCTGCCCAGAACTCCCTTGCTTCCACAGCTGATGTGAATCTCAAGCAGGATTCCGCACATTTCAATCAATCAGCTGTTCTGCCACCGGCAGTAACATTTTCTGGCATTTATAACATTTACTTTGCAGCTAAACCTTGGCTTGGAGACTCAAGTCTACTCAAAACTTATTTTTACATTAGAGCAAAACTGAGGGAGAAATTCTGTCAATTCCTTCTCACTCTGATTTTTAAAAAATAAAGTCAAATGTCTTAAAACTACTCTAAAGGGGGACTTACACAGGGAAAATCTAATTATATGATGGCAGGGCTTTGGGAACAAATTAAATGAGACTGTTATCTCTGTGCTCTGTGATCACGTGCAAACTAGGTCAGCCTTTTACAGTCATTTCTATAAATAGCTCCACAGTCCCAGCTGCATCCAATTTTGCCTGGAATAGGAAGAGACTTCATGCATGAAGGGATCACAATACAGAAAAGAAGATCAAGAAATTTCACCCTTCTGGCAAGAGTATAAGTCAGTCAACTGCCAAAGAAGACAGCCCCAAATACACCATGAACGGTGTTTTCTCATTCAAAGAGTAGCAGGAAGTGTGACTTTTCCTGTAGAAAATCCTCAGTCATAAGAAACCCTGTGTAGGCCACACACCTGCCTAATGTAATGAGCTTGAAAGGAGAGAAAAGGCTAGGAAGATAGATGACATATAGCTGCAAGATGGCCTGACAGATGTATCTATCTATCTATCTATCTATCTATCTATCTATCTATCTATCATAATGCAGACGATAGGCCGATGAGAGAGAACACAGGCTGGAGAGACAACAGATGATAATAGATAAATGGTATAATAGATATATAGGTAGTATGATTCTTAGTTTTTTGTCAACTTGAAACAAGCTGGACTTATTTGGGAAAAGACTCTTCAGTTGTGAAAATGCCCCCAACAGATTGTCTATAAGCAAATCTATAGGTTGTTTTCTTCATTAATGATTGGTGTGGGAGTGGTGGGCACTGTGGGCGGTGCCACCCCTGGGCAAGATGTATAAGAAAGCAGGCTGAGAAAGTCATCAGAGAGCAGGCCAGTAAGCAGCATCCCTCCACAGTCCCTGCATCAGCTCCCACCTTCAGGTTCCTGCCCTGTTTGCATTCCTGCCCTGACTTTCCCCAGTAATGGACTATGATGTGGAAGGATAAGCTAAAATAAACCCTTTCCTCTCCAAGCTGCTTTTGGTCATGGAGTTTTATCACAGCAATAGAAACTCTAAGACAGGTAAATAGATATGGACAGCTGACACTTAGATAAATGATAGCTAATAGATCAAAAGATAAGAGGAAAATGGATAGGCAGATGACAGATGAAAGGTAGATGAACGATAGCTAACATAACAGTTGCTGCGTGACAGATGGTTAGGAGAGCTATTATTTATTGACTTTTTATTGCTAAACCCAGTTTGTTTCTGCTTGCATAGCTAGCTGGCTGCTATAAAACACGGCATTGAAGCACTGTAACTAAACCATACTTCCTTGTTGTCTGTTGTTCTTGCCCCACACCAAATACAATGAAAATTAGTGTTCTTATTTTCTCTTCAGTACCAATGTAACTTAATATCAGCCTTTGACCCCAAGCACACATCCAAAATGAAAGGATTCTGTCTTTGGTCCATACTTGGGGTAAATTCATGGGCAACTATAAACCAAGGGGGTCGGCTCTGAAGGACAGTGACCTATAGTGCTCCAAGGGAGCAAAGTCCCTAAACCCTAGGGCTTTGTCTGACAACTGCAGTCTTCACAGGTTTTTCCAAGAATGAGAAAGGTGCTTATGATGTCTGCAAACTTCCTACTGAAGAAGTGGTTTACTGGAATGGGGCAAATTGCTCACTCAGAACCGGTTCTAAATTTGAATTTTTTTTTTCCTTTTAACCATGTCTGCCAGGGCTTTCTGACCCAAGGACCCCTCAGATTCTCTAGAATCTAAAGATCAACATTCCCTCCCCCATAGTTGGGACTCATTGCTTATGCAATCTGATAGAGCTGAGGCATCAAATAGCACCATGCATTTAAATTGAATATATGATGCAATTTGGTGAGGGAACAGGCATAAAGTGGAAGAGGAGGAGGCGAGGAGGAAGACATGAAGGAGAAGAGGCTGAGGAAGAAGATAGAAAGGAAAAGAGAGAAGAGGAGGGAGAGGAAGGGGAAAGGGGAGGAAGAGGAAGAAAATGAGGAGGAAGAAGAACAGGAAGAGGTGGAAGAGAAGGATGGGGAGGAGGAAGTATAACCCTTCTTATAAATTTTGGTAGGTGAAACGAAGGCCTCCTTCCCCCTGGAGGCCCTCCAAATGCAGAAGGCCTCAGGCAGAAGAAGATGGTGGTTTTTCTCTGGGTGGCTCCTTTTGGTCTGCTTTCCATGAAATGTGGGTGGAAGATGGCCAGTTGCCCAGATTTACTGCTCTCCCTGTCGGCACCAGGAAAGATGGAAATAAAAAACTAAGAGCCACCCTAAGTGGGCTGACCGAGGGGACCGGCGCTCCTGCTGCACAATGAGAAACCTCCCCTTCCTCTACTGCTCGAGGATGAAAGGCTCTGTGGCTCGGTAGTCATGTCTGTGCTAGTGCGAACAAGGTACACTAAAGCACACTGAGCGAGTATGGTGTGAAGGGAACCATGTCTGTCTCCAAAGACACAAAGAGCACTTTGGTCCAAGAATAAAGACAGATGGAGAGACAGATTATCCTAGTGGCCTAAAAGGTGTGCACTGGGATAGTTCTTCTAAAAAGAAAAAAAAATCAAATGAATTAAAATTGCTGCCCCCCCAAAAAAAATTAACCCACAGCCAAGCACATGTAAGTCTAAAGGCACAAGCCTCTGGTCCACACTCTGGATTGAAATCCAAGTCAAATGCAAAGAAAAGAAAATGGCATTTTTGCTTTCTGGTTGGTAGAACAAGAATTAAACAATAGAAAGATTTTCCTGGCTCTTTTTTGCAAATTTTTGGTATCACTTTTCCTCGAATCATTGAAAGTGTCAAGAAAGAAGGTATCCTGAGAGCAAAATGATGATAACTGAAGGAGGAAGAGGAGGAGAGGGCAATAATCTGGAACACAAATGATGAGGAGAATATGGGGCCAGGCATCTCCCCAAACAGCTTTCCTAGATACCCTGACGATGGACTTTTTGGAATCTCACACACAAAGCAACTGCTTGCTGTATTCACTGTGACCATTTCTTCCAGAAGCGCAGTGCTCTCACCTCAATCTTCCAGATGTTCAGGTTAGAGAGCAGATCCCAGCAGAAATGGCCATTGGCATCCACACCGCTGAACCCGAAGCCAGCTGCATTGTGCACCGCATCCGCTGTGGTGTTAAGACAAAATGTCAGGAACCAGGCAAAGGTCTCTTTTAAACGACTGCAAACATTTGTCTAGCTACACATGGATGCTTATTCAGTAGTTTCTTGGAAAATGAGCCAACACACACACACACACACACACACAGAGGATTTGGCACCATTATGAACTGGGCTGTTTGGTGACCTTGGTTTCTATTCATTTGTTGTGTAGCCTTTGAATGCTTGCTAAAATGGATGTCCATAGCATGGACAAAGGAGTGTTCAGGAGGAGTGAAGAAATGATGTGAATATGTCAGTAGTGGGATTCAGTGGCTGGCAGGGTGTAGGGGAAGAGAAGAAGGCAAAATACACTGCTGCTTAGAAGTAAAGGCCAATAAGGGACACGGTGGGGACCAAGGGTTATCACTGAAGATGTAACACATGGGATTTGTTACTTCCCCTCTGGCTGAGACAAAGGCAATTAAAGGAAGGCTTATTTTGGCTCCTGGTGGGAAAGGCATAGTGGGGCAGGAGGCAGCTAGTCACACTGAGGAAGCAGAGAGAGAGGTGGAATGTTGGCTCTGGCCATTTTCTCTTTTTTTATTCAGTCCAGGACCCAAGACCATGGTGCCCCTTACACTCAGGCAGGTCAAGTCTCAGCTAAGCCTCTCGAGAAATACCTTCAGGCATGCCCGGAGGCGTGTGTCGCAGGTGATTTGAAATCCCACCAAGGGGACCAGAAACATTAACCATCTCAGGTGTTAAAGGGTAGTGGGCTATGTCAGGAGAGAGCCCGTTCTGGAAGAAAACAGGAGCTTAGCCTGGACAGTCTACATAAATGGGGCTGATGAGTTAACACAAGATGCAGCTAAGGAAAGTTTATGACAAGGTAGAGAAGCTGAGCTGGAAACTGGGAGCCAGCACGGGGCCACAGTGATGAACAGCCTAACACAATGTGTGGAAGCAGAGCTTGGGAGGTAGAGAAGGGAGGATCAAGAGTCTAAGATTATTCTGGGATGCATAGCAAATGTAATAAGGCTAGCCTGGGCTATGGGGGAAGTTGAAGACCAGCTTGAACTACACAGGAAAATTCTGTCTCAAAAAGAAAGAAAGAAAACAGCAAACCATCCAACTCACAAAGTCATTCTGAAAGCCCCCGCTTCCATCTTTATTTACTTAACTAAATTGTATGAAAATGGCCCTCAAAGGAACAATCTACCTCAAATCAATGCCATAATGAGGTATTTTGTAACCGACTGGAGTCCTGACAAGCCCTCGCTGTTATGATGAAGACCAGGAGACTATTTTTCTCCTTTATCATATTCCAAATTCTGTTAGAATATGCTCTTCAAGAAATTAAGTCACCAGTGACTCAGACTAATTAAATCAAAGCCCTTTCCAGTTCTAGACTGGAGGAGGTCCAAGAGGATTCGCTCATAAAGGTTTAAGTCCAAATGCAGGCAGCTCTCAGACCCACTGGAAAGGAGCCTGCCTTCAGAACAGCCACACGAAAGAAATTGGCATCCTCCAGGTGGGGGGCTAGTTCTGAGCTCAGTGGTGGAGCATTTGTCTAGCACTGTCCTTGGGTTGCATCCCCAGGATGGGAAGGGAGCGGGGGTAGGGGTGCAGCTCAATGTTTATCTCCTCTATTTTTGGCATAGCTGATGATTTAATGATGCTTATCTTAGGCTTGGCTTCAACTGAAAACTATCTGGTTTCTCGTAGAAGACAGGATTTAAAAGGACAGAGCCCCATGCCATCCTCTCTCCTTTAGAGGGAAATTCAGTAGAGAAGAAAAAGGAAACAAAGAAAGCAGATGCCCGAAAAGGGACCTCTTGGTTTCATATATGTGAGAACAAATCTATGTATGACACATGTCAACTAGGTGACAGCTAAAATCACAGCTGGGCAGCCCATGGCAAGGCCCACACAGCAATTCTTAACTTCCTGTCTCCTCCTTTAGTTTTGTGCCCACCACTCCGAGTCAGAGCCGAAAGAACCAAGCAGTGATCGTGTGCATGAATGTGTGTTTTCCCTGGTCATCATCTGTGATAGTCAGATTTTTACAACACACAGGTATAAACAGCTTAAGGCAGGGACAGATTTACTCAGGCCCAGATGTTGCAATCCATCACTGTAGGGAAGGTGGTTGTGGCAGAGCATGGCACATCATGGCACTCAGAAAGCATAAAGAACAAGGATTCCCATGCCCATCTATCTCCTTCTCCCACATTTGGTCCCTTCAGCCTATGTCTGGCGCTGCCAGCATGCAGGAATGGAGTTGCCTCTCAGCTCACTATCTCTGGAAAGGCCCACACAGACACACCTAGAAGTGTGTTGTAGTAATAGCCTGCATGCTTCTCAATCCCAGCAAGCTGGCCATCAAGATGAGCCACCACACACCATTCTGAGTCTTTGGACCCTACACCTTTCAAGTATTTTTTATCTCCCATTACGGTGGCATTAGGAGGGCCGGTAAGGATAGGCTCAGCAGCATAAAATGCATAAGTTAGAGGAGGTGACTAGCTTCTAGAAGCCTGTCCCCTAAGGATCAAATGGGTATAATAATGGCACCTATGTTTAAGAAGCTGTTGAAAGTGGACAAAGTTCACACGCAGGACCCATCCAGGAAGCTCTCAAGAGAGGATGATGGTGGCCATTTTTATCATAATGGCCTCTGCTAATGGGAATGCAAAGGCGATGGAGACTGTAGATGCTCGTTCAATGTGCAGACCATTTCAGTGTAGGCAGTGCCAGAATCTGAAGGCCAGAACTGATTCCACATCCTAAAAGGCTGAGTGCTCCTTTGTGAGGTAGCTAGCTCCCAGAATCACCCTATTTGGAGAGTCAGGATTCCCTGCTCTGCACAGTGCTTTCTGCAGAAGTTTATCTAAGATTCCATCATGACCTAAAGCAGCCAGAGTGAGGTTCTGACTCATAGGACCAAACCGGCTTTCCTTTCTCCACACATGATGTAACCTACTATAGCAGACAAACTGATCAGGATACCCCTTTGTTGCAGCTGGTCCTTAGAACACAGCTTAACAGTTGGGCCTCTTTAATTAGTAACGGTTGGGGGGGCATTTAGAATTGGATGTTAAGCCCAAAGAAAATAATTTTATTATTATTTATTACATTTATTTATTATTTCTATATAAACAGTAACTAGAGCAAGGCTAACACAGTGCAGTGCAACTGACATCCATGAGAGGCCAGCTTTAAGGATTAAATTTTTAATTAATACATCAGTTATATGTAAATGGCATTTTAAAGAGCTGGATAAAACAATTATTCGGTCAAGCAATTTAAATATTCCCCAATGGACTATTCATTGCTTCTTTATTCAGAAATAATACAAAGGTTAATTTCAGACCAGCCCATGGAATCGAAACTGGAAAAAACTTCAAATCAAAGCCATTAACAAAATGTTTCCACTAAACAACCAGAAAGGCATAAAAGATGGGACAGAGGCGATTGGGGAGAAAAAGAGCTTGGTGCACAGAGAAAGCTGTCCAGAGGAAACATGTCCACATTCCAAAAGTCTCGGGGGTTCTCCTAAACTGCAGAATGACATTCTATTCCCTGCCACCCCTCCCATCCCACCCCCTCAACACAAACCACACCCACCTGTGTCAGACTCTCCCCATAAGGCCACGAAATGGCCATTTTTCTCCTTAAATCTGGAGCTGATTTAGTCCAAAGTCAGCCCTAAAGCCCTGAGATACAAAAGGTGGGAACAAAAGGGTAGGGGGAGAAGAGAGAAAGCAAAGTAAGTGGAAACGGAGAATGAAGTAAAAGGGAAAAAGACATCCTCACTCCTCAACACACACACACACACACACACACACACACACACACACACACNACACCCCTATACACGTTTGTACTCAGGTTAAAGCGAAAAAAAAAAAGCATTAACTATTTTGCATGGGAAAACACATACAGGGACCCAAATAGATTCCTAGATACCCAAGATAGAGATACCTAGCTACTCAAGCAATAAAGAAGGCAGCATTTTTAACTAGCAAAGCAACAAGAATCGGGGGAGGGGTGGAGACAGGCTTTTGAAGCACATATTATCCCACTGAGGCAACTCTTGATGCCTCCTGCCCAGATGATGAAGAGGTCTGTGTTCCCACAAAATGCCATAGTCCAGATGCAGAAGGCATTTCCTAGCACAAAGCCTGGTGCTCAACAAATACCCCTTAAATTAAACTGAATGGAAGTGGAAACAAAACACAGCACCCCATAAATTCTAATACAGCTCTGGTGCTGGATGTAGTAATTCACACCTTTAGTACCAGCAGAGGGAGGGGCAGGTGGATCTCTGGTCTACAGAGCGAGCTCCAGGACAGCCAGGACTACATGGTAAGAAAGACCCTGCCTCAAATGAAAACAAAACAACAGCTCGAAGTCTGATGGCTCTGGCCAAATGCTATGGAAGTACTGTATTTGGACTGAACTTACACATAGATATTTTTGCAGTTAAAAATAACCTGGCCCCAGTAGAAATGCTTAATGGGCACAAAGTTTATGTTTGGGGCAATTGAAAGTTTCTGGCTCTCAGTCTTTAACTGTCATGAAAAACCTGCCCATGCTGGACTGCATGCCCAAATGGCCAAAGCCATCTACTTCACATTACATATATTTGAATGAAGAAAATAATTCTGCAACTGCAAAGTTTATTTTAGATTTTAAAACCTGAAACACAAACTAAGAAGAGGACCTGAGTCACGTGCTATTCTTTAACCTTCAGTCTGTGGACAAAACACTGGGGACTGTTGAATGGCCAGTCGGACTTAAGAAGCCAAGTCTTTGCTCTCTCTGACCTTGACCTTTCCATCTTAAATCAAGAGCAGCATTGGTAAATGCATTGGCTCTTCTCTTAGCAAGGCTTTAAACAACTCCATCTAAAATTCTTCCAAAGGAAAGAGATAAACCTTGAGACCGGCCAACGTGTCTCAAGAGAGAGAGGAAAAAAAGATGTGTGATAATAATAATAATAATAATAATAATAATAATAATAATGAGCTTTTCACCATAAACAGGAAAACCTGGAACTCATCTTCCTTCTGAAGCATCAAGCTCAACCAGCATTTCCTTCACTGTGTACAACCTAAACTGATATGTGTGATGGTAAAATTCATTGTTCATTTGTACAACCCAGAAAAGAAAGCAAGCCAGACTCTTCTGAAATTTTCTATTAATTTTGTACTGCACTGAAGGGCCAAAGTCAGTGGTTTGAAGCAGTTAGGAACTCTGGGTTTAAACAGCAGCCCAGATATCTCTCACTGATAAGTAAGTATACAGGAAGGATTGATTTTATTATGATTTGACGATAAAAATGATATTATGGCTAAACCATCCAAGGAGGATCACTTCATTCCTCACTCATTTTGGGTCACTCCATCAAACTTACCTAATGTCCATGCAAAGTAATACTTGGGCTTTGCAGCTTGCATGACGACATATAAGTACCAGAGTCGACTCAGAAAGTTGGCCTTATGTACAAACCAGTCATCAACAAGGAAGGTGACAGGAAAGGACTTGGAGAGCGTCAAAAACAACAGGAGAGACAGCAAGGTCATGCACAACTTCTGTATCACAGCTCCCTAGAAATGGTGGAAAACCAAATGTAACTACTCAGGTGTGAGGACCACAGTTTTGGCAAGAGCATCTCAAGAACATGGTCATCCAAAATCTTCCCTAGAAAGGACAGTGGATGGACATGGGTTTTCTTCCTTATGACACAAATTGATAGGATTAGGTTAGGTGGTATATTTAGATGCAGAACACACATGTAACCCTTGAGGATTGGAGGTGTTCACGGTAAACATGGACCATAGCTGAATGTGTCTTTCAGTATCTTCTACCAACATAAGTTAGGTAGGGCTGTTGTCCAAAACATAAAAGAAATGGATACCAGCGTAGGGTAGCAAACACTAGAAAACAGTAACCATTTCCTTTCCACCAGTACAGCCTGGAGAGGCTGGGAAACTTGCTTGAGTCGCGAGCCAGGAGGCGGAAGCTTCCAGTATAATGGATTCTGTGCAGGTTACTGAACACCTGAGCCAGTTCATGGGCAGATAATGGAGAGCATTTGCTTCCAAAGAAGACTCAGATGTTTAAACTAGTGTCATTGTTAGCTTCATCTGTTACTTTGTCACAAGGCTGTTGACAGAGATTTCTGTCCTGCCTGGTCCCACAGCCGTTCAGTCCCAAAGAAAAACACACAGAGGTCTACATTAATTATAAACTGGTTGGCCTATTAGCTCAGG
>LOEQ01000297.1:249450-264066 GCA_001685075.1 Bramus lutescens
CATATACATTTTGTGCTGTATTATATCTGTCTTGTTTATATTTGTGTGTGTGTGAGAGCGAGAGAGAGAGAGAGAGAGAGAGAGAGGAGAGGTGGGGAGGGGAGAGGGAGGAGGAGAGATGAAGGGGGTGAGGGGAGAAGGAAGGAGGGGCATCAGCTATACTCACGCTCACTCTGTTTTCTCAATGGAAAACAGTAGTAATTTAGATCTCTTATGGAAACCAGCACTTTCAGAAAGCTCCGTTCTGTCTTTGATGATGACTGCACTGTTTCCTCTGCGTGTAAAAGGTTGTGTCTCACCAGGCACCCAAACACACCTGTTCTCTAAAGAAGGCTTAGGAGCCTACTGTGCAAGCTTTGATCCTATCTTTCATCTAGGCTAAATGAACAACTGGCGTGCCTGCGCACAAACTAGAGTGAGAAGCTGGGATAGGAGACCACTCTTGTAATCCCAGCAGAGGGGAGGCTGAGGCAGGAGGATTCTAGTTCAAGGGCAGCCTCAGAATACACAAAGTGATTTTTATCTAAAAAAATTAAAAGTTAAGTGTGTATATGTGTGTGTTTAGCACACATTGATTCCTTTCAGCCCAGTGACCAGTCTACAACCACAGTAGGGCGTATTTACTCAGGAGGGTGCCCACAGTAGGGAGCATTTACTTAGGAAGTGCGCACAGTAGGATATATTTACTCAGGAGAGTGCCCACAGTAGGGTGTACTTACTCAAGAGGGTGCCCACAGTAGGGAGCATTTACTTAGGAAGTGCGCACAGTAGGACATATTTACTCAGGAAGTGTGCACAGTAGGGCGTATTTACTCAGGAGAGTGCCCACAGTAGGGCATATTTACTCAGGAGAGTGCACACAGAGGAATTTGCTCTATCCTTTCTGTTTGGCCAGGAACCGTGGAGCACTTGTACATGAGGAATAACTCAGAGACTACAGTAGTATTATTTTGGAGCATAGCCCTCGGGGCAGTAGCAATAGCACTGCCTGGAAACCAGTTAGAAAGGCACCTTCTCTGGCACCCCAGACCTACTGAGTCAGGCACTTTATGAACAGGATCCAGTAACATGCGTTTGTGCCCCCTCTTTACCCCAGCACAACCCACTCTGAGACAGTGCTATGACAGGAAAAGCTTTTAATGAGCTAAAGAATCAACCACGCAGCCTAGCCAGGCACAATGGTGTATACTTAGAATCCCAGCATTTGGAAGGTAGAGGCAGGAGGATTATGACAACTTTGAATACAGGCTAGGTTATGCACTATTCTTCAGTCCAGCCAAGCTTCATAGCAAGACCTTATCTCAAACCCAAGCTACAAGAAAACAAAACAAAAAGGACACAGCCTAAAAGTGATTGTAAAAGATTGTCTAAACTGACAAAGATTCCTTACTGCCCAAGCTTCAGTGAGGTTCCTGCATCTTCTAGATCCATACCTAGTGTTAGTAAGAGCCACGCCCCACCCCTCCTGATCACCCTTAGTGTCTGATCAGCCCCCTGCTCCATCACCTAGGGTCGTCTTTGGACTAAAGAAGCTAATGCATATGAGAGCTTGAAACAATGCATGCACTCTCTAGTAGTCTACAGTCCCCAAATTAACATGTGCAGTTGAGCACAGGATGAATTCACCAACTCTCATAGAGCTATTTCCAGCTGACATCCTCCTGCTTGCTCTGTACCCAGTCTCTCTCCCACCCAACATTCACATGGTACCCAAGTCACCTTCATCATTTTTTCCTGTACGAAGAGGCAATATGGCCCTGAACCCAATCATTCATTCCCTGGGCTTCCAGTTCCTAAGCTGAATTTTATAAACCTACAGCAGAGACAAACTTGAAAGTCAAGGAAGTTTCCAGAAAGGGAACTGGAAAGGAGATAAGTGGGTTCTTTTTTCCCTTTTCGTTGTAAAAACTTGTCTTGGTGAAAAGCATTCATAAACCCCACCTCTTAGAGGAAGCATGGATAAAAAATATGCGGGCATGCATCATGATACTGTTTTATTAAATCTTCAACATTTACAAGTAACACTGGTCAGTGGCAGGATATTTCTTTTCCCAATGCTGCAGCCTCCAGAGGCATGCCGGGGGCTGCAGGGTCATTCCTGAATTCCAACAGCTCTGTCCCCACAATTACAGCATTGTGTGAACCCCACTGTACAAAGATGAAATACAGGACAACTGTTTTGTTGATCAGATTCCCAAACCCAAGCTAAGCTGGCATGACTCAGATGCAGCAAAAGCTCAAATTTCCACAGCCTTTACAAGATTTCAAAGTCACTTGGAGGCAATCAAACACAACCCCCCCCCCNNAGTGTGTATTCTTATCCCACCAGCCCAGGGTGTGCTGTGCTGAGCTTTCCAAATGTGGCTCATAAATGACCTCTGCCTCTCTCAGACTCTACCTTCCAGAAAGCTGTTGTTTAGGGATTTCTCGTGACCTTCATAGCTTCCAACTAAAACCAAACTGTGTCAAAACCTAAAAATACTGCCTTCCTCCTAATTGGAGAGAGGCAAGCACACTGTTCTTAACAGACAGCAAATATCAACAGTCCGAAATGATTTCCCCCACCTCCAGCGGTGTACCGGAAGTACGCCAAGGAGAGGCAGGTGAGAGGGCAGGCCTGGAAGGGTCTCCTTGGTGGCACTGCTTTGTGCGCACCAAGACTAAACCAATGTGATTGAAAGATCCCTGACTTAAACACAAACAGTCCTCTCCTGCCTTGCACTCCCAACCCCCTCCCCACCAAAGAAAAGCAGAAGGGGAGCTCAAACTGAGATTCCCTTCTGTCTTCTGTTTCACAGAACAAAAAGAGTCTGTTCCACACCCTTTAGCAGCTTTTCACTTTCAAAGAGATTCTTATTCCCGATGCCTTGGAATGTCAGCAAGACATGTTTTGAAATCTGCAATAAGCCCATTCTTCTCCCTAGCCTGTGGATAAGCAAATGTTATTAAAGATGGATAATCAATGTGCAGAACTTTGCAACCCAGAAAACTTTCCATTGATAGCACCTCTCATCCTGAACATAACTGTCTTTTATTGAGTACTTACAAGGGATGAAGGACAATGACAAATTTCACACTAATGATTCTGATAGTTTTATGTGGTAGCCTGCTTCCCGAGACACAGGGAGACAATTAGGAACAACACCATGGAGTGCAATGGCTGAAGTCACAGATCCACAGAGGTGACTCATGGTTCTGTACCACTAAGTCTCAGTTCCCAGCAGCCTCCCAAGGAGCACTACCACTCGGGGACAATTGCCAGCTGCCTATAGCACTTCTGGCACTGCCATAACAAAGTGACCACAAACCAACAACAGAGACTTAGCATCTGATTCTGGAAGTTGGACGGCTGAGATCAAGATATGAGCAAGGCTGGCTTCTCTGGTGCCTCCCCTTAGCTGTACTGACTGTCTAGCCCTGTGTCCTCACATCACCTCTCTGTGTCACTGTCTTAAGAGTCCATATAAGGACACCAACTATATTAGATTCCATATGGGCCACCCTCATCAACACCTCCTTAAAGACCATCTCCAAACATGGTCACATTCTGAGACACTGGGGGACTTCACTTGTAACACTGCCCAATAAAAACCCTCCCTCCCAAACCCAAGAGCCGAAGTAGACATCCCTGTTCTTATCCCAGAAGGTAGAGTAGGTAGAACACAAAGCCAAGGCTGCAGAGGATGCTGTGGGCTTCATCAAAACCTAGAGGCTCCACCAAAATGACTGCCAACAGGACCACCCAGTTGCTGGCCCTGTTTGGATATGACCACCCTTGTGAAATGACAGTTCATTCTAGGTTTGTACATGTTGAAAAAGTCCACTGTCCTTTGGCCTTTGCTTCAAACACACAAGCTTGAGAACAGTAACAAAAAGCACTTTTAAAAAAAGTGTATATTCATGTATAGTCATGTATGTGCATGACTGGTACCCATGCAGGATCTTCCTCTGTCACTCCCCTTTTGTCTTGCCAGACAGAGTCTCGCACTGAACCTGGAACTCACTAAGCTGGTTGGCCAGCAGTCCCTGAGGATCCACCTGTCTCAGCCCTCAGCACTGACACAAGCCCCGCTCACAAGTACAGTTCTTACATGGGTTCTGGATGATAGAGCCCAGCTCTCCGTGCTGATGCGGCAAGCAATTTACCAACTGAACCATCTCCCAACCTGGCAATCAGCGTTTACTGAAACATATTGTGTGTCAGGGGCTCAACAATGGTCAGTTGTCGTTCAAAGCGATTCATATCATTTAGTCATCTCAAAGACTGTCAACAACTTCCGAGAAAACTAAAATACCAATCCCTTAAAACATTCCACTCTGTGGTAGCACTCTGAGTTAAACTGGGGATCCTCATCACCAACACTGTCCAGGAGGAATTCAAAGCAATACTACAAGGGCTCAAAGTCCTTGCCAATGACTGTTCTTTGAGTGAAACTCTCCAAGTCCCAGGAATTTGTATTCTCACATACCAAGCCTACTTCAGCAGTTTTGGGTAAGATGAGATTCAGCTCTCTTAATTCCCAGGGAAACAATCCACATATACTTGAGGATAGTTCAACTTGCACAGGAAGACTTTTGGCTTGCCCTGTCCTGAAAATATCATGCAGCCTTGTATTAGCTACAACTCAGAACAGAATGAACATCGTAAAAAAAACTGATGCTATGTGGGGGCGGGGGGGCGGCAAATGACTGCAGTGTCTCTTTAGACATGGCAAGGATACATCTACCCTATAATCCTTGGCTCAAGAAACGGGGAAGAAGGAATAGACTTTGAGACCATGCAGGATCTGGAACACCCTATCTTCACACAGGGTCTCACCCACCTCCTCTGAAAATAAAATTCACTGCAACTGTTAGCCAGCACAAAGAAGCCAATAATAATGATGGTGTAGCTAGCATGTATGGTACCAAGCACATGGCCAGAACTTGCCTGAGCCCTCTTTTCTGTCCAAGTCCTTTCATCTCCACAACTGAGGATACTTAAAGTAGGTGGGAGTCAAAGAAATTACATCACAAAATGGTTAAGAAATTTATCAGAAGTTCACACACCAGAAAGCCAGTGGCAATACTGGAGCTGAAGTCTGGGGAATCTAAGCTGAGAATGAGGCTCATTTGATACAGTACCTGCCTTGCTTTCACAGAGCCCCGGGTTAGTCCCTAGGACTGCATAAAACCAGGTGTGATGGATGCTACCCACCAGTAATCCCAACACTGAGGAGGTAGAGGGAAAGGAATGGACGCTCACTGCTCTCCTCGGGTAAAATGCAAGTAAGTGTGAGGCCAGCCTGGGCTATGGGAAACCTAGTCATAAAGAACAACAGCTCAGGGAGTCTAGCTCCTGGGCCCACCAATGGGCTGTTTAACTCAACCTTCTCACCCAGTTCCAACATCTCATTCTCTAGATGAAGAAACGAGCCCAGTAAAGCGCTCCAGGTCACAGAGCGCTGAGCCTCAGAGTTGGGACTAGAATTCAGGTGTCCTATGTGAAATCCGCTTCCTGTGGCTATAAGACATACCTGGGAGAAACCATTGAAAAAGAGGAAAGGTATTGTTTGCCTCACATTTTCAGTCTAGGGGATAGTGAGCCTTGGTGATTCAGGTACAAGGTGATTCGTGGCAGGGGCGGAGCATGTGGTAGAGGAGGCCTGCTCACCTCATAAGGTCCAAGATACAGACAGGAAGCGGCAGAGGTCCCAACATCCCCTTCAAGGGTACGCCCCAGCTTTATCCAATTAGGCTCACACCGTAACACATGGATGTTTGGGAGACATTTTGGATCCAAATATAGCTTCCTGAATCAGGTCCAGCAAGCCTTCCCGTGGCTCTCCACAGCTTTGGATACAGGTGGAAATACAACTGAGTGAGGATTCAGAGGGGCCTATGTAGGACTAGGGTCTTAGCAAAGAACTATGGGTGCCTGAAATGGGCAAGGGATGCTGAAGAGGCCTGGAAGAGAACATGGAGCATTTGCGGATGACGTTGTAAGCTTGGATGTATCAAGATCTACATAGAGAAAAACATCCTTACCCTAGCAGGTGTGTGTGTGTGTGGTGCATAGAGGCAACATATATTTATATAATGTCTATATGGCTAATTAAAATATAAATATTATGTATGTATTAATATAAAATATACATATATTGCATAAATGTGTATGTTTATGTGTATTACATATTCTTATGAAATCTGAAATTTTCCACATGACTCAGGTGAGGTTGTAATCAACTTCTCTCAGTTTGGTTGGATAATAAAAGTAAAGTAGGTTTCATCCAGTAAAGAACATTGCCACCATGTTCTTGGTTATATGAGAAAATAACACCTATCCACAGGACTATAAGGGGCATGAAGTAGAACATGCTAGCACTTTTTGAACTGTAAAATTCCATATGAGCTAGCTGAACTACAAACCGTAACTAACTACCCAGACCACCCAGAGAGAACAACTCTCAATTGTCCACTAGAATCAAAGAAATGTTAAAAAAGAAAAATTGAACTTAAAATTAAAAGAAAATTCCTCCCTAAACAAAACTGAAAAGGACTGAGGTTTGAGCTAGAGACGGTTCATCAGGTAAATACGCTTATGGCCAAGGCTGATGATCTGAGTTCAGTTCCCAGGACCCATGTGTTAGACGGTGAGAACCAAGTCCAGCAAATATTCCTCTGACTTCCAAATCCATGCAGGAACACACACACACACACACATCATGCAACAAAAATTCTTGTTTCCTTCCAAAACAAAATTGAAAAGGTTAATATTCATTGGGACTGAGGCCTCCCCTTAAACCACAATGAGAGGCCCTTCTGTTGTAAAAGTTCCCCGGGTGCTTATAACAGGCAAATGAGCTGAACCCTGCTTCTACTCACCATACTGCTAAGTAGCAGATAAGGGGAATATGAGTATTTAGTTCAGTACTACAGTAATTAAAGGCATTACAAAAACATAGCAGATATATTGATCTGATCCAAACCTTTCAAGTGGTCCCCAGAGGGATGTGGAGACATGGACACACTCTCCACAGATAGAAATGGAGTCTCCTAACAGCTAGATCTGCTTTTCCTACCTGGCTAATGGGAACTATGACATCATTGACACTTTTTCAACATGGCGTCCCTATGTGCTAGCTGACAAACCCAAAGTGCCCTTTGTTAACATTGCAGTGTTCCTGTACATCCTCTGCTTCATGGATTTGAAGAAGGCTACAGGGAAGACTTTATAGACCCAAGTTTTTACACAGGGCTTAAAACAAACAGGGATCTTCCTGTCTCCGTCCCTCAAAACAGCGCTGGGGTTGCAGGCTTGGAAGACCACGCCTGGCTCTTTACATAGGGGCTGAGGATCTGAACTTAGGTTCTCATTCCTCAGGCATGCACACAAGTACTCTTACCTTTCTGGGGCATTCCCTAGCCGAGGGTTTGTTTTTTTTTTAATGCTGTTATGCCTGAAGATGTCTTTAAATATTTTAAACGTTATATAAAATATGCATCTCTAGGTTGTACTTAATAAAATCATAATGTGATTTGAAATTTTAATAATGAGCAAACAGGGAGGTGCCATGGGGTGGCTCACCTGATAAAGAGCTTGCCATGCAAGTATAAGGACTGCATTTGGATCGCCAGCAACTGAGCCTGGCATCACAGGAGACATCTGATATTAACCTCCAGCCTTGACATACACACACAGAGGCACACACACATAAACATGTACATATACATACACCACAGACACACAGACACAAAAAATCAATTGGCCCAAATGGAGCTTATAAGGCCAGTCAGACAAACTAAACTAAAACTTCGTGTTCCAGGACTGAATGGAACATACAACAGGGATGCCACGCCCTTCCTTCTTCCAGGCCCCATGTAAAACCACACCTAAATAAAGTCCATCAGACAAAGCTGTGTGAATTTTCTCTGATTTCATTTTAGTATAAAATTAATAAATGCTCACTTTAAATAAAATGATAGGCATCTATTTTCAACAGAAGATGAAAAAACTAAATAAAGGGACGATCACACCATCTACCTTCCTTCTTACAAGATCAGTGAACACGCCATAATACATTTTCTATATTTAATTCAAGTATAAAAAGGTAGCTTCTCTTCACGGGTATCGGTTTCTCCTTTGGCTTCGTACAGTCATGGTATAATGCCTCCCCTGTGATGTGGTCTTCCACTCAGCTACAAAGACGGGCATCTTCCTCAGGGTGGTGATTAATTCTGTCAACTTGATTGGATTAGTAAATGCCTAGGGCATTCATCAAGCGCTCCTCTTGGTACGCCTGTGAGGGTGTTTACAAGGAAGGCTGCGAGAGGGAAAGACCCATCCTGAATCCATGGCATCGTGCCATAGACTGGGATCCAGACTGAAGGAAAAGAGAAAGTGGGGAAGTCGGTTGAGCACTAGGTTCCCCTTTCTCTGTTTCCTGACCCACCATGATGGGAGCAAGCAGTCTTTGGCCTTCACAGCCAGAGCTGGTTCCNTAGACTGGGATCCAGACTGAAGGAAAAGAGAAAGTGGGGAAGTCGGTTGAGCACTAGGTTCCCCTTTCTCTGTTTCCTGACCCACCATGATGGGAGCAAGCAGTCTTTGGCCTTCACAGCCAGAGCTGGTTCCGCAGTCATGTCCTCGGCTCCAGGCTGGACTGTACAGCCTGAACCATGAGCCTGAGTACACGTCCCGTCCTCAAGTCGTTCCTCTACGGCAATGAGCAAAGCAACTAAGACACCAAATCTGCTGCTCTCGAGTTCACTTTCGCCTTTTAAAGGTCCAGGGTATTCCACAGTACGGGGCAGAGGAGGGCCGAGTGAGCAGTCCTCACTCCCTAGGGTTTTACAGATAGCTTGTCATTTCCACTTCATCTCCCAGGATGGTATGGTTCTCAGCTTCTGGTTGCTGTAACAAAATTCTTGGGGTAGATCATCTTAAAGGAGTAAAGAGGTATGTGGCTCAGAGTTTCAGAGATTTCCATGGCTACCTAGCCGCATAGCTGTGGTCCTATAGCAGGGCAGATCATTGTGGTGGAAAATGAAGGAGGAAGGAGTCTGTTCACCTAATGAAAGCTGGGAAGGAAAATGGGAAAAAAAAAGAAGAGCCAGGGTCTAGATTTGCCCTTTAAGGCTATACCCCCCAATACTTTACTAGTCCCCAGTCCTGCAGAAGGTTCCAGCACCTCCCAATAGTGCCAATGGCTGACAACCAATCAGCTCATGACCTTAGGATCCAAACCATAACAAGGAAGATGCACTCCACTTCCTATCCGCCCAAAGAGTCCCCAGGGAAAGGATGGATAAATTAACAAAAGTTAAAGGGAGGAACTGAGCATGCCCAGTCCAGCTGCTGAGGGCTTCCCCCATCGAGAACTAGACTGTCTACACAAAGGCATTCTCCATCGGTGCTCTCTGCATACTATCCTACGGCAGGGGTCTTGCTTCTAGAAGGACAGGAAGTTGGTTTCATTCAAGAGTAAAAATGTACGGCGGGCCCTGGTGTTGCAGAGAGGCAAAGGGATCTTATGTTCAAGATCAGCCTGGGGAATCTGGAGAGATACTGTCCTCAAATAAAAAGCAAAGAAAGGGGCAGGGCTGGATATAGAACTCAATAAAGAATTACAGCCCAGCATGCATGAGGCCCTAGGCTCAATCCTCAATACTCCAGCAACAAGGAGGAGGAGGAAAAGGAAGGAAAAGGAGGAGGAGGAGGAGGAGGAGGAGGANAAGAAGAAGAAGAAGAAGAAGAAGAAGAAGAAGAAGAAGAAGAAGAAGAAGAAGAAGCATTAAAGAGTCAGTAAATCGATTGTGATTCCATCATTATTAAAGCAGTATTTTAGCTCTGCTGCTAGTTGCTTGGGTCTTATTTTCAAATTGGTCCTGTATCTACAAAAGAAGCGTACCATGTCAGTAGTCCAGGATACTGTGCACATGACATCATTCACTCAACCGTTCTACAGGTTCTCATTTGCTTACAGCTTTTGTTGTTTCAAACAACACCATACAGAACACTTTATTACACATAATTACTCATTGGGGAAGTCTTAGCTTTAAGATAAAATCCTGGCTCCACTGAATGATGTAGTTACTCAAGATTCTAAGTCCTGCTAGTTCCGTTCAGTTTCAACTCCCTCTAGCTGAATGTAAGACTGTGTCTCCCGACCCCCAACCCCTGGGGGCAGGCATTGCGTGCAGCAATCTGCTCAGTTGTTTTCAATCAACTGGTGGTGAGAAACCTGGGTGCACTACTTTCAATTTCCTGGTTAGTGGTTGAGCACATGCACATGGCTGATTGGCCTCCAGCCAGGGAGTTTTGCGGTCACTAGGCTGACATCTTCAAGCGTTCACAGCAGAGGGGGAACATGGCCCAGATGTGCTGAGCACAGTCCCTGGATCAGCAGAAAGCAGGAGACAGTAGAGCAATGGCACACATGTAAAAGTGGCCTTGTGAAGCAGAAGCCGCCTTGTCCCCGGTATAACCGCAGCTAAATCATACAGCCCGTGTCTCTGTACAGTGAGAGTAGGGCCAGAAAGACGGTCAGCAGATAAAGATGCCTGATGCCAAACCTAAGGACTGAGTCCAATTCCCAGGACCCACGTAGTATAGAAATCCATACACATAAACACACATACACAGGTAAACAAGCAAATGTAAGTACACAAAATATATACACAAATGAGAAGTGTAGCTACTCTCATGGAATGGAGCTAATGCATGTCAGGCGGTGCACACAGCATCCACAGCATTAAACGTGCAGCACATGCTAGATATCACAACGAGCCTCTCGTTTGCTCCTTTGAGCCTTTTTCTGACACAACGCAGAAGGGACGCTCAGAGGCTCTCATTCGAGGCCACCAGTTTCTTGGAATGACCCTTGCAAGAAATCATGGACAGGAAGCAGAGACCTCCCCCAAATCACAACACCCTACAAAATAATAAACTCCTACAGTAAAAAGGCAATTGACCCATCAGCTTTTCCAAATGATATGTGGGTTCATAATTGTGTTTTTAAGACACACATTCACAACTCAATTTCTAATCTTCTCTTTATTTTTAAATTCTTAGGTATTTATAATTACATTGGAAATATAAAAATTAATTTTAAAAATTAGTCCAACCAGCATCAATAATATAACAGGGCAGTGTCATCCCATTAAAAACCTCTCTCTCTCTCTCTCTCTCTCTCTCTCTGCAAGTGTTTAGCTGTTTCCTGTCACTAATTAGACAGTCAGTATAACTATTACCAGAGTGTTCCCAGTGGGTAAAATGAAGGTTAAATAAGATAAAGAGAAAGAAAAACTCCCAATTGGCCTCTTTGCTCCATAACCTTTGTTGTCTCCTAAACAAACAAACAAGCAAAAATGACTATGAACTATCTTTTTCTTAGTGAACTCAAGATAAAACTTAATCGTTCTGAAGTAAGTTTCTCCAAAGTCATACCATCAGTAATAATAACAAAAACAATAATAATAATAATAATAATAATAATAATAATAATTGCTATTGAGGATCTTAGCTTGAGTGAGACCTTTTGGGACAAAGAATAAAAAGCACAGCTAGGGTTGCTATCTTATGCAATACCCAGGGGCAAAACCAATTATCTCAGAATATGTTGTGAAATTTCCAAAAGTCTCAAAACAAAATTAATTTTAATTTGGTTTAATTTGAAAATAAAGAACATTGCCATTTAGTTTTCAGAAAATAAAGCTCTCATGGGGCTAGCTGGAATACAGCACAACTGTCACGTCTCCAAAAGCAGAGGGACCTAAAGGCTTGGAGGGCGGCTGTCAAAAGAGGATACTGTCACTATGTATATTCCCCAGGAGCTGCACTATTCTGAGCTTTCACTACATCATTGCCTTCTCCAAAATATTTATGTATAATTAAAAAGGAAATCAGCATGGATCGGGAGTCGAAGCAACAGCACGCCCCTACGAATCATCCCTTCCTCGGTTGCAAAGGCACGATGATCAACTATAGGTTCATTTTATTTTCAATAGTAAGCAAACTTTTCTTTAGTGTGTATTAGTTTTTCAACCTTCTCGGCTCTCTATGGAGTTACAGGAGAAAGGGAATTATCTGCAGTTTTGTTTGTTTTGTTGGGACAGGGTCTTGGTAGTGCAGGCTAGCCTAGAACTCCTACCTCAGCCTACCAAATGGCTGGGGTTACAGGCCTGGACCACCATACTCAGTGCGGATTTCCATTTCTACAGTCAGACTCCATCCCTCACCCTTCTCCCTTCACTCACACCATCCCACTGCTCTGGCGGAGGCCCAGACTCTCCTATCCTACTAAAGCCAGTGAGCACCAGCACTTCTTAGTGTTGCCTGCTCCCCAACATGACTCTGCTCATCTGGACACAGGAGCCGCCTTTTCCTACCCCCTTCTCTTGCCTTTCTGGTTACTGCTATTTCCTCTACATTGAGGATGCTGCCTCCCAAGGCTCATGCCAGGCCAGGCTTTTCTTCTGCCACACTATAAGGGCAAGGTGGCCCAGGTGGTCATGGCGCATGCCTTGAATCCCAGCTCTCAGGAGGCAGAGCCAGACTGGTCTGCAGAGTTAGTTCCAGGACTGCCAGAGCTACACAAAGAAACCCTGTCTCAAAAATAGACAGACAGACAGACAGACAGACAGATAGACAGACAGACAGATAGATAATAGATAGATAAATAGATATACAAAAATAAATAGACAGACCAATAAATAAATAAATAGACAAATAAATGAATAAATAAGCAAATAAACAAACAAAGGCAAGGTGAGCAATCACTTCTATGTCAACAAAACCCAGTCGTTACTTTCAAATTATCTTCTCAAACCAGATGTCTCTCCTAAATTCCCAGGCATATATGCACCTTACTGTCCTACTGAAATCCCTGCTTGGAAAAACCAGTCATCAGTTTCATTCCATCTACAGCAGCTCACCACTTTCTTCTTGCTTATTCAGTCTTCCTATGTAACTAACCAGACAACCACTGCACTCTCTCTTCTACCCACCTAAACAGACTCAGTCTCTGCACATTGTATATTAGGCCTCTCTGCCCACTTTAAATCCATCCACTTCCCTCCCTCTACCTCTCTCCCTCCCATCAAGCCACTCTTATATCGTAACGGTAACCTACGATAACTCCAGCAGCCACCCAACTGACTGCTGCCCCCTAACTTTGTCCATTTCTCCTCCTTAGTCCTGATCTTAACTCAGAGTCACCTCCTGCTAGAAGCTCTCTCTCACCCAGGCCAAGATAACAAGCATGCTGCCCTGCTAGGATAGCGCCCTCCATGTCCACAGGAACATCCTTCTCACGTCTTCTGTAGTGATCTCTTTACTTAAGCAAAACCCTTCCAGAAGGTGGAGGCCATGTTTCTTCAGGCTAGCTGTCACAGGTTTTCATTCTGAGCAGACACTGGTGAATGTCTACTCATTCTTCATGGAGAACCAGTACCAACCAGAAGAACAGTTCTACTCATATCTAGGTTGGAAAATTGAGTTTACTGGGATGATTTGCAGACTTGTGGACCAGCGGTTGCTCACTGGAGCATGTGTGACTCTCAAGCCACTGCATCCTCAAAAGCTTACCCTGAGTCAGGGAACAATTCACGAAAGTTACAGCCCTAGCTCCCTTCCCAACTTGCAGGCAGCTCCACCAGAAAGACTACTCTGTCCGGCAATTGTTTATGACTTTTGTGACCTTTGGGAAGAGCACTGGGAATTTTGTAACTTTCGTGAACTTTTGAGGTCTTATAAATTTTGTAAGTTTCCTATTTTTTGAATTCTGTCTTCCCTCCAAGCCTGGATGCTCCCATTCCAATGAAACAGCCACCTAACAGCATCCACAGTACCTACCATCTCCATTAGGGTCTCAATACTGTTCATGCACAAATGAAGAAAAGAATGAATGAAGGTTATGTTCAGAAGCCAAAGAGATGAGGAGCATGTCAGGGGAGTTTTCAAAGAAGGGGGACAGAGTAGAGACCTGGGGACTCAGGGCCCTGTAATCTGGAAGGACAATGTCAAGCTGATGGGGCCTGGTCAAGATACTTAAAAAACCTTTGTCACAGTGTGATGTGTGACCATGCATGTTCTAGAACCATTGGTGATTTCATGAAAAGTGTGACCTCTTGGAGTCAGGTGACACTTGTTCATTATCAAAGACATTGTGTCCAGATCCAGTCCTCACTCTCCACTTGAATGAGAAGCATTATAATAATCCTCCTAATCCAACCAAGGAGCATCACTGATGGTAGGAAACACTTTTACAACTTTAAGGAAGGGAAATAGAAGAGAAGTTATTACAGGTACTGGAGTTAAAAGTGCTACCAAAACCAACTCTCAGGGAGGTTAAAATTTCTCACACTATATTTACCAAACCAATGGAGGGCCTGCAGCCTTGCCACCTGAAATCTTGTTTATAAAACTAACCAGAGTGGATGGGAAGAAGGCTTGACTGTTAAAAGCACTTGTTGCTCTTACAGAAGACTCAGGTTCCGTTCCTAGCACCTACATGGGAGGCAGCTCACAGCTGTCTGTGACTCTAGTTCCAGAGCATCTGATGCCCTCGTCTGGTCTCTGCAGTTACTACACACACACACACACACACACACACACACACACACACACACACACAC
>LOEQ01000297.1:264078-282885 GCA_001685075.1 Bramus lutescens
CACACACACACACACACACACACACACACAGGACAGACATACACACAGGCAAAAATTCATACACATAAAATACAAACAAATAAAGTAAAACATTTTGCTTTTCCAAATCTGTAGCTACCAAGGCCCTTATATGCCTAAATTTTGCTGTAAGAAAATTCCAACAAGAATTTCAGTGAGAAGCCAGTAAATGAGAGAATATAAAATAATTGCATGCATATATAAGATGTATCATGAGTATACTTATTAATTAATAGTATATTTAATAGCAATGGTATATTTCATAGTAAATTAACTATATGCAGTAAATTATGTATGTTTCAACATAATAGACTACACTAAATAAAACACAGAGGTGGTTAAATACATGAGGATGCTAACTTTCCTGGAGAAGCATGAGTCCTCATTCACTACACCAAATGGCATTTCTAGACTTCTGAGTCCATAAAGGGGGGGGGCCTCTGATAGTAAATCCAGGATTTAAATCTCAAACTCCCATAAGATAATCAACCATAGGTTAAAAAGGGTTTTTAAAAGATGCCACAATCTAATAGAATCTTTCATCAGAAATGATGAATTACTCACACTGGGGAAAAAATACCTGAAACTGAGTCAAAATGAACTCGGCTTCTTGTAAACCATGCACACAAAAGAGAGTTTGAATTTGCTTGACTGAAGAAGAGGGAGACCAGAAATCAGACAGCTTTTTTAAATCTGAGAACTGTCTGTAGAGTTGGGCCACGCAGGCAGCTATTTGAGAATACAGAGTTTAAAGACTGGAGGGTGGAGAGATATAAATGTTTGGGAAGTAGAGTAAATAAAAAGTAGAGGTGCAGAAAAGATGGGGGGCAATCCATCTTCTCACGACAGCTGTGAAGCTCAGATGAGACCCGAACATTGACAGAACAAGAAAAAAAAACAATAAAACTCTAGATAAAGCTGGAACACACTCCAGGTAGAACAGGAGGAGCTCCACTGAGCAGCCATTCCTCCGAACTGAAGTTCTTCCTCATTGAGGGAGGTTGGGGGCTCATCAGACTCAGAAATCAGAAAGCTAGTGAGATTTGGGAAACCCAGGAAAGTTGCAGGACCCCAAGACTCCATCCCAAGGCTACAAACGTCATGGACCATTGCTGGAGAAAGGAGACTTTCTATCAGAACTGCCTGGGATATAGGGAACGAGGAAGGAAGCTCCAGACACACACCTTTTGTGAGCTGTCACCAACACCGGTGACCTTTTCAGTGATGCAGCTACCTGTGAGTCACCTGTGCTCCTGTAAGCAATCCCAACAAACCCACTGGTTCCCCATGCTGTACATGGATGCAATCATTTCTTTGCTCCATCATCTTAGCCCCATCAGAGGTGAACAGGTGTTAGTTTGAATCCTCTTAGCAAAAGTCACTTGACAGTCATATCCACAGAAACCTATGGAGTGTTACTCTTTGGAACTGCATGCATTCGCAAAGAAGACAGCTAAAGAAAATACAGGAGAAAAAGTAATAGTATTAAGACAATTCCAGCAGGTATCACCAGCTCCCATAACTAGTGGCTCCAGAAAGGTCTCCTTCTTGACTTGGCCTTTAATAAGTCATGTATGTATTCAGCCAGTAAAGGCAGGCATTCTGCTTCACTGGATGGGAACACTTGCTGGCTTTCGTTATCTTTAGAGTTGAAGAGCAAGAGGGAAACTAGCTCAACACTCATATCACTTGACTCGCCTCTTCTCAGCTCCCAAGGGTTCAATAACGCCACAGGGAAGCAGTACCGAGGCGAGTGAGGGCACCTCCCCACACAAGTCAGAGGGCCATGTTTACCTGCTGCATGACAGAAGCCAGTAACCCAAGCCAGCCACTTCTTCCAGCCTGCAGCTTCAAATGAAGAACGGGGCTAATAACTGTTGGGTCTTCTGCAGAGTTTATGTGTTTTAAATAAAAGGATTCGAAGGAAACTTAAAAATGGCAGCACACTGCACAAATCTAACCACAATTGGTGCTACCATCTGGATTCGTTAGGGTCTTAAGAAAACGTCTGTGCAAACCTAAAACTTAAATGGATGCCAGGGACCCGTGCCCATCCTCTAGGTAGTGATGGCACAGGCTTTATTTTCAGAGTAAAAAACTGTCTTGAACACAATGTGTCTCCCAAAGGCTCATGGCCAATGCAGCAACCTTTGGGAAGCGGGACCTACCAGAAGGTGGTTAGGTCGAGAGTAAAAAACTGTCTTGAACACAATGTGTTTCCCAAAGGCTCATGGCCAATGCAGCAACCTTTGGGAAGCGGGACCTACCAGAAGGTGGTTAGGTCGCTGGGGAATCCGTCTTCAGAAAGGATTAACATATTAAGACAACCCTTACAAAAGTAGGCTATCAAGTGACACCAGCCATGCTATTGTCCCCTGGCAAACAAACAGCTGCTTTTCCCACCCCCTGCCATGCTGTGGCCCGGTGAAATAATTGGAGGCAGTTGGGTAGGTACAGGTGCCTTGCTGCCAAACCTGGTGACCAGAGCTCAGTCCCGGGAGCCCACATTGTGGAAAAAGAGAAATTGTCCTCTGAATTCAACCTGCACACCATGGCATACACACGCACGCACACACACACACACACACAGGTGTACACAGTCACACAAATAAACAAATATGAAAAATAATGTGAAACTCATTCAAGAAATCAAATCCCCGTTAGCACAGACATTGCTTCCCAGGTACAGTACTGGAGCTTAGGTTCTCAAAACAAATCAGCAGCTTTGTCTTGAAGGGAAACCAAAAGCACCACACCATCTGCTGGAAACAGTAATTGCAATGTGTCATGTTGCCCTGGGGCAACTTCATGGTCGTCTGTAGGAACTACTGAAAGCCTGGCCATGAAGACTCATGTACCTACTTTTGTCTCTGATTCAGAATAAACAATGCATTGCAGCAATGAGCACAGAATCTGGGTCCAACCTGGACCATCTTCTGGTACCCACCCCTTACTTCCAACCTGCATCTATAGAAATGGCACACGCCCTTCCACGTTCAGAACAAATAAGGTCTTAGCACATTAAGATACATAAAATAAGTAATATTCATATCAGTGCCCTCAAAGACTCTGTTGATGAAGAAGATATTTTATTTCAAAACAGGCTGTTTTAATCTGAGTCTTTTTTATTTTTAGTGTGTGTGTGTGTGTGTGTGTGTGTGTGTGTGTACATGCACTGCCATGGTGCATGTGGAGAGGTCAGGGGTTGTCAAGTTTGCTGTCAAGCACCTTTACCTGCTGAGCCATCCCACCAGACCCTTAAAGATTTTCCTTTAAACAGGCCCCTTACACTACTCCGGGGAGAGGATGACAGGAACTATTCATTTCCTTTTTATTCCATTTCATAAATACAGTTATGATTATAAGCAGAACTTGACCTCTTAAAAAGCTACTCCACACAGAAGAAACTCCATGTTCCCCAACAGTCTAACTGACCCATCAAGAATGACTAGCTAGGCCCATAACCAGGAGGATGCAGTAACAAGGACCTTCCTGGATGCAGTAACAAGGACCTTCCTGGGGTGGAAGTTCAGTGGTGAAAACCAGGCCAATATTAGTCATTTTCTATCAACAATCTGGTCTTTGATCTTCAGGAAGTTTCATCTGTTCCTGTTTCTTGAGCAGCAAAAAAAAAGGCCTCTGATCTACCTGGAGATGGCTGTGATAACAAAGAGGAGTATTTTTAAACCCCACCAAGAAAAGGAGCGAGACACACCAAGAGCCCGGGGTATCCTGCTGTCTCCTAGAATCTGGTAGGCTAGTTGGAGACAGTCCCTAAGAGGCCAACTCTAACGCTTTTTTCTTTTCTCATTTTTGCTCTTTTCCCCAAATCTCAAGCTGTGGCCTCCTCACCCCTAAGAGCTTCACTTTCCTCATCTGTTTATCTCTATGCCAGTTCCACCAAGTCCTGTTGGCATCACCTGAGCGACACCCTGCATGCTGGCAGAACTAAGCATCACCTGAGCGACACCCTGCAGCTGTCTAAACAATGCTTGGATGTTCTGAAGTGACATGAAGGCTAGTCTCACCAAGTGCCATGGTACCCACCTATAACCCTGGCACTTGAGAGTCCGAGGCAGGAGGATGGTGTGAATAAGGACATCCCTGGATACATCTCGAGTTCAAGGGCTACTTGGCGAGACACTATTTCAACAAGCGGTACCCACACCTCCAGAACTCTTCTAAGCCAACATTAAACTGTCTGCCTCCTACGGTGGTTCTTCTCTTTCTCTTTCACATTTGCGCTGGATCCTCCCACGCTATAATCAGAAGGGGCTACCCGCTGCTACTTTCCAGTTCCCAGGAATGCAAATTCTATAAGGAGGGATGGTGGGGTTGGGCAGGGGGACACTTGTATACAATGAAGCAGGACACACAGAAGTCCTTACAATTTTGATTGGGATGTGACCTGGCCCCCACCCCAGGACACCACTTCCTTCTGAGCAGATGTTAGACCTGTTAGAGCTACTAAGTAAAACACAGACCCATCGACACAATCCTTTTCAAATGGCTACTGACTTAGGAACACACCGGTGCAGAAGATCATGGGAAATAGACATGTTAAAATTAAGAGCTGCTACTGGGCTCTGGACAGATGGCTCAGCAGTTAAGGACACATGCTGCTCGGGGGAGGAGCCTAGGTCTCTTCCCAACACCAATACTAGGCAGCTCTCAATTGCCTCTTACTCCAGTTCCAGGAGACCAGACACCTTCTTCTGGCCTCCACAGGAACCTGCACACACACAGTGCACATATGTTACACTCCAGCTCATACACATAAAATAAATAAATCATTTTTAAAGAGTTGCTACTACCTTAAACATGATGGTCCTTCCAAGCACACCTGATGTGTTACAGTGAGGACACTTTCCTTAGCTCCGTTAACAGCCACTAACTAGCTCCGTGACAGATACAGGATAGTCGCTGTCAACCTCTAGTATGAATGGCATCAGACAGCCTTTAATGGAGATGCTATGCACAGAGATACTTATTGTAGCACACACAGGTGCAGTAATGCTCCCTGTGAAAACTGTATTGGTTATCAAAGATGATAAAGACTGAGTGTGTGCCTCCCCTCATCTTAACCGTCGGGGCCAAAATACTCTGAACAGGAAAATCTGTACTTCAGATGACTGATCTATAATGTTCCTATTGGCCTAAAATCTTCCTAAAAATGGGTTTAATGTTTTGGCTGTGATAAAGTGACTTTTACTGGGAGAGCTGGTTTGTGGCCATTCTCACGGCAAGATACACAAAGTTCCCATTGGTGAGACAATCAGTATATTATCAGATATACTGTATGTACATTTTATGAGACAATCCGTATACTATCAGATGTATACTGTTTGTACACTCTATGAGACAATCAGTATACAATCAGATGCATACTGTATGCACACTCTATGAGACAACTGGTATACAACCAGGTATAGGCACACTCTATGAGACTATAAGTATACTATCAGATATATTGTATGCACACTCTCTGAGACAATTGGTATACAATCAGGTATACTGTAGACACACTTTGTGGAGAAGCAAGGTCATCCCACCAAAGATCTTCTCATCAGTCATGAACATACCATAAGTATTTAGCATGCAGGAATTACCAGCAGAAAGATAAATAAAACATATATTTTCATACAAGACGTGAGAAAGAGGAAAGTACCCAACCTTTATCTCCTTTTGATGACTGCTACAATTTACATACGCTAATTTTACTGTGACATACAGTCTGGGGAATTAAACATCTCCATCAATAGATCATGTGATGATTAATTTTTACTGCCAGATTGGTTGAACTAATAATAATGTAGGACATTAATGAGGCACACTTTGGGGTGTGTCTGTGGGAGCTTATCCAGAAGGGATTAACTGAAGAGTGAAGATCCACCCTGAATGTGGGCCACACCCTCCCATGGATCCCAGACTAAATAAAAAGAGGAAATGAAAAATGCATGCTGAATGCTGGCTTGCCTCTCTTTACTTCCTGACCCACCAGGATGTGAGGAGTCTCAGCATTACAGTCCCATCTATCTCCACCACGCAGGCATGCACACACATACAGACACACACAAAGACATACACACAGACACATGTGCACAGACATATACACATACATACACACAGAGACACATGTACACAGACAAACACATACACAGAAACACACAGAGACCCCCCCACAAACACATACAGACCCCACACACACACACACACAGACACACAGACACACAGACCGCACACAGAGAGACACACACACAGACCCCCATACACACACAGACATACATGCACAGACCTCCACACACACAGAGACACACACAAGACCCCATAAACACACAGACACACACACACAGACCACACACAGAGAGACCCACACACAAAGAGACACACACACAGACCACACATAGAGACTCACATACAAAGAGACACACACACACAAACCACACACACACAGAGACACACAGAGACATACAGAGACACACACAGAGACACACAGAGACTTACACACACACAGAGACATACACACACAGAGAGACACACAAACACAGAGACACAGAGAGAGACATACACACAGTGACACACACAGACCCACACACACAGTGACTGTACCCTTTTAAATTATAAGTCAAAATAAAAAAAATCCCTTCTTTCATTGTCTCCTTAAGCTGGTTCTGTAGGGCATTTTTGTCACAGTGTCAGGAACGTCACCAGTACAGACTGTCTTCCCTGAACAGAGCTTGGCTGTTTGTACCATCATCCAGGAAGTATACACTCTCATGGGCTCTTGAGAGCAACTCCGAGAAAGCTTTATCTCCTCCAACTTAGCCAAAGACCCCTTCCTCCAACCACTCCCACTTACCCTGCCCTCACCACACACGGGCTTCATACATTCGCCAATGCCACTCCCTTTCATTTCCAGCCCACAGCTTGCCAGGTCCTCCCAGTCGCTCCCCTTCCTCCTAAGAGCACCCCCAAGTACACTCTCAGGACTCTCCAGAAGTCACTCCAGTAAATGCCCCAGCTCAGGCTGCCTCATCCTATTTTCTGACCCTTCCAGCAACAGCAGCTGCGATGTTCTATTAACTAAGCTCAAGACCCGTCAACACTGCTCTTGGTGTCGCTGGAACTGCTGGACTTTGAAATAGAATTTCTGACCTCTAAATCTGACCCCAACTCTTCCTTCTGCCACTTAAATACCAATTTCGGGGGGGCTTTTTTCTTTCTAATTCAAACAGATCATTTATCCATGCGTAAACGAATTTGATTAAAACTTTCATTTAGTAACTGGCTTCTCTTAAAGAAACTTCCAAACTGCTTTAAATTGGAGGTATACAAAGGCTTAATTAGAACTAAGAAATTGAGAACGAAAGAAAACAAGCTGACCAGAAAGCAGTTGGATGTAGCCCAAACTGACTTTAATGAGACACGTAATTAAAATAGAAATGCCATTGAATGATTGCCTTAACCTACCCCTGCCAGATGGTGCTGAGGTTGGGTTAAAAGAGAGCCTGTTTTCATCTGTCTACTTCACAGTGGCTTAGGGAACCTACCCATCTGAGGGCACTTCCAGGAGTGGTGGTTCTGAGAGACGGGAGATGGGTTATGAAAGGTAATCCAACCAAGACAGAGGCCAATCTGGTCACTGCTATGGGATACCTGTCTCCCAAGCACCATAAGACAGAGTCCCAAGTCATTGCTGGGTAAGCATAGCCACACAGAGGGACTGAACCGTCACAGGTACAAGAGAACAACCACATCAGGGCCCATGCTGCCTTCTGAGTGTGAGACCCTTCCTCTCTTCTCTTTCTACATTTCTTCTTTCTCCATCAAGTACCAGCTCCCTTCTGCCTTCTTCTCCCTGCCCCCACTTCATACTATTTTTCTCTTGCTGCCCTTTTCTCTCATGAGTCTCCTTTCATCACCTATGTGCACACACATGTGTACAAGTGGACATATATGCTTGTGTGCATATAGAGGCCAAAGGTCAATATTTGGTGTCTTCCTCAATGATGCTCTACCTTATGTTTTGAGACCATGGCTATCACTGAACTTGGAGTTCATCAGTTCTGCTAGTCTGGCTGGTCACCAAACTCCAGGGATCAAACTGTCTCTGCCTTACTCAGTACTGAGATTACAGAAACGCGCTGTTGCACCCAGCTTTACCCATAAAAGCTGGGGACCTGAACTCAGGTGTTCAACTTGAACAGCTAGCACTTTCCCATTGGAGCCATCTCCACTGCCTGTTTCCTTCTTTCGTAAATTCTAGAGTGAAAGAAAGAACAGTACTCATAGATCTGTTGAATTAGGTCAGGAGCCCACAGAACCAAGCTCTGGGTTCAGTACATGCTGTACACATTTCAAAATGGTGGGAGCTTGGGCACCACCTTCTAGATGAATGTATAGGATGAACACTGTGGGCCACTAATAGGAGACATCCTCAATGTCCATACATGAGGTCCAGCCCATTCAATGTCCAGAGCTCCTGTCTGCAAGGAGATGCAAAGACAAAAGAAGAACTGCTTAAAATGGAGATGGTGTGTGGTGGTTTGAAGGACAATGGCCCTGATAGGCTCATATAGTTGAATAATTGTACCCAGTTAGTAGAACTGTTTGAGAAGGATTAGAAGGTGTGGCCCTGTTGAAGAAGTTGTGTTAATGGGGCTGGGGGCTGGGCTTTGAGATTTTGAAAGTCAAAATGCCTCACAGTTAATTAGTGCGCTCTCTCTCTCTCTCTCTCTCTCTCTCTCTCTCCTCCCTTCCTCCCTCCCTCTCCCTCTCCCTCCCTCTCTCTGCCTACTTGTGGGTTGGGATATAAGTCTCTGCTAATGCTCCAGCACCATGCCTGCCTGCCCCACCCCCTGAAACTGTTAAGTCCCTAATAAACTGTCTTGGCCATGGTGTCTTATCATAGCAATGGAAGAGTGACTAAGACACAGCGTTACCAACAGCAAGCACGGAGGAAACAGTTCTGGTCTCGTGCTTCAGGTGGCTGAAGACGACTTCACATCTGCAGTGTATTTAAGGAGCACATGCCAACACACAGGACTTTTCACAGGCAGTACAGAATCACATGTGTAGCACAGATATCGCAAGATGACCTAGGCTAGACAGTAGGAAGTGCCTAGGGTTAAGTCCTCATTCACTGTGCTCATATACACAGATGGCCATGGCTCAAAACAAATGGCTCAAACTCCTTAGCTATAAAAGAGAAGTAGAAGCTGTGCATGACGGCATACACCTCTACTGCCAGCAGAAGCAGAAGGTAGAGCTAACAGGCCAAGTAGTGACTTAATTAATACAGTTTCTGTATGGTTATTTCGGGAGTCTGGGCGGCCGGGAAACGAACAAGTGGCCTCCTGCTACACTATTTGAACAGGTGCTACTAACACTGAGCCCATTACAGCCTGGGGTTAGAGGATGCGGTAAGGGAGAGGGACGGTCCTATCTAAGGTGATAGCAGTGATGACCAGTGGGCAGAGATAAGTAGGCAATTATCCAATGTGACCACGGCAGATGACCACACTGGGCAACAAGGATCCCAGAGACACTGTAATGAAGCGACTCTCATCAGAGCTCTAGTTCCAGCAACAAGGCTAAGGGTTAGCCTCTCTGCCTCAAACGATGACTTGCTCTATGTGTCTATCAGTCTCTCCAGCTTTCATAGTGTTCAAGCTCCCATGCCATCCTCTACCAAACGGACTACAGAGCATACAACTCACCTTTTCCCTCCCAGGGCCAAGGCCTTTAGATAGCTCTCCATTCCACTAGGCTAGATGTGTGGCTGTCCTACCTCTATACTGCCTTGTGTATTTATGTTCTTCTCTTTCTCTTTCTCCCTTATCGCCCTCCCCGTGTGTGTGTGTGTGTACGTGCAAATACGTGTGCACATCTGTGTGCATGGTAGCTCGATATGAGTTCTCTGTGGGCAGTGAACAAGCTTTGTCCATCTTTGTAAATGTGGCGGTTTATTCATAAGCCAGTTTGTCTAAACCAAAGTGCTCAGATATCACTCATGTTGCTTAGATGTTTCTTTGAAGTCTATTTTGCATGAGCAGGGGAAGTGAACACAAATTTCCACAGTTAATTAAAGCCACACTTGCAGTAGACACCTTCTACTGCAATGTAACGTAATGGCATTTAAATGAACAGAATGAAACAGCTGCATTACTGAAATTAATCTACTCAAAAAGAAGAAACAAAAAGCCTATTTTAAAGGAGGTGCGCCTCGCCAAACAAGCAGAAACGCCAAGGAAGAGAGGTTCCCACCAGCAAGCAGTCTTCTTTTAACTCAAGCTGCAACCCTCCCCCAGGTCTCCAGCCTGCCAGCTTGGCTGTAAATTTCTGGACTTATCAAACCTCCACAATCTACGAGCCAATCCTTTCAAAGAAACCCAGATGGAGAGATGGAGGGATGGATAGATAATAAGAGTCACACACATCGCCCTGGTTCTCACTAACATATGTCATGGCATGCATGGCTATGAAAATTAATTTTACTCTGGAGAGCTAGCAAGATGGCTCAGTGACTAAGAGCAGAGTCAGTGTGGTGGCCCCTGCTTTTAATCCCAGACCTGGGAGGCGGAGGCAGATAGGTGGTCTCTGTTGAGTTCGAGGCCAACCTGGTCTATCAAGCAAGTTCCAGGCCAGCCAGGGCTACACAGAGAGACTATAAAAGACTATCTTTTAAAAAGGTAGTTCCCAGCACCACCCACCTAGGTGGCAAGTGACTCTTCTGACCTTCACAGGCACCTGCAGGCAAGTGGCACACAAACAGACATTTGGGCCCAGGCAGAGGAAGAGACCTGGTCAGTCATCCTCATCAACTTATACCATGAAACCCAATATGGACAAGTTCAAAGAACAACCACAAACGGGCTGCCCATGCATGCTTCAGCAATGCCAGGACATAAATTTCAATTTTTTTTCAATGTGGTACACATACATACATTTGAGCCATACACACACAATAAAAGTAAGTAATAAGAATCTTTCTGAACAAATTAATCTTATCTTTTAAGATCTAAGGACTTTCTCCATTTTTTTTCTTTCCAACATCTCCTTTCAGAAGATGAAGGCTAAAACTTAAGGGCTGGCAGCATGCCCAGCACCTCACTGGTTCTGATACAATTCCAGCTGCTGCTGGCTCAAAGCCTCAGAGCAATGTGTGATGAAGGACACGGACTCAGCTTCGCTGCTGGCACAAACTTTCTGCACTGTGCAGGCCGTTGTGCTCCAGTACCGAAGGAGGACTACGCTAGCCACACTGTCTGGGCCTTCTGCCCCGGCTCTCCAGGTCTGAGCACTTGAGGATCCACACAGCCCGAGTTTCCTCACCCTTCCTGCAGCCACTGATGAGAGCTTGAGAAACAGAGAGAAAAGCCAAGTGCAATCCTAGGTAGAACGGGAGAGTGCTGGCTTAAAGCGAAGGACTTGAGACCCTGGCTGCCTGCGAGACTCTGAATCAGGAGGGTCCACGGAAGGCTCACCTTAAATCCCATCACCTCCAGACAGAGACTGTGGGGGACCCTTCGAGACATGGTACGTGTTGGGGTTGCAGCATAAAGGGGTGAAAATTGCCTTGCTGTGGGATTGAGGAGAGCTGCATGAGAAAGAAAATAGATACTCCTGAAATAAAATAAACTAGCCAGAAATTCCGAAGGAAAACCACAGCACCTGGGGTCAGTCATAATGACCAGTTCTAGTTCATTTAACGCTCCGCACTCGGCCTTCCGAGGAGAGAGCGAAACGGTTGGCATAGTGACCTGCTCAGCTTTGGGCAAAAGCTAAAACTTGTAAACACAGCCATAAACTACTCACCAAGCCTGCTGGAAATATTTATGACAAATTTAAATGTCATTAGGATAAAAATAGCATGCATATTTATCCCTCTAGAACTCCTTTGACTCCCACAACTCGTCCATTCAGATATTAATATACCACCTTCCTAGGAACACCAGAGAGAATTCCTAAGCTGCTTGGAATGTTTAAACACCAATCAACAACTCCATCTGTAGGAACCTAATTTGGGTGTTTAGCCTTCTCTTTTAATTTTCTGTTTTAAAATTACTTATTTATTTGAGACAGGGTCTCATTGGCTGTCCTGGAACTTACTATGTAGACCAGGCTGGCCTCAAACTCACAGAGATCCTCCTGCCTCTGCCTCTGCAGTACTGGGTTTAAAGGTGTGTACCATCACTACCCATCCCTGGCCTAGCCTTAATATAGTCACATTTTACTGATTCTGAAGAGATGGTCAGAATAAAAGGCATAAAAAATTAGAAAGAATGTGGATTTTGTGTCAAAAAAAAAAAAGCCAACCAGTTCTGCACTAGCTAGCTGGGTGTCCTTGGGCAAGGTATCAAATTATGATGAGCCTTGCTCTTCTCCACTATAAAAGAAGGAAAAGAATAAGATTATAACTGTGGTCATTCTTAATCTTCCTAAGTAAAAACCAAGTAAGACGTCACATGCATCCAAATGGCTCATTCACAGCACAGGGTGAACTGTTCTTGCTGGGGTTCCAAAGTACTCACTTTCTTCTTCCCATATCCCCTCTGAAAACTTTCAAATCTGGTTTTACAAACTGAAAACCATTTACAGGGCTGGGGAGACGGACTCAGTGACTGGGAGCCCCTGCTGCTCTCATGGAGCAGCTGTGTTCAGTGTCCAGCACCTACATCAGGCGGCTCACAATCACCTGTAACTCTGTCTCTAGAGAACCCAGTGCCCCTTCCTGACCCCCATAAGCACATATCCCATAAGCAGACACAGAACATATACACACATTCTTTTTAAAAATTTTTAATCTTTTTAAAAATTACAAAACCAGAGAATTCAGCAATCTCCGCTTTCAAAAGTGAAGGGAGAGTCACAATATTGAGTGCTAAGTGTTAAGTCTCAAACCCTGAACTAATGGCGAAAGTGCCTATTTAACTTAGCGAGGTGAACCTGTCCATCAGGTTCTCCTAGCATCCCTCAGCCTGTACCTGTTACAGGGTCCTCCTGGCCTGCACATTGGGCCCTCTACACAGAACTATCCAGCCAGGGGGCTGGGCTGCTCGTCCCTACATCATCCAAACACTTTGATTCCCTGCCCTTTTTGTACCTTTGCCCTCTCGGCTGCTGCATCTGGTTCCCCTCTCTCCCCTCTCTTTCCCTACCTCACATGGTCCAGGTCAGTCTGGTCAAGTCCACTCTGGACACTCCCAGGTGTCCCTATCTCTGCCTACACTCTCCCTTTTATCTACAATAAACCTTTTCCTTCATCATATCTAGAAGCAGCCCAGTCCTTTTCTTCCTCTTTTTTTTTTCATTCACTAAGTCACTAAACCTTCATTTGTGAAAGAAGTATAAAAAGGATAATGGGGCTGGGTGTTGGGAGTGCACACCTTTAATCCCAGCACTCAGGAGGCAGAGGCAGGCGGATCTCTGTGAGTTCGAGGCCAGCCTGGTCNCACACCTTTAATCCCAGCACTCAGGAGGCAGAGGTAGGCGATCTCTGTGAGTTCAAGGCTAGTGGAAACTGGAGCACTGACCAAGTATGGTGGCACACATCTGTAATCCCAGAACTTGGGACATGAAGGCAGGAAGGGCAGGAGATTTCAGGCCAGCCTCAGCTACATAGCAAGTTTGAAGTCAGCCTGGGCTACCAGAAATGCATCGAAAAGTGAGGAGAGAAGAAATGAAAGACAGGAGAAAAGGAAAAGAAGGATGGAAGGAACCGGCACACTTCCTGAAAAGGTGAGAAGCCCACGAACCAACTACACCAAATCTAGGGGAGGATTCACAGGTATGCACGGATTAAATGGCAGGCTGAGAACAGTAAAGAAAACCAAACACAGGCCTACAATTCAGAGGCTGGTTCAGCCTGGAAATAGTAAGCTGCCAAATTACTATGGCCGACAGGAAGTTTTCAAGTGAGGAAAAGTTTAGAACATACCCCTCCAGGGGTAAAAGCTCAAATAACCCTTTGTACAAAGCTCAGACTATTGTGACCTGGAAAAGCTGCTTGGTCTTACAACTCCCAGTGCATCATAAGCAGCTTCTAAGACTCTCTGGAAAAGATGAGGTGCAGAAAGCAGTGTGAGAAGGTCCCGCAGGCTGTGGTGGTAAGCACCAGAGAAGAGGTCTAGCTCACTACCAACCCCAACCTCCTCCCAGTGAGTTGACCCCATCAAACTCCATATCTGTCCTTTTCAGATTAATTCATTTTGTCTCTTACAGCTTGGCAGGTTTTGCAGTTTCTTCACGGCTGTCTTCAAATATAGCTAATTCCTTTCTACTTTTAAAAGCATTTTTAAAACTCTCTCTTGCCCTTCCTGTCATCTTCATCTGTCTTCTTTGAGGCCATCAGACATCCCTGTGATGGGTCCGGTCATTGTATCTCACCTCAGCCCCTCCTGAACTCGGCAATTGTCTGTACTCACAAAACTCCCTTCTCCACCAACCCCAACAAATTTCTTCTCAGGAATTCTAACGTTCCTCTTCCTGTGGACCTGTAACAGCCATTTCCTTGTTAAAGAGCCTCTGCTATGCTGTGTCTCTGGGGACCCTCCTGTGTTCTGACAATGTTCCCCAAAGATGCAGGTTCAAGGTCGAATAGTTTCCTCTCCATTTTCCTTCAGCGATGTCTCAGCATGCTAATGTCCTTCCTAAAGGACACGACTTGGCTTGTACTACACAAACACTGTGGCCTACCTGCTATATCACCTGCAAGAGATAATGGTGCAGAACAAGTCCCCTAGTCACTGCACAGGCCAAACCACACAGTCACCAAGCTCCTGAGTGAGCGGCTGTGTTCCCACACTTACCCAAATATTCTCAAGTTATCCCCATTTTGAAACATGAAAATCAATGAGTAGACAGGAATGGAGGGTTGGAATCCACATGACCTGGGCCAAAATTCTGGCTGTACTTCTGGTCAGCCACGGATCCAACACACGTACCTGTGATCCCAGAAGCTGGTAGGCTGAGGCCAGAAAAAGAATGATTTGAGATCAAAGATCAACCAAAGCTACGAAAGTGTTCAAAGCCAGTGAGGGCTGCATAGTGAGGCCCTAACAACAAAGACAAACATTAGTCCCTTTTCACTAGAAGAGACAGAAAGTACCTCTTTTTATGTAGCCACCTGGCTGGAGGGAGAGTAAAACTGGTGTCTCAATGGCCCAATGTCTGTTTAAAGACAACTGATGTATTTTTTTTAAGAATTTCCACAGGCAGGGCCACTGTGGTGGCAAATGATCAGAACCTACCACACTAACAACCCAGCAGCTCGGAGATAAGAAACAGTATTTATGGAATAGAAAGCGCCATTCCTCTGAGAAACTTTGGCACTTCTTAAATACGCCAAATGCCCTTGAATTCTGATTATACTTCTGCTCTCCAATTTCACTACAATCCAAACCTTTTTCTCCCAATCCGTCATCCTTCTCCTGCCTTCTCCTGCCCCATTTCTTTCCGCGTACCCCGTCATTATCCCTAAATCGAGCTTTCCTCCTCTTCTAGGAATTATTCAAGCAGTCCCCTGCCCGTGCATCCCAGACACTCATGAAGGAGGCTCCCAGGACAGACTGAAATTGAAGGCGGTTCAATGGCGTGGTCCACCTTAGTCCTCTGAAAAGGAAGCACTAAGACCCACAGGTGTAGCTCGGTGGTAAAACTTTTACCCAGCATGCACACAGCCCTGGGTTCTGAGCCCAGGAACACCATACTAGCCCCAAGGTAACTCCTGAAAGATAACTCTTTGCCTACGTGTTCTGACAAGGAAGTCTTTTTCTCTGAGTCTCGAAACCATGGGGAAATAATACGTTCTGACTAAAGAGTTCACTAAACTAAGCTTTCCCAAGCAAGAGTAAGCCACACCATCTGAAATTACAGCCACCCCTTGATGTCGGTACCACATGCTCACTTTCCGGATCAGGCCCTGAGGGCTGTTTTTTCAGTTTGGGGTTTTTGTTTTGTTTTCTTTTTGTTTGTTTGGTCAGTTGGTTTTTGGTTTTTTGGGACAGGGTTTCCCTGTGTGACCTTGTTTGTACTGGCACTAACTCTGTAGACCAGGCTGGCCTTGAACTCACAGAGATCCACCTGCCTCTGCCTCCTGAGTGCCAGGATAAAAGGCATGGGCCACCACATCAAGAGAAGCCCCAAAAGTTTGGATGGATTGTACAAATCAACATTGCCTCTAGGTCTAGAATGAAATCTCCATGAGCCAATTCTTACAACTGCCATCACTGAGCAAGTGAGGTCACAGGCAGATGTCAACAGGACAGGCACAGCCTGACTCTGAAGTTTCATCTCCTTTCATTCCTTCAGGTTCCCACTTCAAATCCCTTGTGTTAGAAAAGCCGAGTCCCCATGGATGGCAACCTCTGCTACAAGCGGAAGGTGCCAGGGCTGGAGAGATGGCTCGGCAGCAACGAGCACACTGCCCTTGCAGAGGACTGAGGTAGGCTCCAGCAAGCACATCAGTAGCTCATGGCTACCTGTAACTCCAGCTCCTTGGGTATCAGATGCCTCTGGCCTCCACAGGCACCCGTACTCACATACACATTAAAAAAAAAATTTTTAAGCGGAAGGTCTCATGAAACCAAAGACGGGAACAGTCAAGTGCAGGATTACACATGTAGCATGTTTTAGAGCTTCACAGAGAGGGAAATCCCTGTGCCCCAGGGTAGGAGTTAGGGGCTCAGAAGCAAGTCTATACAGAAGAGAACGCAAACCAATCAGAATGCTCTGACCTCTCACCTCTCTTAAACATCAGCAACATGTCAGTGTCTGTTAAGAAACAGGCACAGTGTCCAGGGTTGTCATGAAACTCTTGGTTATCTTAGCAACTTTGTCCTACCAGGGATGGGATAGTTGTCAAAGTCACCTGGCTGGCCTATTGCTGCTTACAAGCAAGAGGGCTGCAGAAATCTCTGGCAGATACCCACATTCCTTACAAGTAGATTGCAGCAAGCAGACTCCGGTGGTTTGAACAACACACACTTGAAGCATTCTATAAGGGGAGACTGAATGGTGATTGGGGGGCGACACTCTGAGATCATTGCCAAGGTCAAAACTTAGAGAGTTGTGAGATGCAGGAAGGGTTGTCTGGGTGGGCCTCTGCTGAGGTTAGGGAAAGAGAAGTATTTTCTTACTTCACAAACTGTTCATGGGTGAAGATTACCCAATTGGGAGCCTGAAGATTTAAGATGAGTCAAAGTCCTTACATCCTCACAGAAATGACTTAAGAAGTATACGAAGATTCTAATAAAGCCAACTGTAAGATTACAAACCGATACAACTGCATACTCATGTTCCAATCTTTCCGGAAAACTCTGTGGAGGCCAGGGATATAGCTCAGTGGGAAGGCACTGTCTAGTGTGTGCCCTGAGTTTTATCCTCAGCATGAGGGAAAATAGAAAAAGAATGGGAAGAGAAACAGGAGATGGATGGGAGAAAGGGAGCGAGGGAGGGAGAGAGGGAGGGCAGAAGAAATAAAGAAGGAAAAGAGGGAAGAAGGGCAGATAGGGAGGGAAAATAAGAAAAGAGAGAAGAGGGAAAAGGAAAGTCCCCTCAAAACACTGGCCCTAATTCGATTTCCACCAGTATGGTAAATACAATGCTCATCAGTAGAACAAAACTAAGAAGCCAAGGCCACAGCTAAAAGGCATCAGTGTCGGCTTTGCCCAAATCTCAGAAGAGCGAGAAGGGCGCAGAGTGGCAGAGCTCGCACACTCAACCCTGTCAACGTCTGCCCCTAGCTGACTGTGCTTACCACAGCCAATGAACTGTTTTGACACATTGTTACAATTAGATAGCAGTTATAGGGATCACTGTTCTAGACCAGCCTCCTGCATTGGGTCCAAAAAGAACAGACTAATAATAATAATATTTTTTTAAAAGATGCAAAAAAATAAAAAAAAAACAAAGTTGCTCATACAAGGTCTCTACCCCTGAGTTTCCCCATCAAGCCCCACGCCAGTTTCAAGAGGTACCATAATGAAATTCTCTCTACCTACCTTACACACACACACACACACACACACACACACACAAAATAACTGGATGCTAATTCATTAGCTAGTTTTCTAGTATTTTATCATCTATAGTTTCCATATTAAATGGGTCCCAAGGGCCCATGTGCTAAAGACCTGGTCCATAGCCGTGGGTATTATGGGAAGATGATTGAGCCTTTAAATATGGGACCTAATGAAAGAAGTAGCTAAACCCCTGAAGAGGATGTGGAGAGCCCAGACCCTTCCTGCCTCTCTCTGCTTCCCGGCCACCATGAGGCAGAAACTCCTCGGCCAAATGCACAGTGGGGATGTACGGTGAGACCACAGCCCCGGAGGAACATGACCAGGGAACCTGAACCCTCTGAAGGAGAGACCCAGAGCAAACACATCTGCATTATAATCTGAGAATCTGAGATAACCTGACAAAGCAATGACAAGCAGACAAACACTATCTCATGGGGCCTGCCTTCAAAGGAAGTAAATAAAGTGATCTGAGAATGTTATTGGTTTGGTTTGCATGTGACTAAAGAGCTCTGCCCGAAAAATTGAAATCCTTGTCAGAAATCAAAGGAATTCATATTCGATTTTATGGAATGAGAGGTTGCCTCATTCTACAATTGAGAATTAAACCAAAAATAAGTATATAAGTAGTAAGGTAGATAGACAAATAATAAATAACAAACATAAGAGATTATAGATAGATGATAGAAATATAGACAGAGAGTTGATACAGATAACAGAGAGAGATGATAGATAGATAGATAGATAGATAGATAGATAGATAGATAGA
>LOEQ01000297.1:323768-334502 GCA_001685075.1 Bramus lutescens
CCACAACAACAACAACAAAAACAGGAATGAACAGTCACTGGTCATTAATATCTCTTAATATCAATGGACTCAATTCACCAATAGAAAAAACACATTAACAAAATGAATCCAAAAACAGGATCCATCCTTCTACTGCATACAAGGAATATATCTCAACATCAAAGACAGATATTACCACAGGCTAAAAAGTTTGAAAAAGATGATCTAATCAAACAGACCTAAGAAGTAAGCTAAACCAATTTCTAACAAAATAGACTTCAAACAAAAATTAATCAAAAGAGATGGAGAACGACATGTCATACTCACCAAAGGAAAATTTTTCCAAAATGATGTCTCAGTTCTAAGCATCTATGCCCCAAATGCAAGGGCACCCACATTTGTAAAAGAAACATTACAAAAGCTTCAATCACACATCAACCCCACACATTAATTGTGAGAGACTTCAACACCTCACTTTCACCAATGGACAGTTCAACCAGACAGGAACTACACAGAGAAATGACAGAACTAACAGACATTTTGACTCAAATGGACCTAACAAATACCCACAGAGCATTTCACCCAAACACTAAAGAATATGCCTTCTTCTCAGGACCTCATGGAACCTTCTCCAAAATTGACTGTATACTCTGCCACAAAGCAAATCTCAACAGATACCAAATAATTGAAATTGAAACTCCCTGTATCTTAACAGATCACCATGGAGTAAAGATGGAGTTCAACAATAGCACAAACTAGAGAAAACTTACAAACTCATGGAAGCTAAACAGCTCACAACTGAACTAATTGGGTCAAGGAAGAAATAGAAAGAAATTAAAGACTTTCTAGGAGTCAATGAAAAATTAATGCACAACATAAACAAACTTATTAGGCACAATGAAAATATTGCTAAGAGAAAAGTTCACAATACTAACTGCCCGAATAAAGAATTTGGAAAAAAAAAACAACAACAACTCATACTACCAACTTAATAGCACACCCAAAAGCTCTAGAACAAAAAGAAGAAAACACACCCAAAAGAAGTATACAGCAGGAAATAATCAAACTGAGGGTTGGAATCAATAAAAGAGAAACAAAGAGAACTATACAAATAATCAAAGACTTGATTCATCAAGAAAATCAACAAGATATACAAACCCTATCTAGTTAGTTATCCAAACTAACTAAAAGACAGAAAGAGAATATCCAAATTAACTAAATCAGAAATGAAAATGGGGACATAACAACAGACACTGCGGAAAGCCAGAGAACCGTTACATCATACTCCAAAAACCTGTACTCCACAAAATTGGAAAATCTAATAGAAATGGATAAATTTTCTGATAGATACCATATACCAAAATTAAATCAAGCTTATATAATCAATTTAAATAGACTTATAACTCATAAGGAAATAGAAGACATCATTAAAAGTCTCATAACAGCAACAAGAACAGAAAGCCCTGGGCCAGATAGTTTTAATGAAGAATTCTACCCGACTTTCAAAGAAGAGCTAATACCAACACCCCTCAAATTATTCCACAAAATAGAAACAGAAGGAACATTGCCAAATTTTTTATGGGGCCACAGTATACCCAAACCACATAAAGACTCAACAAAGAAAAAGAATTACACACCATTTTCTCTCATGAAAATTGATGAAAAATACTCAATAAAATACTCACAACCTGAATCAAAGGACACATCAAAAAGATTATCCACCATGATCAAGCAGGCTTCATTTCAAAGATGCAGGTGTGGTTCAGATTATGAAAATACGTCAATATAACTCACCAGATAAACAAACTGAAAGGAAAAACACAAAATAATCTCATTAGACATTAAAAAGGTCTTTGACAAAATCTAGCACCCTTTTATGATAAAAGTCTTGGAGAGATCAGGGATACAGGAAAATACCTAAAGATAATAAAAGCAATATACAGCAAGCCAACAGCTGACATAAAATTAAATGGAGAGAAACTCAAACAAGGCTGTCCACTCTCTTCCTATCTATTCAAATACTTGAAGTTCTAGACAGAGCAATAAGACAATAAGACAACTAAAGGAGATCAAGGGGATAGAAATTGGAAAGGAAGAAGTCAAAGTATCATTATTCACAAATGATATGATAGTATATGTAAGTGACTGCAAAAACTCTACCAGGGATCTACTATAGTTGATAAATACCTTTAGTGAAGTGGCTGGATACAAGATTAACTANTACAAGATTAACTAAAAAAAAAAATCAGCCACTGTTCTATTTATAAATGACAAACTGGAAGAGAAAGAAATCAAGAAAACAACACCATTCACAATAGCCACAAATAATATAAAATATCTCGGGGTAACTTTAACCAAGCAAGTGAAAGACCTGTATGACAAGAACTTCAAGTCTTTGAAGAAAGGAATTGGAGAAGACATCAGAAGATGGAAAGATCTTCCATATTCATAGTAAAAATGACCATCTTACCAAAAAGAATCTACAGATTCAACACAATTCCCATTAAAATCCCAACAGAATTCTTTACAGGCATTGAGAAAATAATACTCAAATTCATAAGAAAAACAGAAAACCCAGGATAGCTAAAAATTATGTACAATAAAAGAACTTCTGGAAATATCACTACCCTTGATTTTAAACTCAGAGCTATAGTGATAACAAAAAACTGTATGATATTAGCACAAAAACAGACAAGTGGATGAAAGGAATTGAAGACCCAGATGCAAATTCACACACCTATGGACACCTGATTTTTGATGAAGAAGCTAAAATTATACAATGGAAAAAAGGAAGGATTTTCAACAAATGGTGCTGGTATAACTGGATGTTGGCATGTTTGATCACATTGTCAACCCTAAGTTTGCATTTGTGTTAATTAAATAAAATCAACCTCTGGTCAGCAGGCAAAGCTAGTAAGTAGTTGACAGAAAGTAGTCATAGAGAGTCAGAAGGTGATAGAGAGACACACAGGAAGTAGTAGGGATGAACTTAGGGATGAACTTGAGTGTGGTGGTCCTTTTTTGTTTGTTTGTTTGTTTGTTTGTTTGTTTGTTTGTTTGTTTTGTAGAACAGAAGGACAGTCTCTTACTGAAACCCTGGTAAAGAGGAAAGGTCAGCTAGTTACTCCTCAACATCGCTGAGCTAGCAGGTTTTCACCCCAGCCTCTCACTCCTGCATTGTATTGATAATTAGAATAATAGCGATTCAGTTAAAATTATACATGGTGTCAGGAGCAGGAGGCAGATCAGGCCAGATGTAAAAGTCCCATTGTGCTGCTACCAGAAAAGAGGGCCAGTAGCTGCAAGCTGCAGTAGATTCAGGTGCAGTCACTGTGCCAGAGATAAAACAACAGGCATGTAGAAGAATGCAAACAGACCCATTTCTACCACCCTGCACAAAGCTCTAGGCCAAGTGGATCAAAGGCCTCAACATGAAACCAGATATGCTGAACCTGAGAGAGAAGAACGTGGGGAATACCTTCGAACATATTGGCACAGGAGACAACTTCCTAAATAGAACACCAGGCACTAAGATCAACAATTAATAAATGGGACCTCATGAAACTGAAAAACTTCTCTAAAGCATAGTACACTGTCAAAAGGACAAAATGGCAGCCTACAGAATGGGAAAAGATCTTTACCAACCCCACATCAGACAGAGGACTGATATATATATCAAAATATATAAAATATGTGTTTTTACAAATATATAAATAACTCAAGAAATAGACATAAAACTATGAAATAATCCAATTAAAATGGAATACAGATCTAAACAGAGAATTCTCAACAGATGAATCTCAAATGACCAAGAAACACTTAAAGAAGTGTTCACAGCCTTAACCATCATGGAAATGCAAATCAATGACTCTGAGATTCCATATTAAACCTGTCAAAACAGCCAAGATAAAAAACACAAGCGACAGCTTATGCTGGTGAGGATGTCGATCAAAAGGAACACTCCCTCACTACTGATGGGTGTGGAAACTTGTCCACTCACTTTGGAAATCAATATGGTGGTTTCTCAGAAAAATTGGTAATTGATCTACCTCAAGGCCAGCTATATAATTCTTGGGCATATACCCAAAGGATGTTCAATCATACCACAGTGCTCAAGATATGTTCATAGCAGCTTTATTCATAATAGCTAGAACCTAGAAACAACCTAGATTTCCTCAACCAAAGAAAGGATAAAGAAAATGTGGTACATTTATAGTGTAGTATTACTTAGCTGTTAAAAAACAATGACATCATGAAATTTGAAGGTGAGTAGATTGAACTAGAAAAAAATCATCCTGAGTGAGATAACCCAGACCCAGAAAGACAAACATGGTATGTACTCACTTATAAGAGGATATTAGCCGTAAAGTAAAGGATAATCATGCTACAATCCACAGACCCAGAGAGACAAGGTAACAATAAGGCTCAAGGAGGGGGGGGTGACTCTTGATTCTTCCTGGGAAGGGGAAATAGAAGAGATTTTGTGGGTGAACTGGGGGTGTGTGGGGAAGGAAACAGGAGTGATCAGGTTGGGGGAAATGAATGAGGAGAGTACTGAAAGAGACAACCAGAAAAGGGGTGCATTCGGGGTTAGATAGAAAGCTGGTGCAAGAGAAACTTCCAGGAATCTGCAAGGATGACCCCAGCCAAGACTCTCAGGATTAGCAGATATGCAGACTGAACTGGTCATCTCCTGGGACCAGGCAAGACTTCCATTGAAGGAACTGGGATACCAACCCAGCAACATAACCTTCCATCCATAGTCTAAACTGCCTATGGGATATGCTGGGGTAAGGGTGCCACAGAGATTGTGGAAGTGGCCAACCAGCAATTGGTACAGCCTGAGCCCCATGCCATGAGAGTGAGCCCACCCCTGACATTGCCTGAAGCACAGGGACCCAGAGGCTAGATGGCCCAGTGACTTAGGATAGAACCAAACAAGACTGAAGAAAAAAATGTCAATGTAATAATGCTTAATGATGTTCTGCTATATTCATAAATTAATGCCTACCCTAATTGTCATCAGAGAAAATTCATCCAATAACTGATGGAAACAGATGCAGAGATCCACAGCCAAACATTAGGCTGAACCTAGGGAATCCTCCTGAAGAAAAGAAGGAAGTATTATAGGAGCCACCAAGGGGGTCAAGAATGTCACAAGAGAGCCGACAGAATCAACTCACTTGGGCTCATAGGAGCTCATAGAGTCTGAACTGACAATCAGGGAGCCTGCATAGGACTGACCTAGGCCCTCTACATATACGTGGCAGTTGTGTGTCTTGTTCTTCTTACAGGACTTCCAACTGTGGGAGTCCAACTGTCTCTAACTCTTTGGCTGACTTTTGGGAACTTTGGTTGCCTTGCCGAGCCTTAATGCAAAGGGAGGTGCTTACCACAACTTAATATGCCATGTTTTGTTGATGTCTATGGGAGGCCTAACCTTTCCTGAACAGAAATGGAAGAGGAGTAGAGCAAGATCCCACCCAGATAAGCTTCCAGCTTGTGAAAAGAAATGAAAGAAAAGCAAAAATGAATAAAACAAAAGCTTAGGGCCAGGCATGGTGGTACACACCTTTATTCCCAGCACTTGGAAGGCAGAGACATTCTGATTTCTGAGCCTGGTTTACAGAGTAAGCTCAAGGACGGTCAAGCTCAGGCAACACAAGGAAAACATAAAAGCAGACAGCTGCTGAAGATGTCATTGAACAAAAGGACTGTGTTCCAGTCCAAGCAAGCAGGAGAACTTGACAGCTTCGGCCACATGGTTCTGGATTTAGAGTCAAGGATACAAGAAGGGTATTATAGAGTCTCCCTCTAAGACCAAGGAAATCTCCTGAGGCCACGCACGTGTCAGCGGTGTCCCTGCATAGAAGCCTGGGGAGGACATTACATGAACCTATGAAGGTGAAGTTCAGATTGCCTTGGAAACCCCAAGATAGTGGAGATGCCCAAGTCATGGGACACCCGCCAAGAAAGCTGCTAACAAGGAGTGGTATTAGCCCATGAGAAAGAAGTGGGTTTCAGTCAACAAAGCTGAAAGGAGTTGGAGATATCAAGGGCATTTCAACTTCAGACATGGAGATGCAGAGTTTTAATTTGCCCAGTTGGTTTTTGGTCTTGCTTTGGTCCAGTATTTTCTCATCATGCTCCTTTTGTCCCTTTTGGTATGGTAATGTATGTCCTTGCCATTATATGTGATCTGCTTTTTTATTTTGACTTTATAGGGGATTGCACTTAAGAGATTGCCATGAGTCTCAGAAGAGACTAGAGCTTTAAACAGAATTGAGACTGTTATATACTATGGGGACTTTTGGAGGTGCACTGAATGCATCTGCGCATTATGATATGGCTACAAGCTTATGGGGGCCAGGGAGTAGAACATAGCGGTGTGAATGAAAATGGCCCCTATAGGCTCCTGGGGAGTGACACTATTAGGAGCTGTGACCTTATATGAGTAGGTGTGATGTTGTTGGAAGAGGTGTGTCACTGGATTGGGGTCTTTGAGGTTTCAGAAGCTCAAGCCAGGCCCAGGGTGGCATTCTGTCTTCCTGCTATTTATTGGATCTGGATGCAGAACTCTCAGCTACCTTGCCAGTACCATAGCTGCCTGCCACTATGCTTCCTACTACAATGGCAACGGATGAAACCTGCGAACTGTAAACCAGGCCCAATTAAATGCTTTGCTTTATAAGAGTTTCCATGGTCATGCTGTCTCTTCATAAAAATAGAAACCCTAACTAAGACATCATAGGAGCCCTTTGGCCAACAATTCAATTATATGTAACCCATTCCTGGCATGGGAAACTTTGTTTGGTGACATGAGATGTCCATCTGAGGCTTTGTCTCCCCCTTAATTTAGTCATTTCATTTAGATTGCCTTCATATATAAATGAAGGTTTTTAAGAAAAATAACTTAGTGCCATTCAGATAAAACACTTATTGTCTTTATGTAAAACTGCCTTTACATATGGTGTTATTGAGTATGCCTACAACATATTTTTGCTGAATGAATGAATGAATGAATGAATGAATGAATAATGCTTTAGTGGATGTTTGCTAAGGGTTCTGAGAATAATAACTCACATTTCTTTCTAGGTTTGATTTCTAATACAAACTAGCTTTGGCTTTTGTTTTGTTTTTCCATCCAAATTTGCTTTGAGTCAGTGATATGATTCATAACATTAAAAAACAGGTTGAACTTGAAATCAGCCTGCAGGAAATGAGCTAAGAAGCAGAGATCAAGCAAAATGAAGGGGCTTGATAGAGAGAGGGGGGAGATAGATAGATAGAGAGAAAGAGAGAGAGAGAGAGAGAGAGAGAGAGAGAGAGAGACTCTTCTAAATTCCTGGTGCAAAGTAAGGAAATGTCAACAGCAGTTTTGTTCTCATTACTATAATTACATTGTTTGAAATAATTAAATCAAATGCAAAGTACAGAGTAATTCAATCTCCAGGATCCAAAAGGCACATTTCCCAGGTGTGGCTGGCCTCTCCACTCCACCCACAGATGAGTCACTATAGAGATTAGCAGAGAGGGACTGATTCATCTTTGAACCCTCCCACACCCATACACAAAATCATGGCTTTAGGTGGGGAGAGGTGGATGGAAGAATCACCCCTAGAGGGGCGGTAGCTTTGTCTCAGCCAACCCTGCTGGGATCCTTTAATTGGAAAGCAGAGACAGAGGAGCAAGAGCCATGGGCAGCCTGGCAAGGAACTCTAAGTCAGGTGAGGAGATAATGGAGCATTTGAAAACATCCTTAAAGGAAAGCATGGTCTCAGGACCCTGCAACCCAAGCTTCTGGCAACATCTGGCACCTCCTTAAGAATCCCAAGGCCTTTTCCTGCCCATTTCTCTATGGGTGATGGCATATCAGAAAGTCCATAAAATTGACCAATCTAGAAAAGCAAACAGCTCACCCTTAAAAAAGATAATAGTTCAACAGGAGGAGGGTAGTTTCAGCCCTTAATGTTAGCTCAAGGAGGCTTCTGGTTCCTGCCCTATGGTGTGTGCCAGAAGTCCCACCCATGACCTCATGCTTTAGAGAATGAACTCTCTCTCCCCTGTGCCCACACACTATGTATTCTTACTTCTAAATCTTGCTCCAGGTACCCCAGATTCTTCCTCTCAAATGACCGCCAACTCTCTCTTCCGGTTCAGTCTTATGCTAGTGTCTTCTCTGTGTAGTCAATGTACCCACCGTACCCTGTAAAGAGGCAACTGTAGGTAGCTGTTGCAGGTGGATAGAGATTTACTTGCAAGGCTAAGGTGTCACTGTAGGTTCTATGTGCCATGGGGCCTCTTGCATACAGGAGTCCTTGGGGAGAAGCTGAGTGAGTGGCAGGGAATGGGACTGGCAACCCGATCACCTATCCCCAGATGACCACAAATCTGTGTGTGGCACTAAGTAATTCCAGAATGTAAAATCAGACTTTGCCTTTTGGGTGTCAAGAAAGTATTCCTGTTGGTAGAAAAAGATAAACCAGGGTTGGGGGTTCGGTAGAATGCTCACCTGGTATGCACAAAACCCTGGGTTCCATCCCTCACACTCCATAGGCTGGGCATCGTGACTCATGCCTATACTCCAAACCCTCAGGAGGCTCAAGGTTATCCTTGACGACACAGCAAGTTTGAGCACAGCCTGAGCTATACTACAAGACACTACTGTTAGGATTTAGGAATTATGTGGGCACCTGTCACCTGGAAGGATGCACTCAGGCAGTACCCTGGCCAGCCCAGGGTCCTGTGGCTGCTACATGGCTACATAATCTAAAGGCAGGTGTAAAAGGTCCCTTTAAGAGACAAGCTCCGCCCATTCCTGCTCACTTCACGCTGTTCTTCTGAAGAGGCAAACAGTTCTCTGTCTCTCTCGTTTTCTCTCAGTTGATCTTTTTCTCTTCCCTCCCCTTCCCTCTTCTCTCAATAATCTCTCCACTTAAGCTCAGTATGCATGACGTGTTTGTCTGTCCCTGACGCCCTCGTGGGCTCCCTCCCTCGCAGAACAACACCTACCTCACCACAGAAAAAGAAACTGAGGATATCTTAGTCACTGTCCTATTGCTGTGGGGAAACACCGTAATCAAGGCAACTCATAAAAGGAAGCCTTAAATTGGGGGCTTGCTTATGGTTTCCTTTAGTCCGTTATCATACTGGTGGGAAGCATCGTAGCACACGTGGTAACTGAGAAGTACATCCTGAGAGACAGGGCCCGGTGTGGGCATTTGAAACCTCAGAGCCCACCCGCAGTGTCCCAACCCCTAATCCTTCTAAACACTCCCTGGTGACTGAGTATTCAAATTTATGATTCTATGGGGGCCATTCTTATTCAAATTACCACAGAACAGGAGCAGGAGACAGGGAGAGCCTTATCAGGGAGGAAGAAGAGGAAGAGGAGAAGAGGGGAGAAGAATATTTTATTTAACAATTTGTTACGTTGGTTTGCAACCTTGAGACCTATCCCTATGGTGTGGCTCCTTTGCACTCTTACTTGAGCACTGAAGACAGCAGAAATGGGTTGATGCACATGTTTCCCGACAACACTATTTGTTGATTTCCTAGTCATTCAAATTTGGTTGATACTGGGGATTGCCTCTTTGCCACATATCAATTTCTCAGACTGTCAAGGAGATTGTTACGCTTTTCCTACCAAAGCCATATCTAACTTGGCGTCAATAATTCATGGCGATAGCAGGAAAGCTCTATAGTTTTTCACAGAAAAGAAAATGGAGGTGTCAGTAGGATTACAGCATTGAAAACCTGTAACCTCGTCTGGTTTAAATTTCTAGCTGCTCTACCCGTTTCTTTAACAAAGGACTCTGTGCAGTTCAATATTTAGCAAATTAATGAGTTTTGATTTATTTTAGAGAAAGTATTATCAAAATATTTAAACAACTTTGATTCTATAAATATTCTAATGGAGCTCAAATTTTACACTAGTCATTACTATAGCAACACGTAGGGATGCAAAGGTATCATGCTTACGGCGGCTCTACGAATCCTCAGGGTACCAAATTGATACCAAAATCTTATTACATGCACCCTGACACGGTACAGAAACCTGAGGGGTTTCGTTGTCAGGGAACCTCATTATCAAAGCCCTTTCTCTGGAGCTGACAGTGATCTTAGAGCGAAAGCATCACCACAAAATGCCTGTTACCGTGGTTGAAAATTCCCTGTAAGTCTCTGTTTAAAAGAGACAGGCGAGAGCTGGGGATGGAGCTCAGTGGGTAGAATGCCTGCCTCATATGCAGGAAGCCCAGGAATGGATCCCCAGCACTGCATGAAGTGGGCAACTTCTCTATAGCTCCAATGTCATACTTATATTTCCAGTTAACCACTCAGCTGTTATTACGGGGACCACCATTAAACACAGAGCCGGAAGTATAAAGACTACCAAAAGCCCAGGTGGTTAAGAAACAATAATGAGTTCAGGGACATTCACAGCCCCAGACTCCAAAACCTTAGGAAACAGACTTTAACATAACAGTTTATTACTGACTGCAGCAGTGTCTCCTGCATGTTAAGGTAATACCATGATGCTAAAGAGAACAAGAGCTTTAAGATTTGCTTCAGGTAAAACATTGAGGGGTCTAATAATTCCCCTTTCTAATAATTCCCCTTCTTTTCTTCCTTCCTCCCCACTGTCTTCTATTCTAACACTATACTATCATAATCATAAACTTTTAATATAGCTAAAATATATTTTTTTAGATTTATTTATTTATTATACATACAACATTCCTTCCATGTGTGCCT
>LOEQ01000297.1:334558-353121 GCA_001685075.1 Bramus lutescens
GAATTGAACTCAGGACCTCTGGAAGAGCAGCCAGTGCTCTTAACCATTGAGCCATCTCTCCAGCCCTAAAATGTATTTCTTTTCAAACATTTTTTATAAGCTCCAGGGAGCCAATTGGACCTATTTAAATGGACCAGACTTGCCCAGAATAAGTATCATTTAATTCTTCCCTTATCATTCCTGATCTCGGGAACCCCTGAGAAATTCCCTCCTCCACCCCCAAAAGAACCCTCCATCTTCCATCTTGGAATATTCCTCCCTCAATCACCAGGATCTAAAATTTTTCCAGATATAATTTTCTGCCTTTCCAGCATCTTGCGAGGTCCAAGCTGCCAGCTAGCCAGTTCCACAAAGCTCGCAAAAACACGAAAGTAATCAGCCACCCCAGGACATGGTCAAGCACCTCAACTGTCCGACACCCACAAAATCTGCAAAAAGCAGTCTCGAGAGACCTGACAACACCCACGAAATCAACAGGAAGCAGTCACGATAGACCTGATGACGCCCCATTCCCACCCATTAAAGACCCCAAACTCCCTAAATTTTTATAATAAACAAAAGGGTAGAATGTTATAATTTTAGCCAACCACCATGGCTGGCACTTCTGGGTTCCAGGGCCACACATGTGTGGACAAGCCCTCAGGCAAAAATACCTAGCTGTCCCCAGGGACCTTAAAAGGCCCTGCTTGACCCACATGCAGCATGGTTGCATCACCTACGTATGACACAGCTACATAAGCCCTTGCATGCATGCACAAGCTCCATCATCTGCATATGATGTAGCTACATCATCCCCCTGTGCGCATGCACTAGGCAGCTTTAAAAGCTGGACGCGCCATCTTCAGCTCTCTTTCTGCACACTGACTTCACAAGGCCTGTACACGTCTCCTCTAATAAACTCCTAAGCGGGTTTGTTGCATGCTTTGTGCTTTCTTCTCACTCACACCATGAAGGTAAGAGGATCAGAAGTTCAAGACCATCCTCAAATGCCTAAGGAGTTGGAGGTCAGCCTACATTACATGGAACTCTTCAGAAACAAAGGGAGGGCGTGTGATCAGGATGCAGGATACCTTTTCCTCTTTTTAGCTTTATCAAATATATTACTTGAACGTTTTTCATTCATTTGATAATTCTGAGATAGAAATAAGTTCCACTGTTGGTATTGCAAGGCATGCTGACAAAAAAAATGTCCTTTGAGGAGTTCACTCACTTTCCAGATGAGGCACAATGAATCAAAGTCTTCCTTTTTTCCTGATAAATGCCTACAGGCCCAACACATAGCCTTCACGAACAGCAAACAGGCCCTCTCCAACTTGTCCCCTTCCACAGGTGTCAACACACCTACACCCCTGGCAATTGTGCTCCTCACCCTGGCCCCTGCCTGCATTCACTGATTTCACCAGCACTGGCTCTCCTTGTTCTTTGCAGCACTAGCTCCTTGGAGAACTTGAGAAAAGAAGGCTGTCTGGACAGTGCGTATCATGCTGTCACGAGACCTAAGGCAACACTTCATGTTTCTACATAGGAGGGCTGCACAGTTCCATTCATTTCCTCTGATTGGCAGGGTGGAGGTATCATCTCTTCCAAGATACTCATTCTTAAGACCCCTGTCATAATCATTCCTATCTTGACCTTCCTGTACTCCCTTGTTCACAAACACTGTAAGGGTAGGAATATCTACCCTGCAGATGTGTATATCTTTAGAATAAGTCCCACAGTATTTTGAGTGTTCTGTAAGTGTTCCTTAGCTACATAAAGCTTCAAAAGTTTAGACTGCGGATGTAGCTAAGTATGAGTGTACTGGTCTAGCATATACAGGGCCATAGGCTAAATTACGCTCGCACTGAGGTGGGAGAAAGTTCAGGGCGTTTCTGTAAGCATCCTATCAGCATAACAGTGGGTAGCCTTCTTTCCAAGACTTTTCTTGTCCTCCCAGCCCCACAGTTTCATTGTGGTCAATGAGAAACCCACTCATCACCTCAAATGACCCAAACAAGAAACTCCCTTATTGGCTCACCCAGTTGCTTGGGTTTCAGTTGATTCGAGATATAGTCAAGGTGACAACCAAGATTAGTCATCATAGAAGGGTAAGACATTTTATCAGCGACAAAAAAAATGTATTTTGTGTGTTTATGTAGTGTAGTGGGATTCAGCTGTAAATTTATCGTTGATTCTTCAGCTCAGAACATGGTACATATCAATAGAAGGTGCTGGACTAATGATAAGTGAGCCTGCGCATGATAATTGGGATATACATGTGGAAACAATAGAACTGAGAATATTTCTGCAAACACGCATTCTGTGGCTCCTTGTCTTTCCAGTGAATGTTTATATGATAAATTACTTAATAATCATGACTTTCTTTAGCTACCCAGCAACATAGTTAAAGAGCTTTACCTGCATCTACTTGACCTGTTTCTTTCTGACTGGGGGATTATTATTGCCAATTCAAGAGACACTGAGATGTACATGTCACATTTGTGCAGGAATGGTTCCTTGTGAGGATTCTGCCTATTCTTGATGGATTTCGCCACCTTTGGAAACCAAGTAGAGACCAAAAATGGGATTTCTTTTGCAGGGAGGGTTGATTTCAAGACAGGGTTCCTCTGTGTAACCTTGACTGTCCTGGAATTTACTACATAAACCAGGATGGTCTTAAATTCAGACATCCACCTGGGATTAAAGGTGTGTGCCACCACTGCCTAGCAATGATTTTTTAACATAGAATATCTTTATCAATTCCTTGAGAATTCGATACATGCATAAGTATTTGGAGGCTGCATGTTCGTTTCCAGCCTCCCAGACCTGAAATAATCACATAGAAACTGTAGCAATTAAAACACTTCTTGGCCAATCACATAGGCATCTTGCTGGCTAGCTCTTATATCTTAAATTAGCCTATCTCTATTAATCTGTGCATCATGTATGAGGTCATGGCATACCAGCAAGGTTCTGGAAGGCTTCTGTGGGTGTCTGTCTCCTTAGGCATCTACATGGTGTCTCCTTGACTCTGTCTACTCTCTCCTCTTCTGTCTGCTTAGGGTTCCCACCTTGCCCTATTCTGTGCTACAAAAGGCCCAAAGCAGCTTCTTTATTAATCAATGGCATTCACAGCATACAGAGAGAAATCCCACATCATCTCTCCCTTCTGTCTAAATAGCAAGGAAGGTTTTAACTTTAACATAGTAAGATTACATACAACAAAACAGTTTTCAACCAAGAATTACAGTTACAATGTTTATAGTCCATTTACATTTGGCAAATAAAGGAAAATACTCTATCATCTACCATGCCTTTGTGAGTCTAAAGTTTTATATATAATTTATCTTTTATCATAACTAAGGAAAACTATAATTATGACTATCTATTCTTCTACTCTATTAAAGACCCAAGATGGATATAATATTACCTAAGTTACCAGAAAGTGCATTGTAAGCAACTTCCAAAACTCTAGAATTGACAGAGAAATCTTGCTGCCTGGACAGTCACTCAAAGTTCTTCTGTATTGTTGGGGAATCCATCTTCAGCCTACAGACAGACTTTTCAATGAAGCATGAAATTTGAAAATATTGGCTGTTTGTCAGTCACTTTCTTCTGTGTCCTGTAAAATATCTGGCAGCCTCTTTCATGAAGCAGGAACCCTGAAGAACTGTCTCACCTTTTTTAGGCAACTTCAGCAGTCATTTTTCTGTAGGTCCTGCATGTCCAGTTTATATAGCATAACATCAAGCGGTCCAGGCAAGAGCAGCTTCTTGCCCAAATGGCTAACAAACTTCGTAAGGAGGTTCTTCAATGCACATCATCCTCTGGAAATAGATTGATGCTGCCAGGAGCAGATGTGTCTCATTGTCATGAAAAGTCCTAAGTTCTTAAACATTTTAAATGCCTTATTCTGAAAGTCTTTGAAAGGTTTGAAGAATAACTATCCATCTGAAATGTATTTCTGTACTTCTAGAAAATCTAACTAACATGATTACAAGCTTGACTACTATAGATGACTATTATTATATTATAAGCCTATATTTCTTAATTATACATTACATTTTTAAATGAGCTGCACAAGCACAATACCTTATACATATAAAAATATAACCCTAAATTTTTATCAATAAATCAAGATCCAAACCAATGCAAAGTATTCATATCTATAGTATATCCCCCTTTAAATGTAAACAAACATTGGTAAACAATAATTTAGGGAATTTGGGCATAGTTCTCTTCAAACTGCTTCCTGCTTTTTGTTGGGTGAAGCATTTTTGGGTGTTCACAGTGACCTTTTGGGGGGTCTTGGTCCATCAAACCATATTAGCCTAGAAGGAATCTACAGGTTCTAATCTTCTGCGGAAACAAAAGCAAAACCTCTTTTCCAAACAACAGATCCTTACCTAAATTTTGAAGTCAAGATACCTTTAAAATATATATGTTGGTTTAGCTTAGCAGCCCATAGAATGAAATGTCTCTGTATAGCTCATTCACAGTCAAAAAATTAAAATAAAACACAAAAATTTACATAATCCAAACTCTCTATGTATATTCGTGGCTTATTTTTTTTACTTCTTTAATCTATGGCTATCTATACTCTGTCTCTTTAAAGACTTTGTTTTATTTTTTCTATATTCTTTTTCTTATCTCTCTCAAGCCCACGTATATTTATCTAACACTGTGACCCATTTAGAGGTCTTTTTCATCTAATTTTCATCTAATCTTTTTCTTACCAGGACCACTTCTTAAAATGTTAAGTGGTGTGGCTAGAACGAAGGCTGCTTTGTCTTTTGATTCCACCCAGTCTAACATGGCAGAGGTCCACTCAGCTCCAGTTCTCTGAGCCATGCTCACAGCCCCATTTCCAGGCACATAAAGGGTCTATGTTGCTCTTAAGCAAGTTGGAGCACTCTGCTCACAAACCCCATTCAGTGTTCAGTCTCCTGAAAGAGCCAGAGCTGTTTGTGCAATTAGCATATACCAGGAAGTCTTTTGAAAGGAGCCATGCAGCCTTTGCTGTCAATGCTGTGTCAGGAAGACCTTTCTTAAAGGAGCCATGGAGCCCCTGCTCACTGCTAGCAAACAGAGCTCATCTGGAGGGGAAAAAATGTGGCTACAAGGAAGCTGCACTAAACTCTGTTCTTTTGTGTCTGTAATTCCTTTCCAAGCTCTTTCAGGGTTTATGTGGATGTAGTTGTCCATGTTGTGGCACCAATCTGTAGTTGGAGGCTGCTTGTTCGTTCCTGGCCACCCAGACCTGAACTAATCACATAGAAACTATAGTAATTAAAACACTGCTTGGCCAATCACTTAGGCATATTGCTAGCTAGCTCTTAAATCTTAAATTAACCCATCTCTATTAATTTGTGCATCAGCACAAGGTTATGGCATACCAGCAATGTTCTGGTGGGCTTCTCTAGGCATCTTCCTCCTTTGGCAGCTAAATGACATCACCTTGACTCTGCCTACTCTCTCCTCTATCTGCTTGGAATTCCTGCCTTGACCTATTCTGTACTGCAATAGGCCCAAATCAGCTTCTTTATTAACCAGTAGTATTCATGGCATACAGAGGAGAATTCAACATCATGCATACAATATATTTTTATTGTGTTTAACTCTCATTCTTCCCTCTAGCCTCTTCCATATGCCTTCAATTTCCTACCCCCTCTCCTCTCACCTTCAAGTCCTTTTTTTTTTTTCCTTTTTTTGAGATAGCCTCTCTATATGTAGACCAGTCTGGTCTCAAATTCACAGAGATCTGTCTCTGTCCCCTGAGTGCTGGGATTAAAGGTGGGTGCCTGGAACTTCCACTCACCCCTACTTGGTCCCAGAAAGCCCTATTTCTGTCTTTTTCTTTCTCCAAACACCACCCACTCAGAGAGTCTCTGAACAAAGGAAAGGCACCAAAAAGTCTTAGCGACTATTGCAACTTGCTCCTCTGATGTCCACCTAGGAGCCCATTTTTTTTTTTACCATACTTGAGGCGCAAACCCAGCCTGTGGCAGACACATCATCACCCCTCACCTACAACCTTTAAAACATACCTGATTTAGTTCAGGAATGCAAATTCTCTGGCCTTGATCTCTGGGACCAGAGAACCTGCTATTACTGTCTATGTGTTGTTTCACTGGTTAATAAAGGAACTGCTTTGGGTCTATGGCAGAGCTATAGGGGAATAGAGCTAGGCATGGAAAACTAAATGGAATACTGGGAAGAAGAGGCAGAGAGAGACCCCATGGAGCCGCCAGAGTCAGACATGCCAAATCATTGCTGGTAAGCCACTCCCATGTGGTTATACACAGATTACTAGAAATGGGTTAAATTAATGTAAGAGTTAGCCAATACGATGCTAGAGCTAATGGGCCAATCAGTGATTTAACAAATACAGTTTCTGTGTGGTTATTTCAGGGCTAAGCTAGCAGGGCAGTCAGGAACTGGGCAGCAGGACAAACAAGCGGGCCTTCCTCCTACAACCCTGGTCTTGAACTTATGATCCTCTTATCTTCATCTCCAAGTGCTATGATTACAGATTTACAGATGTATGCCACCACACTTGGCTACAGTGGCATACTTTAGACAAAATATTTAGTCACATCAAACATTTTTAATAAGGACTAACTACCCAGCCCCAGTGACAGTCTAAGCAGTAGACATAAGACTCCATTCTTAGCTGGGTATGGTGGCACATGCCTTTAATCCCAGCACTCAGGAGACAGAGACAGGAAGATCTCAGAGTTCAAGGCCAGCCTGGTCTACAGAGTGAGTTGTAGGACAATGAGGGATATACAGAGAAACCCTGCCTCAAAAAAAAAAAAAAGACTCCAATCCTCCAATCTGAGCTGGGCCTGTCTTGTTATTTTAGCTACTCAGGAAGCTGAGGCAGGAGAATTATAAGTTCAAGGCCTTCCTGGGTAACTTAGAGAAATCCTGTTTCAAAATAGAAAAGTAAAAAGGCAGCTGGAGAGATTGATTAGTGGTAGATAACTGCCGAACTTACACAAGGTGTTGTGTTCAGTCTTCGCCAACACACACACACACACACACACACACACACACACACACACACACNAAAAAAAAGACTCCAATCCTCCAATCTGAGCTGGGCCTGTCTTGTTATTTTAGCTACTCAGGAAGCTGAGGCAGGAGAATTATAAGTTCAAGGCCTTCCTGGGTAACTTAGAGAAATCCTGTTTCAAAATAGAAAAGTAAAAAGGCAGCTGGAGAGATTGATTAGTGGTAGATAACTGCCGAACTTACACAAGGTGTTGTGTTCAGTCTTCGCCAACACACACACACACACACACACACACACACACACACACACACACTGAGAGAAATGGGGGAGACAGAAACAGCGAGAGTCAGAGACAGAGGGACAGGGAATCCACCCTGGGCAGTTTGACAGAGCATCTGTTCAGGTCCAGATCTACATCCTTCAGGATATGTCTTTGACACTTTTCCTGATGTGTGGAGAATGCCAATCTCTATAGTAGAAAAAGGAAGGTTCAGTGTAGCAGTAGAGAGATGTGGGGAAGAAATGAGAGAAGTAGGGAGAGAGGGAGAGACACAGAGGAGGAGGTAAAGAGAGGCTAGAAGGAGAGCCAAAGAAGAGAAAGGGGAACAAAGAAAGAAGCGATAGTTTGGGTGCCTGGGACTCCAGGAGCTCTGACCTCCATCTCCACTCTTCAGATAAATATCCTTTGGTGGGAATGGGGTGCCAAAGAAATGGCTCAGCAATTAAGAGCACATTCTCTTCTTCCCCAAAACCCGAGTTCAGTTACCAGTGCCCACACCAAGCAGTTCATAGCTACCTGTAACAGCTCTAGGGGATCTAACACTCTCCTCTGGCCTCCATGGGCACCGCACACACATATTTGCAGACAGACTCATGTACACATAAATAAACCCAAAATAAAATCACTCTTTGCCTCCCCACACCAAGTTTGGTTTGTATTCTGTCACTTGCTGCCCTGTCTGAGATCTCCCCCCACCCCCTGATCTTTGCTCCCCTCCTTGGCCTCAGGCATCTACTCTGGTGCTTCTGCAGCCCTTGTAGACCACATAACATGCCAGTCCACACCCTGTGCCCCCGCATCCACCCAGACCTCACTGTCTGCCTCCTGCCCTGTATACTGCAGGAGAGATTTTAGTCACTTAGAGCTGTGGTTCTCAAAGTTTAGTGTCTCAAGTACATAGATTCATATTTTGTCATCTCTTTAGACATCACAATTCCAAATGCTGTTGCACAAATACAAGGAAATGCAAAATGGGTGCATTTTTCTTTCCTCTGATGAAAACCACAAATCTTTGTCTCTCATCAAAAAGGAAGAACGAGAAGAGTAACTTAGGACAAGAGTCTCCTGGAGGAAAAGTTTATCCCTAGAAGGGAACCCCTTGCTGATTGATCTCCTTTGGTTGGGACAACTGAGGTTGAACCTCAGCTCCTTCCTTCTGCTTTTGAATTTCATCTTTTAAATATTTAATCGCTGCCATATGTGAGCCACAGCATGACCAAATATTTTGCTTGAAGTAGAACTGAGAAAATAATCAGATCTTCTCTCTCAGTTTACATTCTGATCAACAACACAGTCTCGTAACAAGTATACACAAACTGAAGCATTCAAAGTTATTAAATAGCGAGTGGGTGCGCTGGGCTAAAGATGGCCACCAAGAGAAGTTGATATGGACTTAAACTGTACTATGGCTTCTCGCCCTGGATTCTCACTGTTCCAGCTCCCTGGTTCTGTTTTTGTCTCAGGTAGCTTCATATCTGATCAGCCTCTATTGCCACCTCATCACTGACTCCTGTGATCTAAGTCCAGTCCCCTCACATAGCAGAGGAAACCCCAGAACCCTCCTCGCTGGGGAGCCCAGGAAGCAAGCAAACAACAAAACAATCTGGAAAGGGGTTTATTCCCCCCACCCCCACATAGTCAGAAGAAATCCCTTTCTATTGATTTAATTAAGCTTTCAGTCAGGAAGTATTTGGTGAGAGTTACTTTGGTACCCTCAGGAAGAAGCATGTGCCATGGACAACCGAGGAAGACAGGGCCAAAGGCATCAGAACCAGCCCAAAGCACCAAGCGAAACCTCACAAGTAGGCGAATATCATCTGCTTTCTTCCTTTCCCAGTGGTCCCCTGTCCTCTCTACAGTTGCGCTTTACCTAATACAACCAGCATTTCCATATTGTCCCAGGCTAGACCACAGACCTTCATGCATCCTTCAATTCATGCATCCCTACATAACCATACTTCTTCATTCAATGTATGGATCTTGGGAACCCACTGTAGTGTAGGCTGCAATAATGATGTGCAATCAACAATAGCAGTCACAGGGACCTTCAAGGACTCCATATCCTGGGGGTATAGACAGGGAGAAAGAAGTACACAATAAACTCTGAATACTTAAAACTTGATAACTACAGTGAAGAAGAATGAACTGAATTGAGGGCAATGGAGAGTAGAGAAACATGAGCTATTCAATAGGGTGGGGTAGGAGAGATATACTACTCACTTTCCACTACAATGACAAAGCACCCAAGCTAATCAACTTATAAAGCTGAAAGGCCAACCTTGTCCCATAGTTTTGGAGTTTTCAGTCCATGGTTAGTTAGCTTTGTTGCTTTTTGGCCGATAGCAATGGGGAAATATGGAAAACAACATGGTAGAGGAATCTACATAGAGAACCAGTAAGAGAAGGACCTGTGTCTCATGATGGCATTCCTGTACCAACCTAAAGTCTCATACTATGTCCATGGCTTATGGCTTCTGTCCCATTCCAAAATCCATGGGGTGAAAAAAGCCTTAAACACATGGGCTTTGAGGGACGTTTCAGCATATCCACATTACAACAAAGCTGTTACTAAAAGTGTGGTTTGGGATGTGTGGAAGGGATGTTTCTTATTTAGAGTTTCTATTGCTGTGAAGAGACACCATGCACACTGCAACTCATATAAAGGAAAATGTTTAATTGGGCTAGCTTACAACTTCATGGGTTTAGTCCATTATCATCATGACAGGATATATCAACATGCAGGTAGACATGGAGAAGGAGCTGAGAGCTTTACACCTTAATCCATAGGAAGGAGACTGAGTCTGTGACACTGGGCATAGCTTGAGCATATGAGATCTCAAAGCCCAGCCCTATACTGAGGCACTTCCCCCAAAAAGGCCACACCTCCTAATAGTGTCACTCCCTCTGAGATCCATTTTCTTTCAAACCACCACAGGAAGTTAATTAGGCGTGTGGATATGGGTTCATTGTGAGAGTGGTTTCCACCAGAGATATCAAAATGTTAAGGTCTCAAGGCCAGAGAATGTGTGGAACATGTAGAAACTTGGAATTTTGGGTGGGGAGGGTATATGCAGGACCATCCAGGTTCTAAGCCCAGAAGCTCAGTTTCCTCCGTCTATGGATGATCCCTGGAGGAAGGGGAGCTGCTTTGTTCTGTTACAGTGCTGGGGATTGAACCCAAGACCTGGGGTAGTCTAGGAAGGAGCACTGCTACTAAACTAGATCCCCAGACTGCCCTATACAGTTTGGGGCAAATAACATGAACGGGGCCCACTTGTTGGGGTTTCTGTCCCGCCCGGTACCCCACAGCCGGCAAGCCCCAAAGAANTTTTTGCCATATGGCTCGGTACCTTTTTTCAGCTGGCAGGTCACATCCTGCTTCTTCAGTGGTCTGTCCAGGACTGGGAGGAATCAACTTCCTCCTTCCCAGAATTCTCCTGTTCTCATTGCATCATTTCTACTTATTGTCTGGTTTTCCTGCCTATACTTCCTGCCTGGCCAATCAGCATTTATTTAAAACAAGATTGACAGAATACAGACAATTCTCCCACACCAGGGGCAGAAGAATAATATGAGATGACTTATATTTTATGAGAAGGACATTGGTTGTTGTGTCCAGAATAGACAGGCTGAGGAGCAGAGAGCTAGGTAGAGACCACGGCGTGTGTAGGAAGAAGGTAGAGGTACTTCCAAAGATCTTGAGAGATGAATCTGGATTACATATTATGTTTCAAAACTAGATCCAATGGGACTGACTGGAAGAGGGAAAAAATACAGGCATGATTCTACTAAGATAATGAGTGTAGGAAAAGCCATGTGTAGGACAGATGATGAATGTTTTGGGAGGGGGAGGGAGAGAGATGGCTTAACAGTTAAGAGTCTTACTGCTGTTGCACAGCAACCAAGTTAAGTTCAAAGCCTAACACTCGAGTCAGGCAGCTGGATCAGGTCCAGCCCCAGGGGAGCTGATGCCTCTGACCTCTGTGGATATCTGTACATACTTGCATATACCTGTAGTAGGAGGCCATTGGTTTGTACCCAGATGCTCAGACATGAAATAACCACACAGAAACTCCCTCACACATCCAAAATAAAATTATCTTCCCTCGTGTAACTTGGGCACAGAAAGAGGGTTTCTTTATTTAATCGATTGTGCTTTATGTTTGACGTGTTTCACACTGAACCCAAGGGCCATAAGCATTCCTGGCACATGATCAGCCATGGCCACCAGGGTGGGGTAGTTTCTTGAAAAGTAACTAGATTAGGGTTATGTTTTGAAAATAGAGCTAATGGGATTGATTTGTGGCAGAGTTTCATGATGGGAAAGAAAACTGCTAAAGTCTGGTGCCAGCCAGAGTTTGTGTCCAGGAAAGAGATTTCTCATAGTTCTGTTAACTTATCAGACCATCTCTCATAGTAGATGCTAGAGCCCAGACAAGGAGGACTGGTCAGTGGTGACAAGGGCCAGAGCCCAGAGGAGGATGACAGGTCAGTGGAGGGAAGGACCAGAGCTGAGAGGAGGAGGATGGGTTAGTGATGGAAAGAATCAGAGCTGAGAAGATAATGGGTCAGTGGTGGGAAGGACCACTCCTTGACCATACCTTGATCTGGACCACTTAGCTACACGTACCCTCCCTAAACTTAAACTGCTTGTCAAGATCCAGAAGATGGACTTGACTGGACGGTGAAGGGAGGGTCTCTGGACCTTTTCTTTGTTCCTCTTTGAAATGTAGCCACATTGAGTGAACCTCTGTTGTTTGGTATTGCTCATTGGGTTAATTGGCCTTGTGAGGATAAAATGCCTTCCTTGGCTTGTTAAGGACTCAGGTTCAGATAATACGTATATAACATATGTATATAACAAGATTTATGTTTGTCCCTGCCTCTCAAATGGTGAGATTAAAGATGTGTGACTCCACGCCTACTGTTTCTCATCTTTTTAAAAAAAGATGCAGAAGCATAAAAAGTCAGAATTATAACATGTGTGACTGTGTTTTAAACCTTTGTAAGTAGAATATATAAAACAAAATAGCCCAGATGGAGAAAACACGGGTGAAGGTAAGGAGAGCAATGCTCCTACACCTCCTTAGAGTGGAATTCACATGAATCTAACAGTGGTGCTGTAAGTTTAAACGTGTGTGCCTTTTAGAAGAATTCCTGAAAGGGAATTAAAAATGTAGCCAACAATTGTAGAAAGCAAAGGCAGCTCAATGGAGGAAGAATGAACATTCCTGAAACAGTTGGAGGATCATGCACAAAAGAAAAAAATACCTACAGGCTGGGAAGACGACTCAGCGTTAAGAGTACTTGTTGCTCCTGCAGAGGACTGGATTTCTCTTACCAGCACCCTCATCGGGTGGCTCACACCCTCCTTTAACGCTAGCACTGTGGTATCTGATGCCCTCTGCTGGTCTCTTTGAGTACTGCAAGCACATTATTAAAAATAATCTAAAAAATAAATTAGAACGCAACTAAGCTCAGACTTCATACTTTTCAGGAAATTACCTAAATGGTTCCCAGATATAACTATAAGATGTGAGAGCATACAACTCTGAAAGAAAAACTAAAGGAAACGTAGGTGACTTTAAGTTTGGTGACGAATTTTTTTGGATGCTTCCTGCGAGAAAAATATATCCTCAGCCAAAGGAGAAATTAAATGGCATATTAGATTTGAGGTGAATTATGTTGAAAACATATTGTGCTATAGCTTAGGAAGGCTGTAAAGCTGGAACTTAAGATAAAAGGTGGTTTTAGAGATGTGTATGTTAAGAGCCAAAGATCCTAACCTTCTAATTTAAGATATTATAATAAGAAAATCAAACCAAACCTAAAACAAGAAGACGGGAGGAACTAATAAAGACCGGGGAAGAAATTAATAATACAGTGGATATGAAAACAACAGATAAAATTGGTTTGGAGGGATGGTTTAGTGGGTAAAGTACTTGCAAAGCAGGAGGACCTAAGTTCAAATCCCAGGACCCACATAAAGCTGGACTAGGAGAACAGCTCTCTGATCTCAGTGCTCCCAAGGGGAGATGAGAAGCAGAGACAGGAAAATTCTGCTCGCCTGGAATACCTCCGTGGTGAGCAAGAGACTACCTCAAGGTGGTAGATGAAGACTGATGCCTGAGGTTGCCCTCTGACCTTCACACATGCACCTGCACTCATGCACAGGAACACACACACACACACACACACCACACCACATACATATGTATGTGCGCACAAAGATTTGAGAAAATAAATTAACTCAATAACTTATTCCTTGAGAAGATCAAGAAATCTTAATCTAAGCTGATTATTTTAAAAAGTGAGGAATTAAATTAATAGAATTATAAGTGAAAAATTGCCACATTCGTAGCAATGAAAGACTTGTAAAATAAATATGGTAGTGTGTGGGAAATCATACAACTTAAATGAAATGAAGAGATTCCTAGGTCACAAACTGCCAAATCTGACTTACAAAGAAATAGGCAATTTGAATAGATATGTAACAAACAAGTAAACTCTGAATTTGTGTTTTAAATCTATATATTTCAAGCCCAGATGTCTCCAGTGTTGGAAATATTGATTAAAGAATGGTTCATTCTGAGTTCAATATCAACCTAATAGCATCATGATATCAAACAATAATATCATGAGGGATAAAACAAGACAAAAAGCTAAAGGACATGTCATAAACATGGGTGCAAAAATCCTCAATAAAATACAATCAAATAAAATCCAGAAATATGAAAAAAGTAGGAAATATAGTGCCTGTTGGGGTTTGCATCTCCAAAGGATCATGGCTCTAAACACTTGAGCCCCGGATGGTGGCACTCTCTGGGGAGGCTGTGGTATCCTCAGGAGGGGGAGCCTTGCAGAAGGAAGTGGGATCTAAGGAGGGGAGGGCTCCAGCTATGCCTTTCCTGCTGCCATGGAGGTGGGCTGTCTTGTCTGCAGACCCTTAAGTTATCTCTGTCACATGTTTTGTCTCTGCAACAAGAACAATAACTAACACAGCAGTCATATGGAATTTTCCTCAGGATTGCAAAGTAGGTTTAACATTTAGTAATTGGTTAGTATATCAATAGATCAAAAGCACACCCCACAAGACAGATGCGGAGAAGGTACAAGGCCAAACAAATGCAAAATGATTTCATAAAAGAAAATCCCCCACCAAGAATGAAAATAAACCTTAACCAGATTAAAAACACACTGTTAAAATCCCACTTAATGAGGAAGACTGAGTGCTTTCTCCTCAGATAGGAAGGGGTCAGATGTCTGTTCTCACCTCATCCACTCAATGGAAAATCATTGCAAGAAAAGAAAAGTCATTCACACTGGGAAGAAGCAAAACTATCTTTTCACAGATGGCATGATCTGGCACGCAGAAAACAATCACAATTTTTCTAAAAAACAAACAAACAAAAAACCTGATAAATCAACTCAGCAAGTCACAAGATAAAAACTCAATATACAAAATTTAATGTGTTCCTATACTCTTGCAACGAAAAGTTTAAAGTGTAATTAATGAAAATTCCATGTAAAACAACATCAATATGAATGAAACGACAATAAATTTAACACAAAGAAAATACAATCCTGATATGACAGCACACACCTACAACTTCTAGCTGTTTGGAAACTGAACTTAGAGTCCAGCCTGGTCTTCAAAGCAAGCTCTAAGTTAGCAAGGCCCTGAATCAAAGAAGACAAAGAGAAGAAGAGGAAGAAGGAGGAGGAGAAAAGAGGAGGTAAGGAGGGCAGGGAAGGAGAAGGAAGGAGGGAAGGGAAGAAGAGAGAGGCAGAAGTAGAAAGATCAGTAGCAGTCTTGATAGTACATATCTCTGCCAGTACATAGTGAGTTCAAGGCCAGCTGGGATACAGATAAATAATGGGCTGGGCCCTCCCACATCAATCACGAATTAAGAAGATATCCTACAGCCTGATCTTAAAGAGTAGTGGTTCTCAACCTTCCCAAAACTGTGACCCTTTAATACAGTTCCTCGTGTTGTGGCAACCCCAACCATAGAATTATTTTGTTGCTACTTCAGAACTGTAATCTTGCTATTGTTTTGACTTACAATGTAAATGTCTGTGTTTTCTGATGGTCTTAGGTATGTGAAAGGGTCTTTCAAACCCCAAGGGGTCTCTACCTACAGGCTGAGAACTACAGCTATGTAGGCATTTTCTCAACTACGACTCCCTTCTTTCAGATAACTATAGCTATGTCAAGTAGATACAAAACTACCCAGCATGCTTACTTAAAGTGTGTGTGTGTGTGTGTGTGTGTGTGTCGTGGTGCCCACGTGGAAGGACAATTTTGTGTAGTCATTTAGGTCTCTTCTGTCATGTATGTTTTGGGGACTTGCACTCAAGTTAGAAGGCTTGGCAGAAAGCCCTTTACCCATGAGCCATCTTGCTAGCTCTGAAAGGCTAATTTTATTGCAAAACAAATATTGATTTGTTTTGGATATTGTAAGTCAAATAAATTCAAAAATAGCCATAAGAAGGATAAAAAGAGCCATGTTCTTGAGTAATTGAGCAAAGAGTTAGGAAAAGAGAGAGAAATGCTGTCCAGTAGTCATTCCAGCAGAACCCTGGACAGGAGGAAAGGCGGGATGAGGTGGCATAGGTCAGAAAGCAAATACATCGAAAGAGATTCAAACCTATTTAATCTTCCATTTTAATGATAGTTTGTTGATATGGGGCATAATGCTTCCACCTGAAATTCCAGGACTCTAGGAGGCTGGGGCAGAAAGGCTGCAGGTTTGACGTCAGTCTGGGCAAGGAGAATCCTGCCTCAAAATGAATAATAAATACATCAATAAATAATAGTTGATGATATTACATAAGGAGCAAATCCTGTGAAGTATAACCTAAAGATACATATGTCATACGTAAGAAGACAGACAGTACATGCAAAGACAGCCCCAACTTAGTTCAAACTCTGGACCCAAATGTGAATAAGGTAGATTAACCTACGTAAAAATTGGCACAGTGCGCATGTGAGAACCACAGTGGGACAAGCGACAGCACTCTGTACTCAAACACAGTAGTATTTCTGGGAAAAGAACATAAGTAAAAGAATGATTACAGATAGTTCCTCGTGGACACAGATCAGGGGTTGCTGCCAGAAGAATTACAAAAGCAATCTTTTGTTTCCGGATCTTTGGTTTCCAGAATTGTAAACTGGGAATTACAAGCCCGAATCAGGCCACCAATATTATTAGCCAAGGACAGCTGATGCACCTGAGACATTAGCAATCAAAACAGACTCTCGGGCAGACATTACTAGAAGCTAAGAAATAACGACATCTTTAAAGACTTCAACTAACCTGGACAATATCACAATTCTAAATCTATGTGCTCTTATGCAGAGAGCCTCCAACCACTCAGACACGCTGACAGCATGATGGGAAAATCTGGTACACAGAACAAACGATTTTCAGTGAGTCCTGTCTCACCCGCTTGGTGTTTCAGAGCGTCCTGTCTTCCTAGCCACGTTAGGAAGACGGACGAGGAGTGGGTGGTAAAGCCGAGCTTACATGAAAGGCTAAGAACCAGGCTCTTCCATTCTGACTTCTTCTGAGTCACTGATCCAGGTAAGTGGGGGTGCCATCTGTTTGCATTGAGTGGTGAAACGAGGCGCCCAGAGTCAGACTACTGTGTTAGTCATCGTTCTGTTGATGTGAAGAGATGCCGTGACCAAGGCAGCTCTTGGAAAAGAAAGCATTTACCTGAGGCTTGCTGACAGTCTCGGAGGTTTAGTTCATTATCATGGTGGGAGGCAAACAGGCAGAAATGGTGCTGGAGAAGTAGCTGAGAGCTACATTATGATCCACTGGCCACGAGAGAGACTTAGCATGGGCTTCGGAAACCTCAAAGCCCTCCCTTAGTGACACACTTCCCCCAACAAGGTCACACCTCCACATCCTTTCAAACAGTGCCTCTCCCTAAAGACCAAGCCCATGGGAGCCGTTCTCATTCAAACCACTGCTGCGGCGAACTGTGGGAGTTTAGACTTCGATTCCATTCTGATCGTAGAGATCCAAGACCCTTTCAATGTGTCATGGAGTACACTTAAGACATTGTCCCTTTGTGCATAACTATAAATGGACAGCTGGGCCACATCCCTCTCTGCAAGGCTTCAGGGAGCAGGATGGAAGAAGGGGCAATGAAGGTTGGGTGCGGGGGCAGGGTGGCTCCTGGACAGGGAAGAACCGCTGCTCTTCTGAACTCAGAGCAGCTGTGCTTGCCCAAGATTGAGTCAGCTGATGCTCTGTCATGACGTAGGAAGGGGCTCCCGATAGCCCACCTCTAGCTGAAGGGCTTTTGAGAGTTGAGGGCTGCTTGGGTATGGCCCCTAGCAGGACAGCAAGGCTCCTGTGGATGGTTCCGCACCAATCAGACTCAGTGTGTTAGAAAGAAAAGAAANAAAAGAGGATATGAAATTAGGTGGGGGATGGGAAGTAGATGCGGATTAGGTGGAGGAGTGGGAGTGGATATTATTGACTATACTATATGCAGGTATGGAGCTTTCAAGTTATAAAAACAGTTTGTATATAACTAAAGGCACTGTCCCTTGATGAAGTAAAGTATAAATGGTAGCCATTTAAATAAGCTCAGCTGTAGCCAGAACGGTTTGCTTACATTTCTGAGAGACATTTGACACAGTATCTATGCGTGAGAGACCCTGTAGAAGAGCTGATAGGAATGTCGGCCCAAAACCGTACCGTTTTCTCCTTGACCTTAAGGTTCTCAACTTTCCTCCAGGGTCGAAGCAGACCTTTAATATGCTTCCTCAGGTTGTGGTGACACCCAACCATGAAATTATTTTTGTTGCTACTTTATAATGGTAATTTTGCTACTGCAAATGCATATATATTCGATATATGATCCTGAGAGGGTCTTGACCACAGGCTGAGAAACACTAACTTAAGACACTTACTAAGTGAGATAACACTCAATGGCAAACCTGATATGTATTTTCCTTTGGCGCTTTGTTTGTTTATACATTTGTTCGTTTGTTTGTTATGTAGCCCTGAACTTGGGATCTTCCTGAATGCTAAGATTAAGTATAGGCATAAGCTAACCACATTCAACCTCCTGGGTTCTGTTTCGTTTTGCCTTGTATTTTTTCGTTTTTGTTTTTTTTTTTTGTGGTTTTTTTTAGGGCGGGGGGGTGTTGTGTGTTTTTTTGTTTGTTTGTTTGTTTGTTTGTTTTTTGAGAAAGGGTTTCACTATCTATAACTTTGGAGCCTGTCCTGGAACTAGCTCTTGTAGACAAGGCTGGCCTCGAAC
>LOEQ01000297.1:363031-377864 GCA_001685075.1 Bramus lutescens
AAAAAAAAAAGATAAGTAAAGGGGGAACGGGAGAAGGGGAGAAAGACAGGGAACAAGAATGAGGAGGAAGAGGAAGAAGGTGGAGGGCGGGGAGAAAGGAAGAAAGAGGAGGGTGGGATGCAGAGGAAGAGGAAGAAAGCAGAAGAAGAGGAAGAAGAAGGCAGAAGAAGAAAAGGAAAAGAAGGAAACATGGCCTGTTCTAGGGATTCAAAGACATTCTCTAGAGATTCAGGTTGGGGATGGGGAGATTGTTCAAGATGCTAATGGTGAAATCAATGCAGGATGTTTTTTAGTTGACACAATAACTGTGTATTTATGGAGTGCAGTGTGGTACACAGATGCCTGGGTGTGTTGTGTAGTGGTCACATCAGGCTATTTCACTCATCTATCAACTCAAATATTTGCCACATTTTTGGAATAAAATATTCATATAATCTCTTCTAGGTATTTTGAAATATGTGGCATAATATTGCTAACTGTATTTACCCTTCTATGAAACAGTACACAAAACATTTTTACTGTATAATGGGACTCTGTGTCCTTTAGTTACCAGTGGTCAGAGTCCAGACTGGGTGTCTCCAGGTTCTTGACCTCTTATTCAAGAAATTGAAATGAAGTCTCACACAAATTGCAGAAGTAGCAAGGAAATGCTATTAAAGGAAAGAGCTAGTAAAAATCAGAAAGAAATGCATTTTCAAGATTGACAGCAGGCCACATGAGTGAGGGCATTCAAAGGCCCTGATTATTGTTTGTGGCTTCCTTTTGGAGGGGGGCCAAGAGAAGGAGTTTGATTTTTAAGGAATGTGGTTTGGGTAGTTCCATTTTGATTGGTAGATTAAGTTGCACAAACATTTTTCTACTGTGCAAGTTTCTTCCCATGATACATTTGATTTTAATCAAATGCACACCTAATTATGCATGGACATAAGATGGTAAAAAAGGATTCTCCTTAAAGCTCTCCTAGGGGGACACAGTTTGCCTCATTTTCCATGCACCCCAAACCAGTTCAGGTCAGACTGGTCAATCAAAGTGGTTCCCTGATGTTTCCAGGCTGTGTTTGAATAGAAATGGGGCACTATCATGGGTTTAATAAGGGAGAGTGACTTATTTCCACTGCATAAGGGGGTCAGACATATCCCATGCGTGTGCAGATGGGAGGTCAAAGGTTGTCAACAAGTTGCTATATGCATTACTAGGAAAAGGGAGTGTCTATACTCCAAGCCAGGCAGAGTCCCCGACTGCCAGGTTATTCCCTATGCTTGCCTGCTTTACCTTATGGTGGTATTTCCCCACCCCACCCCCAATGTCTGGCAAACACTACACTATTCTAGATCTGTTTTTAGGATACCAACTTTTTAACATTCAGCTCATGGGTGAAATCTTGCCGGATTTGTTTGTGTCTCGTTTATTTCACCACCATGTCTTCCAGGTCCACTCAAGTTGCTACAGATGACAAGATTTCATTCTTTTGGCTACAAAATAATATTCTAGGGTCTGCACATATTGCATTTCCTTTATTGTAATGGCTAAATTTTGGTTTCGACGTAATGAGATCTGGAATCAACTAAAAGCCAAGCAGTTGGGTAAGTCTATGAGGGATTATTTTTTGATTAGGTCATTTAAGATGGGAAGGTTAGCCCTAAATCTGGATACTCTTCGTGGCAGCCCACATAAAATGACATGGAAGAAGATTTTTTTTTTTCGTTTTTGTCTGTTTGCCCTCACACTGACTGGCAAGTTCATCTATCTTGCTGCTGAGCCATTCCTTTACTGGGATTAGAACCTACTTCTTTGAGATTTCAGTGTAATTTGAAGATCAGCTGTTCCCTCAGGAACTTTCTGGGACTCCAGGCCCAGACTGGGTCTGCTGAGACTGCAGCCTCATGGACTGAACTGTCACAGTATTCCTGGCCTTTCCATTGGGTGGTAGCCATTGTTGGACTAGCTGGACCACAGCCTGTAGGCCACTTTGATAAATACCCTTTTAATATACATGTATCACTTCTGCTCCTTTAGTGAGCATTGCCTGATACACTTATGTGCTAATCCTTCAGTAGACATTAGGTTGTGCCCAGCTTTTGGCTACAACTAATGATGCTGAAGCAGTAGATATTGCCTCCCTCTACCGTCCTTCTTTGGATATACACCTATCAGTGACATTGATGGATCACATGATTGTTCTCTTTTTCATTGCCTGAGGGCCTTTGTGCCATTTTCCATAGTGACTGCTATCATTTACAGTCCCACCAACGATGTGTATGAGTTCCCAGCTCTCCATCTCCTTCCCAGCTTTTTTCTTTTATCCTTTGGTTAACAGCTATTCTAACTGGAAGGAGGAGGTCACCTTCTTGAGGGGATGCGATGCTGGGTGCTTTGTACCTGCTTTTGTCTTGTGGCTTTGAGTTTTTTTGCCTCCTGTTGCCCAGGCTGGCCTAGGTCCTAGCTTCAAGCTGTCCCCCTTCCTCAGCCTTCCAAGTAACTGGGGTTTTAGACCAATGCCAAGGCAGCTGGCTTTTCGCCTATATTTTAATTTTGTTATTTGGGGGTTTGCTGTTGAATTTCAGGAGTTCCTTCTCTATTCTGGCACTAACCCCTTTTCAGGTACAGACTTTTGTGAACGTCTTCTGCCAATCTTCAGTCATCTTCTCATTGGCTTCTTTTGCCCAGTAGATGCTTTTAGTTTGCTTCAGGCCCATTTATCTGTTTCTATCCTGTTGCCTGCAATAAAGAAAGCTTGAGTCACATTAAGCTGACGTAGGCCTTTACCGAGGAGCAAAAGGAAGCCACAGAAAATCCCTAGCCTCTATTGTCTCTTTCTTCAAAATGAATGCACCAGACTTGCCTGTTGGTCCAGCAAACTCACTACTGGGCATGCACTGAATATAATGGAAAGCAGAGGGCCAGATGTCTGTAATGTCAGCACCTATGAGGCAAAAGCAGAAGGTTCAGGAGTTCAAGGACAGCCTGGGCTATTTACGACCTCTCTCAACACCCCAGCGAAAAACAAAACAGCAACAACACAACAAGAAGACTGAAATAAGGATCTCAAAGCAATAGTTACATGTTCATATTTACATGTTCATATTTATAGCAGTATTATTGACAATAACAAAAGGGAAAATGACCCAAATGTCCATCAGTGTATGAAAGGACAAGCCATATGACATGGAAATCAACAGCAATATAATGAAACACATTTCTGCATTAGTAAGAACTGAAATTCTAATTCATGCTACAACAGAGACAAACATTTCGGGCATTATGCTAAGTGATAAGCCAGTGTCCAGCTCAGCAGCACACATACTAAAAGTGAAATGCACAGAGATTACGATGGCATCTGGATGAGGATGGCACACACAAACTCACGAAGCTTTCCCTATGAAAGAAAGAAAGGCGAGGAGGGAAGGAAGGGAATGTGGGCCATCTAGACGGCTACACACACACACACACACACACACAAATAAATAAATCAGTACAATATAACATATTAAAAAAAAGAAGGCAATCAGCAACCAGGGCAAATGAGGCCCTACTTTATGGGACACGGATGTCAATTTTCCAGAGAGAAAGTAGATTGGTGCTAGCCAGGGCCCAAAGGGGTGAGGGGATGGAAATTGCTGGTCAGTGGGTACAGAACATCAGTTTGAAAACCTGGGAACACTTTTCAAATGGATTTCAGTCTTGATCACACCCCCCCAAAGCAGAGCCCACAGCGCTGCTCAGCTGCACTACAGATTGAGGTGATAAAGCTCATGTTGTTGGCAGTCAATGATGTTAATAACACACAAAATAAATCCATTGTTATCTCATGTTAAAGCTGCCTAAGTCTCCCAGTACATAGTCTTCAAATCGTTCTTTTTAAATAACTTTTTTGAAGTTACTTTTTTATTAACGTGTGTATGTATGTGTGTGTGTGTATACACATGTATGTTGTGCCCACATACTTTGTAATCCCATCATTTGGGAGGCTGAGGCAGGAAAATCATGAGTTCAAAGTCAGCCTGAACTGTGCAGCAAAACTTTATGTCAAAAGAAAAAGGGGCAGGGGCAAGGAATCTCAAGCCAGTGGTAGGACCTGTGCAGGAAATAAGCAAGGTCTCCTAGTCCAGCATCAGTCTTTCACACACAGAGAAGCTAAAATCCCAGAGACATTAACCTCCTGCCTATAGTCACATGGGATAGAAGCAAAGCCACACAGGAATGCAGGTCCCTGACTCAGACTCTTAGCAGTTCGTAAAATGTTGATTGCTTTGTGTTGCTTCTTTGAAAGGACTCCTTTAGAAACGTGCATTGCTGGTCCACTGTGTTTCACCAAGGCTACCTTGATATCCTGCAGTTTCCCACATGTCCTGCTCAGGGATGCTGTCGTCAGCGCTGAGCTTCCACTCTTGATTACATTTCAGCAAAATTTAATGCATTGTTGAAGGTGTAGTGGAACTGTTAGAGAATAAAGATAGGACCCCCGGGGCATGTTCAGACTGCACGTTGCTAAAATACCTCGTCAGAGTCCAGGCCATGCCACCACTCACAGGCTAATCTTCTTGATGGAGTATCCTGATTCTTAGATAAACATTATTAGAAGCTATCTCAAAGAGCCAAACAGTAGTGACTGCTTTCAACAGAGGCCTAAGAAAACACAGTCTCAATTGTGATAGTCAGGCAACAGGAGCTGAGCGTTTCTTCTTCATTCCAGAATGAATTGTAGCAGATCCACTGGAAACTCTCAGTGCCTTCAGAGCATCTCTGCCTTGTCTGCTGGAGATGCCTCCCAGCAGGTGGATGCAGCCACATGACCCATTTCAAGGCCCTGAGAAGCAGATAAATGGAAGAAATGAGCATTATTCCTGTCTGCATTTCAATTTCCTTTGTCTAGACAAGATGGCTAGAGCAGTCATCGTGTGTGTGTGTGTGTGTGTGNGGTGGGTGTGTGTATATGTGTTTGCGTGCGCGCCCGTCATATACACAGCTGTATGCCAGTGAGTTGCCCATGCATCCATATATGGTTGGCAACAAGGGTCTTTCTCTTTCACTTTTTACCTTTCCTTTATAAACTGAACTGGAGCTCACCATACTGACCAGCTAGGTTAGGTGCTGAGACCCACCTGTCTCTGCCTGTCACCACCACCCTCAGGGATAGAGTTACAGATCCGTGCCACCGGGCCTAGCTTTTAAATGAATGCTGGAGATCTGAACTCTAAGCTTATGCTTTGGGGCGTTTTGCCCAGAGCCATCTCCCAGCCTGCATGAAAAAAACATTGTTTCTCTTTGGGTTTTTTTTTTTTTATGCTCCTGTAGTTGACTTTTCTCCCTCTAGGTGAATACTATCCTCACGAAAATACTAATGAACTACCTCCTTGGAAAAGTTAGTGATTGGAATGGTGTTGTGGAATATTAGTTAAGGTGAGTTACATTTGTTTATGCTGTGGAACATTTTGTTTCATGATGCAAAGATGTGTTGCAGTCTTTTATGTTGCATTTTTTTAACTCTGTGAAGCTGTGTTACTTTGCCTGTCTAAAACACCTGATTGGTCTAATAAAGAGCTGAACAGCCAATAGCAAGGCAGGAGAAAGAATGGAAGGGGCTGGCAGGCAGAGAGAATAAAGAGGAGGAGAAATCTGGGAGGAGAGATAGAGAAGCAAGAGAAAAAGAAGACTCAAGGGACTGGCCTCCCAGCTACACAGCAAGGAGTAAGAAGAAAAGGAAAGATAAACAGAAACAGAGAAAGGTAAATGCCTAGAGGCAAAAGATAAATTTAAGAAAAACCAGCTAGAAATAAGCCAAGCTAAGGCCAGGTATTTATAAGGAAGAATAAAGCTCCGTGTGTTTCATTTGGGAGTTGGGTGGTGGACCCCCCAAAGAGAAAAGAACAACAAGTTAAAAAAAAAACCTATAGAGTGGAGCCTATGAAAATACTTGTGGTTGGGGCCCAGAAATATATTTACAGGTTGAACATCCTAAATCAAAATATCTGCAACCCAAAATGCTCCAAAGTCTGAAACTTCTGGAGCACTGATGTGTAGAAAATTCCACACCTCCTCTCGCATGGTAGGTTGGAGTCAAGGTGCAGGAACAGTAAACACATTGTACAAAATCACCTTCAAGCTATGTGTATGAGTTACACAGGAAGTGTAAATGAATTTACTGTTTCCTCTTGGCTCCCATCCTAAGCTACCGTGTGAGTTCTCTGTGAGTAGCCAAATAGTCCCAGTTCAAAATCTGAAGCACTTGGTCTCAGGGACTTCAAATAAAGGACATTCAGTTTGGAGGGGAGAATGTGCGTGTGCGTGTGTGTGTACATGTGAATGTGGTACCCAATACTTCCCATCCTGATTGGAAACTGCCTGTATCGGGTTTTCCTTAATTAGATCCAGTTTTATTTTATATACATAGTTAAAATGATTGATTAAAAAAAAAAGAGTTAGAAAAAGTTGGTATCAGAATACAACTTCCACACATGTAGACTTTCCGAATTTGGTAAGCTCCAGATGCCACCCAAAACTGAGATATAACACCTCAGGAGCATGAAGTTGCACACATGAATGGAGTCATCTCTAGAGAATCTGTGCAGCTCTGTGGGGCTGGGCGCTGGGGACAAATGCTTAGGAGATTAGGTGAAATCTGCTTTGCCCAGTTGGGACTTGCACTGCGGCTGGCCTTGCACAACCTTGGAACCGCCCACCCCCCTCATCTGTGCAGTGTGTGGGGCTTCAGCTGACTCAGCAATTACAAGCGCTGGCTCCCTTGCTCTTAGTGCCTTGGCCAGATCCCTCTAAACCATCTGCTGGCTTCCCTCGCATCCATCATTCTTCAAAGATCACGGTTCAATCTGTTCTACCGTGCTGAGGCCAGCGCTCTGCAATCGGCTGCGTGAGTCGATGCAAAAGTCAAGGTCTTGCCAACAATGGGTTGCCTCTTAGATCCTTGGTGCCCCTTCCTCACTTTGACGTAGAACACTGATATTAGGCCTTGGAAACTGAGATGCATTTCCTTAGTCTTCTAACTGCAGGAAACAGGCGGGCAGATGTCTGAACAAAACCTTTCATTCTCTTTGATGAAACATTAGCCCATGGCAGTGGGTGAAATCCACCTTTCCTGGCTACAGGAGGACACCATGGCACGCCCTTAAAGCTCCCTCTCCCTTATAACTCCTGAACTGCCCAGAGCTACCCGAAGTACTTTGGTATACATATCTCTCCAGGGTGTTACCTGCCCCACACTGGGGACAGTGGCCTCTCATCATCGAACCACTTGTCTAAACTTCATTTCACACAGTATCGGCACTGGGCGTTGAATAAACACCCTAAATCAAGAACGCTAGGGATGGGGAACTAGTTCTGGCCTTTGGTGCAGGTGACCTGGAGAGAGTTGATAAATATGAATCAGACCCAGGAGCCTTCCAGAGGGCACCTCTGCATTCTTATGCCCGTGGACGGATTGGTTTGATTACTCTGGGACTTAAAAACAAAATAAAAACAAATACACCCTGCATGTGTTCTGTTTGTCCTCATCCCGCTATTGATTATTCCCTACATCAAGGCATCCTCGTGTTGTTATTTGTTAGTCATGTGTGGCGGTTTGCAGGTCCCCACCTTAATCATATTGAAATACAGTTATCATGGCAGCCTTCGAGGTGGCTCGACTCTCATGACTCTGCTTCTCTGAATGGACAGCTGTCCTTGCCTGTGAGGGTGTTAGCTGTTCGTTCCCGAGAAAGCGCGCTCTTTTCCCCCACTTCTCTGGTTTCCACGTGATGCATTCTGCCATGTTGTGATTCAGCAGTAAGGCCCTTACCAGATACTGCCCCCCACACCCATGGCACACTCCCCAGCCTGGAGAACTATGCGACAGACAGAACATAGCCAGTCTGTGGGACCCTGTCACAGTAACAGAAAATGGACTATGACAGTGGCCATGTTTGTGATGGTGGAAATTGTACACAACCTTCCTATAACCACACAGGCACGACTTTATTCTGGATGAGCCAAAGATTCAGCCACCTTCCTTCAGATCAAATGGATCTCCCCCGTGGCCACTCAATGTCATTCAGTTGGTCACTCAGATCATAAACTCTCTCGACTCTAACCAGTCTAGAGTTTTGTTTCTTGAATGAATGTCTTTGTTTATTCTTCTTAATGCAATATGTTTAGTACAAATGAAACATCACCTGATTATTCTCTCATTAAATGCATCATTAGACACTCCTACTAATTCTGAAATTATTCCTTTCAGAGGTATGATGAAGCTAGCAGAACAAAAATAAAGATAATTAATAAATGTGTTAGTGCATCTGTCCTGTTGCAGGGCTTTGAGGCAACAAAAAAAAACATGGTGATTATGATAGAAGTGCTTTGGGCTCTTAAGGTTGATGTCATAACTAATTTAAAAGGTCTATATAATAATCACAGTATCAGGGTGAAGGACATAACTCAGTAGAATGTTCTTTTAACACCCATGAAGCCCTGGATTCCATCCCTAGCACTTCAGACACCAGATCTGGTGGTGTACACATGTAATTCCAGTGCTCAGGAGGCAGAGACTGGAGGATTAGAAGTATAAATCACTCCTACTACATAGCAAGTTCAAGGCCAGCCTGAGATACATGAGACCCTGTCTCAAAAAGGGGTGAGGGGAGGGCTAAAGATATGACTCAGTCAATAAGGTGCTTTCTGTGCAAATATGAGTACTTGAATCCAATTCTTAGACTCCAGAGGAAAAAGCTGGACATGGCGGCACATGGCACCAGGTGGTGCACAGCACTGGGAACACACGGATAAGAGGATCTCTGGGGCTCTCTAGCTACCCAGCCTAGCTCAATGGCAAACCCCAGAGCCCAGTGACAGACCCTGGCTCAAAAAACCTGAGGAAGAACACCCAATGTTGACCTCCGGCCTCTATATGCACATTGTGTACTGCAGTGCAGCACCCTGCACACACAAACATATCAATCTTTTTAAAATCATATGTGCTAAGATAAGTGGTCACACACACCTCTATTTCCAACATTTAATAAGCTGAGGCTGGAGGATTGCCATGAGTTTGAGGCCTGCCAGGGCTACCTAGTTAAGACCCTATTTCAAGAAATAAAAATATGCAGAAAGAAGAAAAAAAGAAAGATGATTTTTCTCTACTATCTTCTACAGCGATTTTTTTCTAAAAAAAATTTACTTCTTTGAAATTTCATACAATACATTCAGATCACATTTATTCCCCTTCTTCGTCTCCTCCCAGATCCTCCTCCATTTCCCGACCTACCCAACTTTAAGTTCTCATCTCTCTCTCTTTGTCTTAAACAAACAAACAGGCAAACATGAAGCCAAATTTGGCTGGCTTTTAGGCCCTATTAAAAGGGTCTCCAAAATCATGGGAAATATGTTCAAAGTCATTTGGCAAAACAAATGTTGCACCTTCACAGAAATAGCCCTCTGGGAACCTTCGTGACAGTGCCTAACTCTGACAGACTGCCGGGTGTGAATTTCACCTGTCACTTGTTAGGACACAAGGACCTGACTCAGGACAACCTGGGAGGAAAAGAGAGACTTGCAGAAATGTAATTATAAGGGGACCTCTGATCCCACAAGGCTTTCAATATGTCCTCCTACATTCTGTAGGACAGAAACTGTCAATTAACAGCCTCACAAGCCAGGAACTGAGCATCTTTGTTGGATGCACAGCAAACACAGATTTCTCAGTCTTACCCAGAGGAAAATAAACCAACCTATAAATAAACTGCACCCCAGCTATGAGGCCCTTGGATGGACAACTTCACCTCTGAAGCTGTTTGGCTTCGTGTTGGTATCTGAATAACATGTCTGACCTCTTTGAAGCTCCACTGTGTGTGTGTGTGTGTGTGTGTGTGTGTCTCTGCTTCTTTCTCTGGTGGATCCTCAGAAGTGGGCTGCATCCTCCAGGTATGCAACAGTCACAGTGATGATCTCAAATGTGAGGTGTCTACAAGGATTGGCTTCACAGCTATGTCACCCTCCACCTCCATGTCATCTCCTGTCTGGGCCTGAAAGGCTCATGGGGACAACTGCAGGATTTGTGCTTCCTTTTTTCTTGTTTTGACCGTGTGTGTGTGTGTGTGTGTGTGTGTGTGTGTGTGTGTGTGAGAGAGAGAGAGACAGAGAGAGAGAGATGTATGTGGTGTGGACACATATGTGTGTTTGTGTGTGCACTCATCCATGTGTCCTCAGAAGCCAGAGGAGGTTGTCTAGTGTCCTGCTCTATCACTCTTTGACTTACTCCTTTGAGATGGGGTCTCTCACTGAAACTGAAGCTAGGCTTGTAGCCAGCAAGTCCCAGGCATTCTCCTATCTCTGGTCTCCCACCCCACCCCCAAAGTAATGGGGTCACAACTTAAGCCTTTTTTATTTTAACCCAAGCTAGAGTCAACTGGGAAGAGGAAGCTTTATTGAGGAAAAATGTTTCCATCAGATTGGCTGTAGGCAAATACATGGAGTGTTTTCCTGATTGCTAGTTGAAAGAGGAGGACCTGCCCCACCAGGAGTGGTACCACCCCTGCACAGGTTGTCCTAGGTGATGTAGGAAAGCAGACTGAGTAATCCCTGGGAAACAACCCAGAAAGTGGCACCCTCCAGAGCTTCTGCTTCAAATCATGCCTGGAGTTCCTGTCCTGACTTCCCTCAGTGACGGACTGTTACTTGCACGTGTGTCTTTCCCTCCAAGCTATTTTTGGTTATGATGTCTGTCATTGCAATAGAAACCTAGCTAAGATACATGGTCACCCCCAAATTGTGATAGGAACTATGGGGATTTGAACTCAGGTCCTTGTGCTTTCCTGGTCACTGTTCTTACCCACCTAGCCATCTCTGTCACCCCTCTTTCTGTTTGATCATCGCCTCTCTTCCTACTCTCTGTGCCTCTGTCTTTCTAGTTCCTCTAAGTCCCATCTGGCTGTCAGTTCCTTCCTGCAAAACTAGGTGGGACTACCACCCCACACCGCAGTCTGAATGTGGGTTACCTACCTGTTTGACACAGGCTACCTGCACTTAAAAAAAAATGTCTTTGGAATCATAAAATGATGATTGCTGCTTTAGTGTTATATGTTCAAAGGTCAAGAAGAAATACGCTAGGGAAAGTCTGCCCACTTTCATTTTTCAACTGCATGCTTCTGATCAACCCAATGGAGTTATATAATGGTCTTGTAAAAGAAGTAATTCTGCATCACTTGCCTGTACCCCTGCACAAAGAATAAAAGACAGACTGCACCAAATCACTGAGGCCTAGAGTCCCCACCAGGCCTGCTGTATTAGGCCAATGATGTCGTCATGTTTTAAGGATTAGAGGGGCCAAAAATGGGTCAGACCAATGCCAGATGTGCCTAATTTTTTTTCCTTTTTATTAATACAGGGAAATGGGCTTAGTATTTTCATGACCAGTTTCAAAGCAAGGATCAAATCAGTGCTCCTCAGAAAATCCTTGAAGAGAAATAGGCTTAGCAATGTAATACTCAAGGTTTGGGGGGGCAAAGCTCAGTGGTAGAACACTTGCCTAGCATTCAAGAGGATCCAGGTTCAATTACCATCACCACCACCACAAAAAAAAAATGGAAAAATGTAAGGAGCTTAACAGTGCAGTACTCAGGGGCAGAGCTGCATGGGAAGAGTTGGTTTTAGACTGAATTGTTCAAGTCTCATTTTGGTTACCCACCCTCCAGCCTCAGATAGGATATGGAACCTCAGTTTCCTCATCTGCAAAGAGAAACCAGAGGATCCTTGTGGGGATTAAGTGGTTCTGTATGTGTAAGAGGCATATGTAATGATGCAGACTCCCAGATGTGGCCAGATCCTGGCAGAGCTCACTAGTAGCACATTATGTAAACGCTGGGCTGCATAGAATTCATTAGACTCTAGCCAGAGCATGGGTCAGAAAATGTTTCCTTTAATGCTAAGATGATACATATGTCAAGCATCGGAAGCCATGTGCCATGTCACAATTACTCAGCTCTGTTCTTATTCCTTAATATTAGCTCTAGAATGGTGAGTTGGAACAACTGTAGTGTGCTGCGGGGGCCACATTTGATCTGCGGGCTGTCATTTGCTGATTCTTGCTCTGCTAGACGACCAATAGATTCTAAAAAATCTGGCAAGAAATACGGACTCTTAAATGAGGACAATCAATAAAGATGGGGGATTAAGTGAAAGCATGGAAGAGTTCGACCTTTACCTGGACCTCCCCAAGAGGCCCTACTTCCTGTTAGGTTCCCATATGGATTCTACAAACAACAATGCTAATCCTGCCTTCTGGAAAAATACTTTTCAAAAGTTGCAATTTCTGACACACAGAAACAAAACAAAGCAAAATAAAACAATAACAAAAAAAATAAAAAAAAGACAAACCCACAAGCTGTGGCTAGAGTTGGCTCATCAGTTGAGGTCACTTGGCTGCTCTTGCATGGGACCTAAGTGTAGATGGAGATTACACCTTCATTTCCTGGCCACCCAGACATGAATAATCACACAGAAACTGTATTAATTACAACACTGTTTGGCCAATGACTCAGGCATATTTCTAGCTAACTCTTACATCTTAAATTAACCCATTTTCTGTTCATCTGTGTACTGTCATGACTCTATGACTTACTGGAAAGGTTCAGGGCATTTTCTTTTTTTGGCAGCTACATGGCATCTCCCTGACTCTACCTACTCTCTCCATATCTCTTCCAGTCTATATTCTTCCAGGGCTATTTTCTGCCCTGCCATGGGCCAAAGAATATTTATTTGTTAACCAATAAGAGCAACACATATACAGAAGGGCATCCCACGTCACCTAAGTTTACTTCTTAGCACTCGCATTGGACAGCTCCACAATTGCCTGCAACTCCAGCTGCAGGAGATCTAACACTCTCTCTGGCCTTGATGGACACAAGCACAGGAGTGGCTGAACCAAAGAGATCTCTGCGAGTTCAAGGCCAGCCTTGTCTGCATAGAGAGTTCCTAGTCAACCAGGGCTACACAGTTAGACTTAGTCTTCAAAAAAAAAAGTAAAAAAAATTGAAGGAACTGTGGTGATCAGGAACAATCATGACTTGATGCCATCATGGAACTGCTGTCTCCCTGCTTCCTGGAGCATGAAGGAAAAAAGCAAACTATTCAATGATGTGATGTTAGTTCAGGTTCTCTGACATGGTTGAATATTGTCCATAAGTGGCCTTTATACAGAATAGGGTCAAAGATGGGATGCTGTAGAACACAGATATCCTGCCATTTTGTACACCACTTTTAAAGAAACATATTATCAAGTATACTATAACATAGTCCAAAAATGTTCCCCTTAGACAAGCGCTATTAGTTTCTGTCTTGCTTTGAAATTCTATTCCAAAGGCCTTTTCCATTTTTGTGGCTGTCTGTGTCATTGTTGAGAATGATATGAAGTTCTACAGACTCTGAAGCTAAATCCAATCTACACGTAGGTGCCTTGTTTTTCAGTTTCCACAAAGCAAAAGTTTCTGTTTGGCAAGGTCACTGCGAAAAGCTATCTATAAGATCTCTAATTTTCACAAAGGCACGTGGTCACAGAAGCAAACAAGACTACAGTCCAGCCCAGCACAAATGCCCTGGCAACTGGCAAGAAGGAAGAGGGAAGCCCTCGTGCATGCCTGAAGAGGCACTTTTTCTCATTTTCAATAAGGTTCTCTACATACTGCTCTGGAACCAAGAATGTGATAAAGAAAATGAAAGATGGTTTCTAGTGTCTTAGGAGGAAGGATGTTAGCTAATAATACACATGAGACCCTGTGTAAATGACTCACACAGGACACATACCTGGAGGAGAGAGGGAAGGAAACAGGATAGGGCAGGGGCTGGGGGGAAGCTGGACAGGACAATGAAGCCCAACTGCAGCCAGACCCTCACAGGCTACTGCATCTGCTCTGTAAACAAAGGCCCATTATCCTGTACTATCTCAGCTGGTCTTAAGGCCCATCATCCTGTACTATCTCAGCTGGTCCTTGGCTGAGGACTACTGCACTTGTAAATTCTAAGGGAGACAGCCTCATACTGTGAGCAATACTTTGGTTATGGGGGCCACTATGGATTGGCAGTTAAGCTACAAGGTAGGGTAAACTAGAGTGAGTATGCTAGGCTTTGTGAAAGAACCTGGACAGGGAACACGCACACACACACACACACACACACACACACACACACACTGCTGTTAGTTCTGTTAGGCTCTGACTGTGCCTTTACCTGTTCCAAAGCAACTTTGTTTTTTAAAAGTGAAAAATAAAAAATTTGCCAGGCAATGGTGATACACACTTTAAATCCCAGCACTTGGGAGAATGAGGCAGGCAGATCTCTGAGTTTGAAGCCAGCCTGGTCTACAGAGCAAGTTCCAGGACAGCCAGCACTACACTGAGAAACCCTGTCTCAAAAAGGCCGATAAATAGAGTCCCATTCACTGCATCAGGCAACATTAATCTCACAGCTTATTGCAGCTTGAAGCACCACAAAGTTTTGAAATTTTGGCAGTGGAGACACTCATTGGCTCTCTCTCTCTGGCTGACCACTGTGGCAGCAGCTGACTCAAGTCACTGCTTCCTCCTGTGCTCGCTCTCCTGGACGCTGCAGCCATATCTCAGGGGCCAGAGGAGGTGAACCTGCTACCACGACCTCTGTCAAAGCAGGCCTGAGGGAGTGAACTCAACTGGAGCAGGTACAAGGGAGTGACCACTGAGAGAGTAGGCCTGATCCTGAGACCTCTGTGGGTTCGCCCGCGAGTCCAGGACAAAGCAAACTTCAACAGATACAAAAAAATGGATATTGGGAATATACCCAAGAGATGCCCAATCATACTACAAAAGCATTTGTTCAA
>LOEQ01000297.1:381916-400462 GCA_001685075.1 Bramus lutescens
TAGATAGATAGATAGATAGATAGATAGATAGATAGATAGATAGATAAAATCAAAGTTTAATTTAAAATGAAAGCAAAAGCATGCTTTTTACTGCATATTTCCCCTGTAGGGGAGAAAGTTCACCAGTTTACATAAGAAACCATAAAGAATAAGCATTGTTTAAATAATAAGTGTTTGGAAATATTAGAAAAGTAGGTAGATGTAGTGTGCATACCAGTTATCCAGACAATTGGGAGGCAGAGCAAAGAGGATCTTTATAAGGCCATCTTTAGCAGAGGCTAGCCTGAGTTACTAGGGACACTCTCAAAAAAAATTAAAAAAAAAAAAACAGAAACAGCCAAAAGTTCCACACATATTGTGAATTAAAGATGTTAATTAAGTTCAACAATAAAAATTTAATTTAAAAAAGCTAAAATAGCAGAAAAGTAATAAAATAGATAAAATCACATTTTCAAGGAAATCAAAAGTAAAGCACATTATTAAGTTTCATGAATGAAAGAAGAAAGCAGAACAGGAGTAAAAGCACACTTCATGAGGAAATGCTAACGACAAGGGAGCTAGTTCCTTTTCTAAGTGCAATGATATAAGGAATTCTTAACAAAGACCTGCTGGGCTCTGCACACAGGTAAGTGGCCACTTGCTCACCCAGCACTTTATGGGGTCCAGGGTTTAATCCCCAGCACTGCAACAAAGGACAAACATGATTTGTTAAAGTGAGTGTCCCCTACAAACTTTATGTACTGTGTGTTTAACTTCTTGGATCCTTATAAAAATATTTAAAACCTAAAATGACAAACCATGAAAGCAGAAAACACTCTTATATTACAGTAACAGATGCTTCCCAAACACAGGATCCCAGAATTCCATCAAGTTAACTATTTATAATATGCTGTTTCAGATTAAAATGTGGCCCTTTCAAAATTCATATGTTGAAATATTCACCCCCAGTCCTCCAAATTCTGACCAGGTCGGGGTGGATACAGAGGTAGACAAACATGGTGGCCAGCAATCTCTGCTGCTTCAGCCAATTCAGCTACAAATGGAGGTCAAGGCCAGCCTGGGTAAGAGTAGGTAAGTAAGACCCTACCTCAGAAAACACAAACAAACAACAACAAAGTGTCTACAGAGGTAATCAAGTTTGAGTGAGGTCATTGTGGCGTGCCCTCATCTCATGTGACTGGTGTCATCATAGAGAGGGGGAAGCAAACACACATAGAAGGTAGATCTTGTCCCTGTAATTAATCTCTTAAGTAACAATACATTAGAGAAGAAACCTACAAAATGAGCCCATGTATTGTCTTTTAAATCATATTAGACAACACACATATAGAACTAACAATGTCAGAAGAGTGGGTACCAGGACAGTCAGCACTACACAGAGAAACCCTGTCTTGAAAAACCAAACCAACCAACCAAACAAGAGCTAACAATGTGGAAAGTTGCACATACAACTTACATGGAATTATTTAATCAATGCACAAGTGAACAGCTTCAAAGTAACTGTAATTGTTTAAGAGAGGTGAGACAGAGCTTTTCTTCTGAGTTTCCTAAATGACCTACAAAATTTCTTCTCTGAAAACTTGTTATTTTCTCATACAATCCATTCTGACCACAGTTTCCCCTCCATTCACTCCCCCCAGCTCCTTTCTCCCCCAGATCCATTCCCTCTCCATTTCCCTTCGGAAAGGAGTGGTCCTCCAAGGGACAAAAAGCAAACAGGACTAAATAAGATACAAAAATATAAGGCAAAAGCCTCATATCAAGGCTGGATAAGGTAACCCAATAGGAGGAAAAGAGCCTCAAGAGCAGGCAAAAGAATCAAAATTACACCTGTTCTGGCTGTTAGGGGTCCCATAAAGACATCGAGCTAACGAACAGCTATAACATGCACACAGAGGACCTGGTGCAGATCTCCTGCAGGCCACGTGTTTGCCGCTTCAGTCTCTGTGAGCCCAAGTGAGCTCCCTTATTTGTTTCACTGGGTGGTTCTCTCCTGATGTCCCCCATCCCCTCTGACCCCTACAATGTTTCATCCCCGTCTTCTGAGGTTCTGTCTCTGATCTCTGAGGAGAGGGACCCGATGGAGTCCTCCAATGTAGACCTTTCGCATGTCTGGCTGTGGGTCTCTTCACCTGCTCCCATCTGCTGCTAGGAGAAACATCTCTGATGACAACTAAACAATCTAAGAGCATAGCAGAATACCATTAGGAAGCATTTCATTGACTTGTTGTTGTTGTAGTAGTTTGCAAGTCATGTTTGGGTCTACCCTAGGTCTCTAGATCATCTAACCTCAGGGCCCTGGTCATCCAGGCAGTCTGTGGGTGGTATCCCTCTTGTGGAGCGGGCCTCAAGTTAAATCAGACATTGTTGACCACGCCCACAAGTTGTGCAGCACTGTTGGCCCAGCACATCTTCAAGGCAGGACAGATTGGAGGTTGAAGGTCTTATGGCCCGTTGATGTGGATTTTTCTTTCCAGGGCCTGTAGAGTACCTTCCCACACCAAAGAGACTAGAACATAGGGATGAAGGCTCCATACAGGCACCAGCTCGACCTCTCTATGTACAATGAGCTGTGTGGATGTTGTCATCAGCAATGGGCCCCACTGTCAGTTTTCGGAGAGTAAACCCTGTGTCCTAGCATCAGCCTGCATTGCTTGAGTATCTCCACGAGACCCCCTCAGAAAACAAGTCAACTCTAGCCCCTCACTGGATACCTTGCCTGGCTGTAAAAGATGACCAGTTCTGACACCATAGCCCCATCTAGACACCCTCACTAGAGTCACCCTCATAGGTACCAGGATGTTTGCACTGCACTAGGTTTCCACGCTGCCTACCAAGTATCCCCCAATTCTCGTCTCTCTCCTCAAACTCTTTTAAAGGGAGAAAAAAGTGGGACTGGGGAGATAGCTCAATGGATAAGAGCACTTGCTATATAAACACAAGGTCCAGAGTTCAGATCATAGGAACCACATGAAAAAGTCAGGTGTAGCAGCTGGTAAGCCTGGTGCCCCGGCACTGTGGGGTGCAGAGTCAGGAGAAGCATGGCCTTGCTGGCCTCTAGCTTAGCTCCAGGCTCAGTGAGAGACCCTGGCTCAAGGAAAAGGGGTTGAAGAGTGGTGGAGCAGGACTCGGGATATCTTTCTCTGGTCCCCATCTATGTAAAGGTGTATGCATGTACGCACACAAACACACACACACACACAAACAGACACATACACACATTTTAAGAAAGCATCAAGAGAAAAAAAAGACATAATGAATTATGCATAAATAAAGTAGGAAAATGAAGGTTATGGACAGGAAGGGTTTTGGTTTTGTTTTGTTATTTGTTCTGGACTTTTTATTTTGTTTGTTTGTTTGTTTGTTTGAGAAAGGGCACTACTAGGCAGCCCACACTGGCCTACTGCCCTGGCCTCCCAAGTGCTGGGATTACAGGCATGAGCTGTCACACTCAGTTTATCAGCAGGAATTTCTTGGCAGTCTTTTAGTGCTAATCACTGAAATAAAAGGAAATCAAAATTAGTCGTGTCCAGTTCAAATAAAAAGCTTTTCTAAATGTAAACCAACACTTTGTTTCACTGAGCAGAGATATTACTATTTTCAATTATGTGATAAAACATTTCCTGGCAGAAATGAAGTAGATGTTTTTAATATCTAAAACATAATGCTGAGTGGGCTGGCAGAAGAGACCCTGGTTCCACTCCGCAGACCCAGCCTCCTGAAGGACATTGCAAAAAATTCTCTGAGAGCTTCACACAAACCTGGTCTGCAGCTGTTGGCCACTGACAGTCCCACTTTGAGTGAGACACTAACAGGAGATGCTTTGATAAAATAGGCTTGTAGAAGAAAAAGCTGCTGATTGCATTTAAATATACATGAAAGGAGGAGAAGAGAGGCACTTGGCCCTTGAAATATTTTTTTTAAGTCTGAAGTGCAAAGAGTGTCCTGAGATTTCAGTGTGTCCAACTCTCCAACTTCAGTACCACCAGAAATTAATTTAATTAAAGAGTGGCATACATAGGGGCTAAAATATGGTTCAAGGATAAAACACTTCCTCAGCAAGTATGAGAATGAGAATTTGGATCCCCAGAAAGCATGGAAAAGCCAGGCATGTATCATGTCCCACCAGTAATCCCAGTATCCAGGAGGCAGAGATAGGATCCTCAGGGCAAACTGGCCCGCAAGTGTAGCCAAGTCAGCAAGCTTTGGGTTTAACAAGAAGCCTCCACTAATAAAGTGGAGAAAGACTGAAAACACCCAACACCCACATCTACAACACACACCTGTGCATGTGCACATGCACACACATGCATGCACATATGCCAACACATGCATACACATGCACACAGGTACCTCATATATACATAAGAATTTTTACATCATAACTATACAGCCAAGTATGGTGGCACACACTTTTAATCCCAGCACTCAGGAGGCAGAGGAAGGCAGATCTCTATGAGTCTGAGGCTAGCCGGGTCTACATAGCAAGTTCCAGTTCAGTCAAGACTACATAGTAAGACCCTGTCTCAAAAAGGGGAGGGGATTGGAGATTTAGCTCAGTGGAAGAGCACTTGCCTAGCAAACGCAAGACCCTGGGCTCGTTCCTTAGTTCCAGAAAAGAAAAAAAAAACAGGAAAGAAGAAAAGAAAATAAAAGAGTTATAAATATTAATGAAAAAGAAATACTATAGCCCCTTTTACAAAATATGAGATTCACAAAGAAACAGGTTATGGAGAAAGCCCATGTATGTTAAACAAATTAAAAGTTTTTGTTTCACAAACCAGCAATGGTACCCCCAAAGGATACAAATAGGGATTTATTTAATGACTGTCATGGGGATAACTGAATACCAATATTAAAAAGTGTATCACTTATTACTTTATTTCATACAATTAAATAGAGACTGTTTTAAAAGCTAGGAGCCCTAACAATGTAAGACTGATAGGTTTATTCAACTACCGGTCCCTATAACAATACCCCATTCCAATCAGTTTACAGACAAGTTTGATGGTGCACAGCTATGATGTCAGCACTTAGGAAGAGGAGGTAGAAAGATCAAGAGTTCAAGGCCAGTCTTAGTCACAGAGTAAGCACAAGGCTAGCCTGAGCAGCATAAGATTTATTTAAAAATGAAATAAAGAAGGAAAGATGGAGAGAAGAAGGGAGTGAGGGAGGGATGGGAGGAAGGAGAAAGGGAGAGAAAGAATGATGGAAGCAGGAAGAAATGTAGGGAACTAGAGTTTTAATTTGGCTCATAGTTTAAAGGTGCTGTGAGATAATGCTCTTGTACACTGTAAAAATTTGTCATAGGTTTAATAAAACACTGATTGGCCAGTAGCCAGACAGGAAATATAAGCAGGGCAACCAGACTAGGAGAATTCTGGGAAGAGGAAAGGGAGCAAATCAGTGACCAGCCAGATGCAGAGGAAACACGATGAGAATGCCTTACTGAGAAAAGGTACCAATCCATGTGGCTTAACACAGACAAAAATTATGAGTTAATTTAAATTGTAAGAGCTAGTTAATAATAATCCTGAGCTAATAGGTCGAACAGTTTATAATTAATATAAATCTCTGCTTGTTTCTTTGGGACTGAACAGCTACATGACTGGACAGGACAGAAACTTCCATCTACAGAAGGTTTTAGAATGTAATTGGCTGGCCTTGGTGCTTTTAGGGCTGCAATAAACAGCATATTAGAACAGGACTATGTAGTAGAGACAAACCTCTCACCTCATGTCTAGAAAACAAGACAATAAAACAAATCATTCACACACACACACACACACACACACCCTGTCAAATGACCTAAGTTCTCCCACTAGGCCCCACCTCTTAAAGGCTCCATCACTTTCCAGTAAAATCAAGCTGAACTCCAACCAAGCCTTTAACATACAGGTCTTTAGGGGACACCATATAGCATTGTTGCTAAAAGATGGCAAATAGGAAAGAAGATGACAGAAACATGATGCAAACTCATTAGCATTAATTACTGAAGTCAAAACTTGAACAACCCTAAGATCTAACTGTTAAATCTGCTTGTTAAAGAGAACTCAAGAGAGGAGAGCTCAGTTGATAACATGCTTACCAGACAAGCCCAAAGGCCCGAGTTTGGATCCCCAGCACCCACATAAAAAGCTGGGTGTCGTGGTGCATGCCTGTAATCCCAGCCTGAGGGAAGTAGGGACAGGGGGATTATGGAGGTCTTCAGGCAATCTAGTCTAGAAAATTCAAGGAACTCCAAGTGAGAGACCCGAGAGACCGAGAGACTAAGGTTAAGGAGTCAGGGAGAGGGTTCAGCAGGTGAGGCGCTCATTGTCAAACCCTGGCATCCCTGAGTGATTCCTGAAACCTACATGCACAGAGAGAGAGAGAGAGAGAGAGAGAGAGAGAGAGAGGTGTTGAAATTGAGGCAAAACCTAAAGAGTCTCTGAACAGATAATGCCAGGTAGGCCACAACCTTCCTTGATTTGCTGGCTGAACCTAACTAAACTCAATAAGGAATAGCCAAAACTAAAAGATAATATAATTAGGGACTTCCCAATGGGGTGCACCAATCAGGCAGCATTGCAGCAATACCAGGATGGGTGCTTCTCTTGGCTTACTCCACCAAAGCTACCGGAGCCTCTCCTTCATGCTTCTCCATTGGACCTAAACCCTCTGAGTCTGGTGTTTCTCAACTCATGGATCTATTGTTTGTTCAAATAGATTCTGTAGCCATTCATGCTTTCAGTTAGCTAGAGTGGGTTTATGTTATAAAATACAGTGTGCTGGGACTGTGTAAATGTACCAAATATACCATCTGGAGGGTGGGGTTCACTTCCCCAAAGCAACCTGTCCATAATAGAAAACATTGCAACACTCTTTCGCATACACAAAATAGTCATCACCTCACTGCCCCCAACTCCAGATCTCTAAAATCCTCCATGTCTGAATGTTCCAGCAGCACTCTGAGGAACAGCCCTGACAACCAGCAGGAAGAACACAGTGGCACAAGCCCTGTGGAGTCCCAGCGTCCCCTTGCTTGCTCACTGGCAGCTCATCTTGGTGTCCCAGCAGAGCAACCTAAGCCCTTTCCCTTTGTGTAATTCCTTCCCCATCTATCAGCCTCTCAACAGGTCTCTGCCTCCAGCACCCACCACCACGGCCAGCTTTGTTTCCACACTGGTGTCAGACGCTAATTCTGAAACCCAAGAATACTTAAAAACCCCACCAGGCATATCCCCCTTGCCATAAACTGACAAAAACATACAGCTTGGCATCTAAAGACCCCCAAGAGCTGACCCTACCCACCCTGTGTTTCTTCTTTCCCATGAAAGCCTGGCTCCTTTTCCATCTGCGCTGCTATTTACAGCCCTGTGCCATGACCAGAATGCCCTCGCTTGCCCTCTTGTCTTCCTGACAAATGCTTCTCACCTTTTAACCTTAATCCAAGCTTCTCATCCCCACAAATCCTTCCTGACACAGAAGAAGAAAGGCATGTGTTTCCCTCAGACGAACCCAAAGGATAGGGCCTTGTTAGTTTTCTCCCCCATCCTGACATGATGGGGGCCTTGGAGCTGGAACACCCCAACTTGCCTTATTGGTTCAGTCTCATTAAGTCTGAAACTCTTATTTTCAGAGAGATAGGGAAGGTTCCAGCTTCTCATGAGACTCCTTTCCTTCCTCCCTCCCTTTCTTTTCTCCCTTCCTTCCTTTCCTTCAGGAGCACCCCAGCACTTCCCAGGTATTTGAATCCAGAGGAACTGTCATGTGCTTTAGNCCCCCCGGCTTTGTTGAGTCTCATTTGGTCACCCTAACCCAGTAACTGTTGCCTTTAAGTTTGTCTGGCTTGGCTGTGAGACACATGGATAGAGTGTTCTTGCCAGCTGCATGAACCCAAGGTCTCTGACATCTCAAATTCAGAGAGATTCTTCAGCCTCTTGTTCCAAGCCCAGGAGACGTCTCAGGTTCACCAACTCTTCAGCCTCGTAATATCGCTGTGCTGTGCTTTCTGGAGTGTGGAATGTTCTCAATACCTGGTACAGGTTGTAGGCACCTGAGACCTTGCTTGAGTCCATGTATGTGGACTCATCCTGTGTTAGTTCTCTCTGCAGTAGTTGGGTCATGTTGGGTGTGATTAAATCACACATTGCAGACACACACACACAGGCACACACCCCACTCCCAAAATGCACAGAGAATCACTGAATTTTGGCTCTTTTCTGGATGCCACAAGACTGTCCACTCATTCCAGCACCCATCTCCAGCCTTGGAGAGAGTCCATCACTCACGGCTAACCGCTTGCCCTTTTCCTACTGTCTCCACAGCACCTGATCAGTCTTGGTATTGGTTTCTGATCTCACTGGTTTATGGAAGGCTTCTCTACTTTAGTACTTCTGACATCCTATGAAGATGCGGATTCCAGTTCAGGAGTTGTAGAGTGTAGCCTGGGAACCTGAATTTCTGTTAAGCACCCAGGTGATGGCAACCTTCTGGTCCAATGAGCACTGTTTAAATAATCAAAGCTTCACCTAGGGCTGGAGAGATAGCTCAGAGGTTAAGAGCACTCACTGTTCTTCCAGAGGTTCTGAGTTCAATTCCCAGCAACCACAGGGTGGCTCACAATCATCTGTAATGAGATCTGGTGCCCTCTTCTGGCCTGCAGGGATACATGCAGGAAGAACCTTGTATACATAATTAATAAATAAGTCTCAAAAAAAAAGCTTCACCTGACAAAGTTGTATTTGCTTCCTCAGGCTCATGTCCATGAGACAATAACAGCCACTGACAAAATGCAAGAAAAGAAAAATGGCCATCAATGGAAAAAACATCAGGCGGGCATTCACAGCTATCATCTGTCTTCCACGGGCCACCGTACTCCCCTCTCTCAACAGAAACACTGCTGCCTCTTCAGGACTTCTGTGCTGTGCAAATTTCAATTATTGTCCCATGTGTTTGATTGCATACACTGGTCCGTAACTATGCTATACATTTCTTGAACGTGTAGAGCATAATTACCAATGGGTAGTAACGGGTCACATGTGGCCCCGCAGGTGCATTCTTTTGCCATCACTGTCTTCTAAAATACAGGGATCAGGTGCCACGCGTAATGCTCCAGTGGGCAGTCCCACTGTACAGCGGAACCACCTGAGACACTTCCCAAGCCATGGCGCCATTTCCAGTCCATCCTCTCTGGTGAGTGTGCTTTGTTTTGTCGAGGAAGGGCCCTAGGTATCAGTATTTGATTCTCAGATTTTGTTGACTTCGAGAACGCATGTAGATTTGGAGAAATCTTGCAGAGACGGCACAGCGCTTCCGTGGACCTCACACTCCATCTTCCCTCTTTAAAGTTCACTGACGCAGGACATTTGTCACAGAGAGCAAATCAATAGTGTGCAGAGTTCTGATGGGCTGCTGCCATGCTTTGTGCAGGCTCCCGCGTTACATGCAGTTGTGCTGTCTCCTCAGGCTCCTCGTCATCGTCTTTGATTAAAGATTTGCTTTATTTTTTAGTGTGCATACCTGCAGTGGTAAGAAGAGGATGCTGAGATAATCCAGAGCTGGAGTTACAGGTGGTTGCACACTGCCTGATGTGGGTGCTGGGGACCAAACTCGGGTGTTCTGCAGGAATAGCAAGTGCTCTTATCTACTGAAATCTTATCAGCTTTCCATCTTTTTCCTCCTCCCCCCAACCAGCCCCCCAACTCTGCTCCTTCCGTTTTCTTTCTTTTTGAGATAGAGTCTTGCTATATAGCCCAGACTGACTTTTTGAATTTCCTACTGGCTGTCTAACAAGTACTGGGGTTGCCGGTCAGCATTTTCATCACTTTAGGTTTTTCTGTTTTCTTTTTTCTTGTTGTTGTTTTTTTGTTTTGTTTTGTTTTGAGACAGGGTTTCTCTGTCTAACAGCATTGGCTGTCCTGGAAACTCACTCTGTAGACCAGGCTGACCTTGAACTCACAGAGCTCTGTCTGCCTCTGCCTCCTGAGTGCTGGGATTAAATTCTTGAGCCACCACACCCAGTTTGGGTTTTTATTGTTACAGCTCCTCACACTAATCCTGACCCTGGCAACTGTGTCAGTCCTTAGAAGGACTGGTAGAGAGTTTGTAGAATGCCACTTACTTGGGAACCCTTTGGTGTTTTTTTCCTCATGGATAAACTGGTGTCCATTGTGAAAGACCCTTCAGTTACTCTGACATCCAGTTCATATTAAACACAACAACAGCACTGACATGAAGAATGCAGAGAGTTTACATGAAGATGTCTATTCTGGCTTCTTTGGGTCTTCGGGGAGATATAATTATGCTGCACGTTCAATCAGCCCACCCTGGTGGCACATACCTGAGTTCCCAGCACTCAAGTTGTGGAAGGAGGAGGATCGGGTTTTCAAAGCCACCTCCTGTTATATTAGTGCATTCAAGGCTAGTCTGGTCTTCATGAGACCCTTCTCAAATAAATAAATAAATAAATAGACGGACAGATAGATGATTTTTCTTGTAAGAAATTTATTTGAGAAGTTTTTTCCCGAGGAGGTGGAAGTATGGGTTGGTGCCTTTTTGTTGTGAGAGCGGGATCTTGGCATGTTTCCCAGACTGTTTGCAATCTCCCGAGCTCCAGAAGGCCCCCATCTCAGCCTCTAGAATAGCTGAGACTACAGACGTAAACCATCACACCCAGCTCATACATCATGGCTTTAAAGCACAGGCTCTGTTCCTATATTCTTTAGTAGAATAAACAGTCAATAAAAATCTAGGAAGACTCTGGGTGGGTCATCGAGTCACACTCTCTGTAGCAGTCGATTCAGAGACAAGCATTTGTCCTGCTCTTCCAATTTGGATGCATACTTTTAGCTTCAAATGGTAGCTTTCAAAAATAAAAGTCATGCATCAAGGAGAGCAGTGATGAAAACAAGAACAAGGCCAAGTGCTAGCATTGTGAGTGTCGTCTAACCAGGCCTGGATTGCCTGGCTCCCATACCATAAAACAGTATCTTTTTTTTACTTATCTTATTGAAGCTGCAGAGGGCAGGGTGCTTTTCTTAAGAACTTAAAAGCATATAGATATGGCACGATATCCAGATGGAAATTAAACTTTCTGTGTGTGTGCATGTGTGTTTGTGTATGTGTGTATCTGTGTGTGCATGTGTGCGTGCGCACGTGTGTGTGTGTGTGTGTGTGTGTGTGTTTAAGACCTAGCAGAAAGTCAATTTGGTTTTTTACTTTCCCAGCTAATCTCCTTGGAGTTATCAAAAACATCTCCTGCGTCATCAGAGTTGTTTCAAGTTTTGGGATACTTAACTTAGAAAGCCAAGGGTAGGGGGGTGAGGGGCCACCTCATTATCTGACAAGCAGCTTCCTAACCCCACCTTCATGGATCATGGAGCCCCAAGAAGTGTTGGAGGAGAGAAGGCAGCTGAGGTTCTGGTCGCATGGTTTATATGGTGCTTCCTGTATCTTTATTGAGTGTCCACTGTGTGCCAGGCATGTGTGCAGTAAACCATGAGATCAGACCCTTGCCTTGCAGAGTTAGCATAGACTGGGAGCCAGGTCCCAAGAGGGGCTCTGTGAAAACACTGAGCTGGGTTACTGAGTCAGCAGAGTTGAGCTAACGATGCCCATGGAAATGGAAAAAGAAAGTCACCGTGTGACCTCAGCCAGGGAAAGCACCACATCTGGAATAGTGTTCCTCACACTCTTGGGAGGAACCCCCCCCTCCCCGGGTCACCACCAGTCCCTCTGGCCTGTGATCTGTCCCAAGGATACACCTCAGAGGATGACCTCCATCTTCCTTGGTAAGCATGGATAGTGACTCCAGCCCTGACACTCTAGGGACAGAAGAGTAAAGTGCAGGACACTGAATTTGGAGAAGGGAAACTTAAATATTTATAAAATCCTGATATTGAAGGGGATGGAAGTCCGTCTTATGGGGATACAGGTACAAACAGTAATCTTACTCATTTTCCTTAAAAACCCTGAAAGGAATGCACTGTTATCTTCATTTTACAGAAGAAACTAACAGTATTTAGAGGATGAATGGGTTCTGCAGGAAGTCAAAGAGATCCGTCTGATGGGAGGAGTGTGGCGAGGTGCTGGGCTGGACCCCAGGAGACTTCCGGGTGCTAGATAAGCATCTTCAACAGAGCTGCCACCTCAACTGTCAGATCCATCTGGTTCTAAGGTCGCATCCTTTATACTTCGCTGCTCTGCCTCTCCCTGTGAGGCTTCAACTAAAGGCATAGTATCCTCAGCAACATGCCAGTCTGGATTTGGCAGCCCTCTAAAGTTCAAAACTTAGCCATAACTGTCATCTCCATAAACTTGCTGGCAACATCAGAAGAAGGCTGTCCAGCTTGGATAAGGGCATAGGAGACATTCAAATCTAGGAATTCAGTGTTTTCCCATACATCTTTCTAAGGAGTATGTCCAATTGTAAGACATACTTAGTAGCACAATGCATATGCTTGCCTTAGCTATCTGGGTCTCTTTTGTAACTGCTCTCACAGTAGAGGGCAATTTTATGCCAACTACCGTTTCCTTTTACAGAGAAAAACGATTCTTTGCTCTTGCCATTTTCACCTGCTCAGTCTTTGGCTGAAACTGTGCAGTCTTCAGCAGTACAGCCTGGTAATGAGATGCGTGCACTAGGGGAGATTTGAGAAGGAAACAACTGCCAAGTGTTTTTCACACTACTGGGTCCTCCTAGAACCAATGAGCCGGTGGTCTGTGCGAAAGGACGATGATTTATCTGAAGCTCACTAAAAGTGCAGATTAGTTACCACCTGTCCCCTCCCCAGGCTGAGACTCTCTCCCCTAGACAGAACCAGACTGTCTGTTCTATTCCCATCATAGCCAGAATTCATCTCTGCCTTCACAGTCAACCGTTCTGTTGGATCGTCTTCAGTGGATATATGTCTGACACCTCAGTATCAAGAGGGCTGTCTTTCCATCTCTGTCTCTATATCAAAATCCAGTGAAAAAATTAATGCAAACTGAAGGGAAGGGAAGGGGAACCACTGAAAAGTGCAGGGTTGGTACTAGATTGAAGCAGCCTGATCTAGTGGCTCTAATAGCATCCTTGTGTGTGTGTGTGTGTGTGTGTGTGTGTGCGCCTCTCAGTTTCATCTCCCAGAGCATGAGAAAAGGTTACTTTAGGTACTAGATGGTGACTCCGGGAAATTTCAGGTTCATTTCATCTTTTACGTTCATGCTGCGGGAAAGTCTAACAACTACCCGCCTACTGGGGCGTGGCCTCATAGACTATTTACCTGGATGCGGACGCTCTTCCTCTCTGTCTTTTCCTCTGGACCCAGATTTGCTGGTTCGGTTTGTTTGGGTCTCATCTTTATCCATCGTTCACGCAGAGAATCCTGATTTGTAAGTTTTAGCTATTAATAAATGCCTGTATATTTCTTAGTTCTGAGCTAATGTGGGATTCCTTTTATTAAGTGCCAGATCTCTCCGCGATCATGTTCATAATCTCAAGAGAGAAATATCTTCCTGTACTTCCCCAGTAACCGCTTGATTGTTTGCTCACTCGTTTAATGGAAGTCGCAGGAATGACCAGCCATGTCGTTTTTCACAGAAATCCAGGGGGGAGGTACTAGTGTACTCGTTTTACAAATGTATTACAACAATATTTAGGAAAATATTTACAACAATATTTAGGAAAGTTAACCATTGTGATAAAAATGCAATAAGAAATGAAAGCCATTCAAACTGAGGGGACTCCATCTTCCCTGTGAGCTGGGAGAATTCAGTGCAGTAACTGGCCAGCCCTGAGTCCCATGTTCCACCCTGAAGACTGTGGATGCTAAGTGACTGTAGTGATTGGCTTGAATTACCAACTTGACACAATCTAGAATCACCTAAAGTCACAGGGAATGGGGGATTATCTAGATTAAGCTGACCTGTGGTCATGCCTGCGAAAGACTTCTTTCAGTGGCGTTAATTGAGGTTGGAAGGTCCCGGGTGAATGTGAGCGGCCGTATTTCATGGTCTGGTCCCTAGGTGCGCACGGAGACAGTGAGTTGAGCACGCACACACATGCATTAATTCATTGCTCTTGACTGTGGCTGTCATATCACCAGTTCCCTGCAGCCCCTCCTTGGTGAACTGTAACCTGGATCTGGGAGCCACATAAACCCTCTCTCTCTTAAGTGGCTTTGGTCATGGTCTTCTTATCACAGCAACAAAACCTAGACTGAGACAGTGACTGAAACAGCCCCTATCCCTGCAGTATCCCCCAGCCTAACATGGCGCATGGTCCCCAGGAGGAACGCAAGGCTTTTCAACTTATTGTTGAAGAAGGAAATGCTGCCAGGACAGACCTGGACTTAGGACCGGGCTCTGCCTCGGGTCCCCTGGGGTATTGGTAAGGCTCCTCTCAGCTTGTTCCTCCTGTTCCCAGCCCTATCTAGAAACTTCCAGTTGAGGTGAGGTAATTTCCATTTCAAAACACGTCTTCTACGTTCCCTGCCTGCCTCCTCTACCCTCTTTCAACACAGATGGAGCCCATTAAAGGGCGGGACCACATTTCCTCCGCTCTTCAGAAAAGCCTAAGCAGGCCTGCACTATCTTAGCGGGAAGTGAGTTAATCAACAGACTGCACAGTCAGGATGGAGGACAGGAAGAAGAGGCCACATTGCAGTCGAGGCCAGGAAGTAAAAATCAGATCTGAAATGTGATCTTTCAGAGTTACAAGCATCCTCTTTCTGAGGGGCCCATGACCTCTCCCACCATTTATCGGGATGATATCCTGAGGATTAACTCAGGAGCCTTTGTAGATGGCAACAGTACTATCTCCATAGTTACTGACATTCTGGGAAACTTCAGTCTTACAATGCTTTATCAGCTTTCCCAAGGAATATTACATGCTGGACACAGTAAGTCATCATCAGCAAGACCCCACAGAGTGTCTGTGACATAGTACCCTCATTCCCAGGCTAATGACCTTGGAGTTGACCAACACTTCCTATAGTCTAAAATTCTCATGTGAAGTTAATATGTGAAGATATGATGTAACCTGGATCTGGGAGCCACATAAACCCTCTCTTCATCAGATTAAATTAAATCCTATCTTTCTTCTTTGTCTCCCTGTTTTAAAAGTTTACATTGTATCTCAAATGGCTACAATTTATAATTTCTTTTTCTAAAAAAATATGCTCATTGACAGCATAGTGGCAAATATCTTTAATCTCAGCACTGGAGGTGAGAGGAAAATGGATCAGTAAACTTCAGGCCACCCTTGTCTGTATAGCAAGTTATAAGTCAGTCAGGTCTATCATAGTGAGACCCTGTCTTAAGAAAATTACAAAAATTGTACTCCACAAGATAAACACCCGAATTCCTCTTTTCATTTTCTTTTTGTTTTGTTTTATTTGTTTTTTGTTTTTTGAGACATAGTTTCTCTGTGTGGGTTTGGTACCTGTCCTGGAACTAGCTCTTGAAGACCAAGCTGGCCGCGAACTCACAGAGATTGGCCTGCCTCTGCCTTCCAACTGCTGGGATTAAAGGTGTGTGCCACCACTGCCTGACTCCAAATTCCTCTTTTCACAACCACATATGCTTTTAAATAAAAATGAAGTTTAAGACACTGACCATATACAGGTATTCTATTTCGGGTTTCATATATAGACTTTTTTTTAAAAAAAAAATATGAGACAAGGATTTACTATGTAGACCAAGCTAGCCTCACAAAAATCCGCTTGCTTCTGACTCTAAAGTGCTAGGATTAAAAGTGTGAGCCCCCACACTCAGAAAACTTTTGATTTTTGACACATTCCAACTGAGAACTCGAGAGAGGATGGGAGGGAGTTGCCCAAAACAGGAGCTTTGATGAGCACCTACATCGCAGTGATTGCTTTGGAGTATTGCTTTAGACTTCCCTAGCTAAAGGAAACTGAACGGAGAATTCGACATGGCTTACAGTACAAGGGACATCCTCTACCTAGACAGTGCATTTCTTCACGGCCCTTTGTACCTTCCCCGGGGGACTTTGAAAACTTAGGCGGTGTTTCTTTAACTCTGATTTAAAAGTGTCAAAGTAGAGCTTGAGAAACTGCATTTCCCAAAGTCACATACATTCCCAATCCCTTACACATCTGCCCATCTAGAGTTTTCTGACTTGTGTTTTGAGAAGCCGAGCTCTACCCATGCCTGTTTTCTTTCTTCTCAATGTTGTTATTCTTTATGTCTTCCTTGGAGTCCTTTCTTGTTTTGGCTTCACATGTCAATCCTCTTCCTGACACTTGATTTTTTTCTTTTTGTCTAATCTTCAGTGGCCTCTCAGTATAAATCAATTTCCTGTTTGTGTTCCTAAAGCTCACAAATGCATTTATTTTTCCCAGCTGAAAGACATAAGCCCAAATCCTTGTAGGAAGGATTGTCATGCAGCTGAGCAGTTAAACAGAGCACAACACTGTGTGAAATTAAGATGCAAAGGTGTCTTGTCCAGTAGAGCAGCTTCAGGTTCTCTGCCACTGCATGCAAGGAGGCCTGAGCTGCCCATCCCTGATTCCAGGCTAAATCTGAGACACAGATCTGGTCTTTCTGGCTGCTGTTAAATGACTGTTAGCTTCCCTTAGGCGTCATAGGAACCGTCTCTGCAAGCCTCATCTTGGGTAAGTGGCGGAAAGGCTGAATCTTTTGTTTGGAAATAGACCTTTCACAAGCACTGCGGAAAACCTCAGCATGCTTCCTTTGGCGTGCACTCAGTTCCAGGCTCTTTCTTCATCTTCCTGCTTGTTCTCCTTCACAGAGCAGCTTCTAAAAAGGGAAACACTGGGCTGAGCATTAATTGCCTTCTAGAGTGCAGGGTCTTCCAGCAAGGTTCTTCCTAATCAAAAGCTGTATTGTTGGGTGCTAAATACATACAATAAAGAATCCACATTTGATTGGGCCCTTGATAGAAGGTAGAGTGTGCTGATTGACAGCGTGGGCTTTTTTCTGAGAGATGAAGATTTAGAGCTCAGATCTGCTGCCTTGAAAAAGCGACTTGATTTCCAGCACCTGTGGTCCCATCCATGAAGCAGCGCTAAGGACACCCAGGGCTGCTGAGAGAGAGGATGGGCAGAAATGATAACATCCAGCAGACCGCTGTTTGTGGTGTACATACCTATAGTTCCAGAAACTGGAAGGCTGAGGCAAGAGGAGCACACATTTGAGGCTAGGTTGGGCAATACAGACACTGTCAAAAGAGAGGGAGGGGTGGCAGTAGGGTGGAGGGGAGAGATGGGAGGGAAGGTGAAGGAGGGGAAATCTTAACGCTGCTTGCAGAAAAGTGCATACAATTAGGGGTTATCACATACATTGTGTTTTTTCAGGTATAAATTCTAGATTATATACATATAAATACATACATATATTTGTGAACATAAGATAACATACATGTATATATGACATGAAAGTAGAAGTGAGATGACCTGGAAGTAGAATGAGCTAATGGGGGGTGCCCAGAGAAAGGGAAAGGAATAATGGAATGAATATGGCCCCAGTACATGATACACGCAAGTGAAATGTCTCCAGGGAGCCCATCACTGTGTGCGATGAATATACAACAATAAAACTTTACAAAAAGAAAATATGTTACATACCACAATGTCTGTCAGTGAAAAGATGAAAAGTGAAGAAAGATGTTAATTATCTTTTTGTAGGTGAGATATTCGAGGGACTGGATCCCTGATAACCCACAACAACTTGGCTTTGCCATCCTCTTCTGTTCATTTTTTTTTTTTTGGCATTTGCCTAGCCTAAGGTAACAAGCGTTCGTAGTCTGTTTATAATTTTGGTGAGCACAAACTGCACAGTACTTAAGGCTGTGTGTGGCTAAGTTTTATGATAACCTGAGGAAGGGGAGAACTGATTTTCTCTGTCACACAGAGGAAAGAAGGGGAGCTCTTCTCACTCCCTATAGGGTCACAGGAAGGACAGAGTCTGTCCCTAAAGAGAAAACTGAACTGGTTACATTTCTTAAAATAGAAAATCTTTGTAGATCCTATGGAGTTGGGGTTAGCTACTTTTGCAAGTAGTCTGATTTTAAACCATTGGCAAATTAAGGGGAAAAATAAACAAACAACCAAAAACACTAACTCTCAAACTCACACTGAACACTGAATCAGAAAGAGAACTCCTGACACATCCTTTGACACCATAGCAGCTGGAAGGTGGCTGAGTCACAATAGCCTGGATATAACCCAAACATGGTTCCTCTTTCATCCCCTTTCTGCCTGGTACATTATCCTGTAATGAACAGAAACCCCCTGTGCCTGTCTGTACCTCCCTCTACACACACACACACACACACACACACACACAAATGAATAGGTCTTATTTATTAGGTTCTTAGAAAACTATATAAAACTTACAAAGAAAATGCCCATATTTGAAAATAGATACAAAGTAGAATTCAGGGTCTTAATGCACAGAGGCAGAGTACATCTTAAAGAGGCATGTACAGTCTGCCCACAGAAACCTGTGCGGCAAATTTCTTTTTTTATTATTATTTATTTAGTTATTATGTATACAGTATTCTGTGTGTATGCCTGCAGGCCAGAAGAGGGCACCAGA
>LOEQ01000297.1:401360-412475 GCA_001685075.1 Bramus lutescens
GAGAGAGAGAGAGAGAGAGAGAGAGAGAGAGAGAGAGAGAGAGAGAGAGCATGGGCAGGGTATGTGTGTGTGAGAGAGTTTGTATGTGTGTGTGTGCATGGGCAGGTGTGTGTGTGAGAGAGAGTGTGTGTGTGCATGGGCAGGTGTGTGTGAGAGACAGAGTGTGTGTGTGTACATGGGCAGGTGTGTGTGAGAGAGTGTGTGTGTGTGCATGGGCAGGTGTGTGTGAGAGAGAGAAAGAGTGTGTGTGCATGGGCAGGTTTGTGTGTGAGAGAGAGTGTGTGTGTGCATGGGCAGGTGTGTGTGTGAGACAGACTGTGTGTGTGTACATGGGCAGGGTGTGTGTGAGAGAGTGTGTGTGTGCATGGGCAGGTGTGTGTGTGAGAGAGAGAAAGAGTGTGTGTGCATGGGCAGGTGTATGTGTGAGAGAGAAAGAGTATATGTGTGCATGGGCAAGGTGTGTGTGAGAGAGAGAAAGAGAGTGTGTGTGCATAGGCAGATGTATGTGTGAGACAGAGTGTGTGTGTGTACATGGGCAGGTGTGTGTGTGTGAGAAAGAGAGTGTGTGTGCATGGGCAGGGTGTGTGTGTGAGAGAGAAAGAGAGTGTGTGTGTGCATGGGCAGGTGTATGTGTGAGAGAGAGAGTGTGTGTGTGTGCATGGGCAGGTGTGTGTGAGAGAGAGTATGTGTGTGCATGGGCAGGGTGTGTGTGAGAGAGAGAAAGAGAGTATGTGTGTGCATGGGCAGGTGTGTGTGTGAGATAGAGTGTGTGTGTGTACATGGGCAGGGTGTGTGTGTGAGAGAGAAAGAGTGTGTGTGTGCATGGGCAGGGTGTGTGTGAGAGAGAGAAAGAGTGTGTGTGTGCATGGGCAGGTGTGTGTGTGAGAGAGTGTGTATGTGTGCATGGGCAGGGTGTGTGTGTGAGAGAGAAAGAGTGTGTGTGTGCATGGGCAGGTGTATGTGTGAGAGAGAATGAGTGTATGTGTGCATGGGCAAGGTGTGTGTGAGAGAGAGAAAGAGTGTGTGTGTGCATGTGCAGGTGTGTGAGAGAGAAAGAGTGTGCGTGTGGATGGGCAGGTGTGTGCGTCAAAGGACCACTTACAGGAATTGGTTCTCCCTTTTTACCATATTTGGAGCCATTTCCCTGGCCCTATTATACTTTTGAAAAATCTTTAAGTTTATAACTCTAAGTATGTGTCTGTGTTTGGGTGTGTACACACGAGTGTGAATGCACTTCGAAGTCAGAAATATCAGGTTCCACAGAGCTGGAGTTACAGGTGTTTGTGAGCCACCCAACACGAGTGCTGGGAACCTAGTGCTAGGAACCAGAAGGAATGGTGAGCTTAGTTAGCAGCCTCTTATAATGCTTTTTTTTCCCTTAACTTTTTAGCTACAAAATATATTATGTGAACATCAGGACCAAAAGTCAACATGTAACGATTAGGCAACAAGTTTGATCTGCATGGCTGAGTTGGGTCTTCATTAACAATATGTCATCCTAGGCTCTGTGGTTAAGAGCACTTCCTGCTCTTGTAGAGGACCCAAACTCTGTTCTCAGTATCTATATGTCAAGTAGCTCCGAGTCACCTGGAACCCCAGCTCCAAGAAACCCAGTGTCTTTTTCTGGCCTCCGTGGGTCTCACACTCATGTGCACATGCTCACCAACAAGAAGAACAAATAACTTAAAAAATAATTTGTATAGAAAAGTATATAAACCCCATCCATCTCTTAAAGTCTAGTGTAAGTAGCAAGGCTTCTGACACCATGCAATACTTAAGGACTCTCTCCTCTTCAGGCCCTGGCCACTGAATGCTGTCTGTCATGAAAATGCTTTTTAAAGCCACAAAACACTTATTGAGTCCAACAGTTCTGTGAAAGGCAGTCTGGAGACCAGATGTAGGAAGAGGGGCTCTGATAGATGCAAATGGTAGCAGCCTCGGCATTCTATGGCTACCCCATGGAACCCTGGGGCCCCACAGAACACAGTTTGAAAACTGCTTGCCTGTAACACATTCATTGCCCTGGGTTTTCTGTAGACTTGTTAATGTGATAGCAAATTTGTGGAGATACTTTGCTTGTGATCTAACAAGTAAAACTTGCTTGAAGATCAGAGAAGCAGAGCAGCCAGCCACTAGTTCTTACCTCTACGGAATCCTCAGACTGAATGGGGGATCCTGTCTCTAGGAATCCTTAGACCAAATTCCATGAGCTCCTGTCTCCTTCCACTTTATATTCCTCTCTCCGCCCAGTCAGATCCCTTCCTGTCTCCACCACCCTAGTGCTGGATTAGAGGCCTGTGACTCCCAAGTACTGGGAATAAAGGTGTGAGCCATCACCGCCTGGCTCTGTTTCTCTTTTAAACTGAATCGATCAGGTGTAGCCCAGGGTGGCCTTGAACTCACAGAGATCCACAAGCCTCTGCCTCCTGAGTGCTGGAATTAATGGTGTGTGCCACCACCTTCTGGCCTGTATGGCTAACTAGTGACTTAGCTCCGCACTCTGATCTTCAGGCAAGTTTTATTTGTTAGATCACAAACAAAACATCACCACACAAATTCATAAAGATTCATATGGAAGACAACAGAAATAGCAAAAGTTGGGAGGTGGAGGTTGTGGCCTTGGCACCACCCCTTGGTGTCTGTCAAGTGTGCTGATCCTGTCATGAGGAAACCAAACAGTATGTTAGAAACGTGATTGTACTTTTGAGGGTCCCATGAAGTCCTTGTTTATACCTTTTGGTTTTGTTTTTATATTTGTGTGTGTTTTGTTGTTGGTCCTGATGTCATACTTGCTATGTTCCCAAGGCTGACCTTCAACTCCTGTCTGTCCTGTATCCTCCTCTCAGAATTACAAGCCATGTTCCATCACACACAAGTCCTGATTTATGCTTGTTGAAGACCAAAACCTAATTATTTCAGGACCTCTTTTGCTCTCAATCTGTACATTTAAGCATTTGGTCTCCCCACAGAGAAATGCCTCCTTGTGGTTCATTATGCTCTGTGTGGCTACACCCTGTTGCTGTGGAACATTTGTTTATGGTGCATTGGTTCAACTGTGTAAAGATGTGTTGCATTTGCATTGATTAAATAAAATTAACCTGGGCTCAGAGAGGCAGGGTTAGCAACCACTTGACAGGAAAGAGCAGGGAGGAGCGTAGCATGGGTTTTTTAGTTGGAGAAGTGTGTAAGAAGAGAAAGAGAGGGACACACTCAGGACCAGACAGACAGTCACAGAGTAGAACATACAAAGTGAAAGAAGGTAAAAGGCCCTGAAGATAAATAGGTTAATTAGGAGCCAGTGGGACAAGCATAATCTAAGGCCGAGCATTCATAACTAATAATAAGTCTCCATGTCATGATTTGGGAGCTGGTTGGTGCCCCCCCCAAAAGAAAACTCTGCCCTCCTATCCTGCCCAGCATTTAGCATCAGGCAAAGGACATAATAAGGACATCTATTACTTTGTTCAGAATAAGACAGTTACTACCCTAAAGGAGTTCAAAACCCAAGTGAGAAGATGACTTTCAAGAATGAAGCTTCCAGAACCAACACACACCAGTGTTCAGGAAGGAGACAAAGTATTTGAAGGACACATGAGCAAGGCCACAGGTACATTTCTGTTTTCTCAGCTTATAAGCTGCCATTCATTCTTAGCAGAGCACATCTAATTTTGAATGCGCGAGCTGGAAGCAGAGTGGACATGAGGATCAGCTTCACACCAGGCCAACCATCCCATAGAGCACAGGACTGGGGCAATAGAAAGTGTTGGGGACAGAGCTGAGCCTGGTAGGATGCACAGCCAGCTGGCAGCACTCCACAGAGCAAAGCAGTTAACAATGGGCCAGCCAGGCAGTTGGTGTCAGTGAGGTCCATATGTGGATGGTGGGGAGCCTGGTAGGGGAAGCAGGCATCAGGTTCTGGTAGCCTGCGGCCCTGGAGGAAGGGACTACTGAGGTGTGATGAGGAAACAGGGGATTCAGGAGAAACTTCCAAAAGTTGAGTGAGTGTGGATGCTATTTCTTGGGCTACTTGGGTGACAGGGACATGCTGTCTTCTCACTGGCAACTGATAACCAAAAGAATGATCTAAAAGAAAAAAGAAATTGACAATGCTAGAAGGATTCATTTGGTTTTGGGATCAACTCCAAGGAGAGGAGCCTGCTGTTCAAACCACAGCTTGTGTCTGCCGTGGGCTAATGCCAGTATCTTAGTTTGCTTCCTATTGCTTTGATAAACACCAAAGCCAACTTTGTCTATAACCCGCCATGATGGGAAGTGAAGGCAGGAGCTCAGAGGCCCGAGCAGGAGCAGAGACCACGAAGGGGTTCTGCTTACAGCCTTGTTAGCTATGGATCACTCAGCCCACTTTTTATACGTTGCGGGACCCCTGCCCTGGGGTGGCGAATGTGCAGTGGGCTGGGCCCTCCCACACTTATCATTAACAAGGAGACTTTTATACAGCCCGGTCTGATGGAGGCATTTTCTCAATCAATTCCTTCTTCCCAGATGATTCTGGACTTGAGTTGCTCTGACAAAGACCTAATGAGTACAGCATTGTTCAAATTCGCTAGCAGGAGCCCAATACTTGCCTCGGCTGTTGGGCAGAAGCCAGGTTAAACCATGAGGGCCAATCCCAGAAGCTGAGGTAGATTGCTGGGCATTCCATGTCTTACCTAGGGTGTACAAGGCTAAAAGCAGAGACTGGGAGTCATGTCAAGCAAGTCTTTGACCAAATCCCAAACTGGATTCAAGGAAAGTAGTTTAATTGAGATCAGGTCTGAGATTTGAAAAGAAAAAAAATCCAAAGGGAGTCTGGAAACTAGGGCCAAAAAAAAAAATCATAGGGTAAGCTGGGTGGTGGTGGCGCATGCCTTTAATCCCAGCACTTGGGAGGCAGAAGCAGGTGGATCTCTCTGTGAGTTCCAGGTCAGACTGGTCTACAGAGGTAATTCCAGGACAGCCAGAACTACACAGAGGAAACCCTGTTTTAAAAAACCACACACAGTGTAGAGTGAATTGATTAGGACACACACAGCCTGGGACAATTTGATAACAAGTACCATAGACACATATACATGATTATATGTAACAGTCCCAATATAAGGTGACGTATATGCATTTAAACTAAGTAAGGAGGGGGAAAGCAAGTTTTGTTGGCATCACATGACAAGACAATAGAGTTCATGCACAGAGACAAGCAGGAGGGTGGTTCATAGCTCTAGAAACATCTGCCCAAAACAGATGGGAAAAAAAGACTAGGAAAACAAGACTCTGTTTAGCCGAGGGATGAGGTTCAGTCCCTGGAGGAAACAAATTCATTAAGTTAAGAGGATGTGAGAATCCTAGCAAAGTAAATCAGGACCAGGGCACAGCTAAGTCCTGGGATCAAAGTCGGGATCCAGAAGAGAAGCAGAGTCACGTGGACAGAGTACACAGAGGTGGGGGTGAGCTTGGGATGCCGCAGCTTGCTGAAGCATCTCAGGCCTTCTTGGTTCCAACCAGGGACAGCACGGCTCTGGGCAACAGAATCTCATCTTCACTTTGGGCTCAAACTAATAGATGTTTTCTTCTTTGTCCTACCATTTCCTAACTGTGAGGCCATTAGCTAGTTAATTAACATCTCTGAGTTGTGATTGCCTCATCTTGAAGATGAGGACAGCAGCAAGCTCTCGGCCAGGTGTTAGGGAAGAGTAAGTGATGTAACGTGTGTGCATGAAGCTCTAGGCCTGCTACCTGGCACCATCGTGGCTGCTTCATAAACAAAGCCATTATGATCATTAAGACTCAATGCAAACTACACTGGTAGGGAGGGGACAGGGATGAAGCTTATAATATGTTGTCAGACTGGCGTGGATCACTATGCAGACCCAGTTGAGAGCAGGGTTGTTGACATAGTCAGTTAGGCCTGGAGCTGACCCTATGGAAGAAGCAAGGGCTATATTCCTAAAGGAGGTCAAGTTCAGAGAAGGAGCAGCCTAGAAGTTCTAGCTTATGATTTCTATTTCCATCTTGAGAAAAACTACAGGCAGAGTCAAAAAACCTGTCGCAGAAAGAATGACGAGACATGTCATTACGGAGCCAATTGGCCTCTGTTGGTCCCCTCTTCTTAATTCAAGGGCAGACACGCCACACCCACAGTATGCCACTGGGTAATCATTTCTCTGAATTAAATTCAGTCGAATCTCCATATCCATGGATTTTACAACCATGAATGCAACCAATCACAGGAGGAAAATATTTGAAAAGTGGGGCTAGGAATGCAATTCGGTTGTAGAGTGTTTGCTGCGAGTGCTTGGTGCTGCAAAAAGAGAAAAAGAAATAAAATAGGTGAAAACTATCTTACTGAATATGTGCCGATTTTTTTTTTGCCCTTGCTATTTCCTAAGCAACATGATATAACAACTGTTCACACAGCACTTGCATCATGTATTATAAGGAATCTAGAGAGGATGTAAAATACAGAGGAAGATGCCTCCAGTCATGTGTGACGAGTGTACTGTTTCCTTTAAGGGATTGGAGCATCCTCAAATTTTGACATCTGTGGGAGGTCCTAGACCTAATATGCCTTGGAGACAAAGAGTAAACAGTATTCTTCCCTCTGGGAATAATTGATTAAAATTAAGTGCTGTCAGATGTGGAACACATTGGTACTTGAATTGTTCGTGTACTGATGTCGCGATCTGCTGAGATGCCTGCAATGTGTCCAGACAGTTCCTGTGAGTACTGACCTTTCTCAAACGCATGGCCACTTGTGCAAAAGAAGGCGAGGCATCTGTGGGCACAGGAGCTTTGAGGAACCGGGAGGAGGCAGATGCCCATACAGTGTTAGTTCTCTTCTGACTGGCATCTGGGCTTCACACAATGGAGTTTATCCATTTGGCTCTCTGTGGTCCAAAAGATCCCCAGCAGTATAAATTAAGCATCTGATTGTGGGGAAGATGGTCCAGAAACTCAGGCAGAAGGTCACTGTGTCATTTCCCTGACTCAGGGGTCTATGTTCCTGATGAGACCTAATTCCTTTGGTCTCTAATCTTCCTCCATAAGCCTGTAAGTTTGAATGGGGTGACCGAATATAGGAACCCATGCTACGCTGGCAACATGTCAGTGCCCACCTCTGAAAGGTAACACAATATTGTCTGCTTGCTGTTTCTCAGTACTGGGGATCAAACCTAGGACGTTCAGCTTGTTGGTCAAGCACTACCACGGGACTAAATTCCAACCCCAGTAAAATTCGGCTTTTGCCTTTTGTTATCTCAGTTGGTAGTACCAGCGACATTGGCTCCCAAGCTCTTGAATAAGTGCCTGGTCTGTGTTGAGATGTGCTACAAGTGTAAAATAGACACTAGATTTCAGATGCATTGGAAAAGAAGTGAGCATAAACTGTCTCCTTAATAATTATGTTCACTGATTGCCTGTCTAGATGATCATGTCTGAGATATGTTGAATTAGATAAAGCATAATATTAAAATGAATTCTAGTGATTTTTCCCTACCCCCCCCAGCAAAAAAAAATGACTACTGACATAACAAAAACAAAACAAAACCAGACAGCTGTGCCTCACACTATATTTCTATTTAGGCAAGTTGAGAAGATAACATTGCCCCAGGAGTTTTAGTTCTCAAAGGTCTGGCCACGCCCACTGTGACTCATCAACCGGGTGGGTAGCTAACCTTTGACCAGCCATGAAAGACTCTTCTGGGAAGAGGGGATGTGATAGCTGCTCTATCCCTGGAGCGAGTATCTTTCAGAGCAAATGCTGTCTCTCTTATCAGACAAAAGTACACGTAGGCAGTTGTAATTTTCTCCTGGCCCCTTTCCCTGCATCAGCACCCCACAGCTCTGCTTGAATGTCAGGAAACAGAAACTTTCACCTCTCCTTTATCTACCAGCACGCGTTTTTCAGATAGACTGGGTACATACACAGGCATCGTCTGTTTGGTCCTGTCCTGGTGAATTCCAGGCTCGATGTGATGTTTCTCACGTAGGAGTCAATAAATGACTCCAAGTCCACATCAAAAGCTCCAAAGGTACCTCCTTGCTAGGCAAATGGGGGCACAAACATCACCTCCTTTCTTTACTCATTCAACAAATATTCATGGAGCAGCTACTCGTGCCCAGCTTGGAAGAGCAAACAAAAAAGCCTGCTGGTTCTGTTCTCTAGCAGCTTTAGGGGCAGTTGCCCCTCCAGCCCCCCAGGAAAGCTAGAGCTCTCAGTGTCCTTTGGCCTCAATTATCCTTTCACTGTACTGTCCACCTACCCAGCTCCATGGATGCTTCCTAATTTTATATGTGTGTGTGTGTGTGCGCGTGCGCATGTACATAGAGGCCAGACTCGCTGACAGCTATCTCCCTTAACCACCAGCCTTTCCTTTCCACCAGACTGCCTGCCCTATGAAATACCTTTTTTTGTTGTTGGGTTAAATGAACAATGAAGATATATCCTGAGCGTGGGTGCCATCATTTCATGCTCTGGGCATTGGACTGAATGAAAAGGAGAGAACACACTGAGCGCTGCCCTGCATGCCCTAATTCATGGCCCTCTGCTCTTGACTGTGGGTGTAATGTTCTCGGTTCCATCAAGGCCCTGCAGCTGTGAGGCCATGATGGCCTTTAACCTGGACGTGTGAGCCAAACCCTTGCTCCTTTAAGTTGCTTTTTAAAGAATATTTTATCATAGCAACAGGAGACATAAACCAAGATACTGCAGAAATGTGAGGACTTAAGTTTGATCCCCAGAAAATACATGAGAGAGAGAAAAAAAAACATGATGGTGCCTAAGGAACAACACCCAAGGTTGACCTCCACACATACTCACATGTACATACACACGCACACACCTGAACCTGTGCATACGCACATGCACCCAAACACACACATAAAAGTAGACACCCAAGGAAAAGAAATGAATGGAAGTCTGATACTTTTCCAAAGCCAGTCAGATGCAATAAGACAGCAGGTGCTGAGGGGAATGCTGTTTGCCAAGATTTCTAGAGATTCAGAGGGGACCTTCTGAAGAAATGTCATCTGCTCTGCGATCATAGCAATGAGGTGAGGCTGGCCCTGCAAATTGTAGAAAAGACCCAGCACACAAAAAGGACCTTCAAGATCATGAGGCACAGCCTGATATGGTAGTTAATGTCTTTAATCCCAACACTCAGCTGGGAGTGAAGGCAGGTAGATCTCTGCAAGTTCAAAGCCAGCATGGTCTATACAGTGAATTTAAGGACAGCCAGGGCTACAGTCAGAGCTTGTCACAAATAAACCAATATATAAATGAAAGAAAGAAAAGTTCCTAAGGCATGAATGGGTCTGACATCTTCAGAGAAAGGAAAGAAGGCTCCAGAGTAAAGAGAATTCAAATCGTGAAAGACCTCATAAACTTTTTGTTTGTTTGATTGACATGGGCTTTCATGTTGCCCAAGCTAGCCTTAAACTGGCTATGTAGCCAAGGATGGTCTTGAACTCCTAATTCTCCAGCCTTTTCTTCCTGAGGGCTGAGATTCCAGGCATTTACAGCTTTGGCGTAAAGGCGGCAGGAAACACTGGGGTGGAAGCAGAGGATGGAAAGAGGAGTCCTGGGTTAAAGCTGCTGCCTTGTTTCTTAGTTTCTTAGCTAGAAAATGGATAGCCATCACAAGATGGCTACAGATCAATCCTCCTACAATGTGCTAAATGTCATAGTTTGAGTGAGAAATGTCCCCTACAGTCTCAGCATTTGAATGGTCCCAGTGCTGTTTGGGAGGTTGATGAGATGTGGCCTTGTTGGAGACATGCTTTGAAAGTTTAAAGGCTATTTCCAGTTTGTACTCTCTGCTTCATGCTTAGGATTCAAGATGTGAGCTCTTAGCTGCTGCTCCAGCAGCCATGCCTGTCTCTTGTTGCCAAGCTTCCCCATGGCGATGAACTCTCATCCCTCTGGAAGCAGAAGCCCAAAGGAATCTTTTTGCATATGCAAGTTGCCTGGGTCATGGTGTTCCATTACAGCAGCAGCAAAGGAACAAATACAACTTCCAAGGTGTCCTTTTACTGCTGGAGAAACAGCTGCCCAACACCCCTGTTAGTTGGTTCCCCCTTAATTATATCGCTATCCTGGTCTCCTACTATAATAAAATACCACATAGATGTTTCCAGGACAGTGCTTTAGGTATTAGTCCATTCTCGGTACTCTTACAGATGTCCCTGGATCTTTGCTCAGGCAGCTTCCTTGCAAAGACATACACTATGTCTTATTTGCAATCTCCAAATCCCTACAACTGTTCTAAAGCCAGCATGAGACCAAATTCATATGCCTGGATCATGCTCTAAAACTGGCTTTTTTATGGGAGTAGGATAATCACACAGACCCCCCTTTTAAAGGATTCCACATCTTCAGAACTTGTAAATGTGACGTTATGAGACAGAAGGGGTCTTTGCAGATAAGATTGCATTAAGTCATAACTATTTTGGTGTGTGGGGATTATGCGAACTATCTGAGTGGCTCCTGCCTGCATTCTTATAAGAAAGGGTAGGAGATCAACCAAACAAAAATGAGTGAGGCAGTGTGACCACCACGGCAGAGATGGGAGCTATGCGGACACCAGTCGGGAAGCACCAGAAACTTCCGGATAGAGCAGAATGCGGGTGGTTCTGTCGATGCTTCCATTTCAACCCAGAGATAATGACTTCAGACTTCTGACCTTAACCCCTCTAAGAAAATCAATTTCTACCGCCTTAAGCCACCAGGTTTGGAGGTTTGGGGTAATTTGTTGCAACAGCCACAGGAGGGACAATGGCAGCCCCCAGCTCCACACCTTGGCATCTCGTCTTTTGCTGGTAGCTTTATAGCTTTCTGCTGGCCAGGCTGGTGAATCCAGAGCCTTCCCGTCCTCCTGCCTTCCTTCTTGCGCTGCCCACTCCTGTTTATTGCATACAGGTTTCACAGGCTCACGTAGGTGTTTTCCCTCCTCCTACTCTCCTCCTCATAAAGCCACTTGACTCCGGGCAAATGAATTCAATCACAGCTCAGATGGACCATGACAGTCAGGCCTGGCGCCAGCGAGACCAGTCAAGAGGCTGCTGCTGGGATGTATAGGCACATGGGTGTGGGCAGATCGGTGTCTTCAGTTGGTATGGCTGTTT